>LR738713.1:461448434-461517423 GCA_902687465.1 Secale cereale | reverse complement strand
CCGTATCTCGCTTATATCTAAAAACACTCCATACAATGTATTCCCTTAACACATAATTTTTATGTCACAATAGTTGCGTAAACATTTCTAATAAAATAATATGGTTTGTTTCTTGTATTGTTTAATTCATTTTTAGTTTCTCTTATGCTTCTTTGCTTTACATACAATAGTAAGTTCTAATCATGTGGGTGTTTTCTTGAACATAAATAGTAAAAAAAGTATTTACATATATTTTGTTGATGCAATATCTGCCTACCTGTGTTTTGGAGATTTTTTACAGAAACATGTATGGACTGATTTGTTTGCTAGTGAGAGAAAGAGTCCATACAGAACCGAAGAGAATGCTATCTTAGGTGTCAAGTTCGAGGAACTTCACGAAGAATATATGTGTTGTAGAGAAGAATGACCTACATCTATTGAAGACATGTAGGCGAGAAGATTGATATGAAGGAGTTGGCCACTCGAAAATTTATTGCTGACATGAAGCAACTGGTTCAGAGTTTTATGTCCGAAGAAAAATGACTGCAACGAATGGAACTGGAAGACAAAGTGAAGACGTAGTATTTATTTTGTTGTTCTTCTTTCGTTTATTTGAGTCGTAGGACCTCCGTACTATGTAGATGGGTATAGGTTCTCGAAACTTAGATCCGTTGTGATGCTTAGCCCAAAACCTATGAAAGATTTGAGAGAAGTCTCTTAATGCTTCAAATGATAGCACGGCAGCAGTAGATGTTGTTCTTCGTGTTGCAGGAGATATCTTTCAGACTGAGGAGTTAGCTTTACTTGTTCTGCAAGTATTGTTACCATTGTGCTCACAATCCGATCGTTGGACTCGTGTCGTTCGACCATTGGCCACTCCACATGTCCAATTTGGTCACTTCCCTCCAGGGAAGGCTGCGGCTATAAATAGCCACCCCACTCCAACGTTGTTCGCTGGCTGCTCCACTTAAGATTTCTGAGAAGATTGACTGAGCATCCCCTCTCCGAGTGATTTGAGTTTAAGATCCACCGAGAGAAAAATCAAGAGCCCAAACTTAGATAGCGGTTTAGGATCACAGTAGTTCTGAGTGAGAGTTCTTGTACCTATTACTCTTAAGAGTTGTGCACTCTCTAGATGGGTAGGTTTTGGCCCGAGTGTTGAAGAGTTGTTGTCTTCACCGAGCTAGATCTTCAGCAACCAAGAGTGATTGTGGTTCCCGTAGATCGACTCAATGTTTGGAGATAGCCGACAAGTATCTACCACGAGTGACATCAACTGGAGTCTGATCATCTACGAGTTGAAGGAGAGAATAGGGTGAAGAGAGTTTATCTTCCGTGTTAAGTCACAACCTCCAACCATGCGTAGTCATTTGGCACAAGGGTGAACTGGTCTACCAAATCTCTTTGTCGCCATCGGGCACCATTGGTTTAATCTCCTTCATTGCATTACTTTCGGCAGTTTACTTTTGTGCTCTGTGACGATAGTTTACCTGATCATTATCTACTTGTTGCAAATCTTTCAATCATATCTTGTCTTTTGTCCTAACTGTGTTGTTCGTTATTTGATCAGTATCCTTCTCATCTCTCAGTTGGTGACACTAGCCTTTCACATTACTCTTCGTTCTTATCATGTTATACTAGTTTGTGTCTCACCATGTTATTTCTCATTCCCTTCATCACTTCTATTTATCAAGCATTTCCTTCGTATCACATACATTGTGTTGTCATGTTATTGTTCGTGTTTGTCTGCTACATTGTCATCGTCATTGTCAAGCATGTGATATATTATACTCGAGCAATTATTGTGTCTTACATCGATAACTTTATTCCTTAATAGTATGCTGATGACCACAAGTATAGGGGATCTATCGTAGTCTTTTCGATAAGTAAGAGTGTCGAACCCAACGAGGAGCAGATGGAAATGAGAAGCGGTTTTCAGCAAGGTATTCTCTGCAAGCACTGAAATTATCGGTAACAGATAGTTGTGTGATAAGATAATTCGTAACGAGTAACAAGTAACAAGTGTAACTTAGGTGCATCAAGGTGGGCCAATCCTTCTTGTAGCAAAGGACAAGCCTAAACGAACTCTTATATGAAGCAAAGTGCTCACAAGGACACATGGGAATTGTTGTCAAGTTAGTTTTCATCATGCTCATATGATCCGCGTTCCTTACTTTAATAATTTGATAGGGTGGACCGGTGCTTGGGTGCTGCCATTCCTTGGACAAGCCTCCCACTTATGATTAACCACTCTCGCAAGCATCCTCGGCTACGAAATAAGAATTAAGATAAATCTAACCATAACATGAAACATATGGATCCAAATCAGCCCCTTACGAAGCAACGCATAAACTAAGGTTTAAGCTTCTGTCACTCTAGCAACCCATCATCTACTTATTACTTCCCAATGCCTTCCCCTAGGCCCAAATAATGGTGAAGTGTCATGTAGTTGACGTTCACATAACACCACTAGAGGAAATACAACATACATCTCATCAAAATATCGAATGAATACCAAATTCACATGATTACTTATTGTTGGGGAACGTAGTATTTCAAAAAAATCCAACGATCACACAAGATCTATCTACCAGATGCATAGCAATGAGAGGGAGAGTGTGTCTACGTACCCTCGTAGACCGGGAGCGGAAGCGTCTAGTGACGCGGTTGATGTAGTCGAACTTCTTCGCGATCCAACCGATCAAGCACCGAACGTACGGAGCCTTCGCGTTCAGCACACGTTCAGCTTGATGACGTCCCACGAGCTCTTGATCCAGTAGAACCTCGCGGGATAGTTTCGTCAGCACGATGGCGTGGTGACAGAGATGATGAAGCTACCGTCGTAGGGCTTCGCCTAAGCGCTGCAGCGATATGACCGAGATGTGTTTCTGTGGAGGGGGGCACCGCACACGGTTGGGAGAGATCAACAGATCAACTTGTGTGTTTGTGGGTGCCCCCTGCTCCCGTATATAAAGGACCAAGGGGGAGGCCGGCCAGCCCCCTATGGCGCGCCTAAGAGAGGGAATCCTACTAGGAATAGGATTCCAATCCTATTCCTAGTAGGAGTCCACCAAGAAGGAGAGAGGGGGAAGGAAGGAGAAGGAGAGGGAGAGGGAAAGAGGGGCCGCGCCCCCTCCCCTAGTCCAATTCGGACTACCCCTTGGGAGGGGGCATGCCACCTCCTCGCTGCTGCCCTCTCTCTCCCCTAAAGCCCACTAGGGCCCAATATTCCCCCGGGGGGTTCCGGTAACCCCCCGGCACTCCGGTTAAATTCGAAACTTTTCCGGAACGCTTCCGGTATCCGAATATAGTCGTCCAATATATCAATCTTTACTTCTCGGACATTTCGAGACTCCTCGTCATGTCCGTGATCTCATCCGGGACTCCGAACTACCTTTGGTACATCAAAACTCATAAACTCATAATACCGATCGCCATCAAACGTTAAGCGTGCGGACCCTACGGGTTCGAGAACTATGTAGACATGACCGAGACTCATCTCCGGTCAATAACCAACAGCGGAACTGTCGGGGAACGTAGTATTTCAAAATTTTCCTACGAACACACAAGATCTATCTACTAGATGCATAGCAACGAGAGGGGAGAGTGTGTCTACGTACCCTCGTAAACCGAAAGCGGAAGCGTTTATCAACGCGGTTGATGTAGTCGTGCACCTTCACGATCCGTCCCGATCTAGTACCGAAGGTACGGCACCTCCGCGTTCAGCACACGTTCAGCTTGATGACGTCCTCGCCTTCTTGATCCAGCCAGACGGGCGAAGTAGTAGATGAGTTCCGGCAGCACGACGGCGTGGTGACGGTTGTTGATGAAGAACAATCTCTGCAGGGCTTCGCCAAGCACTACAGAAACTAGATGGAGGATAAACTAGAGGGTCGGGGTTGCCGGCACACGCTTGGTGTATCTTGATGTGTCTTGGGTGCTAGCCCTACCCCTCTATTTATATGTTGAGCCTTGGGGTCGAAACTTGGAGTAAAAGCCTTCACAAGGTCGGTTTCACCCGAAAGGCAAGAGTCCTTCTCGGACTCCAGGGCCAGACGCCAGGGTTCCCGGCGTCTGGACCCAGACGCCAGGGACCCTGGCGTCTGGCCCCTGGACTTCGCAAAACTTCCTTTTGCGCTTTCCAAAAACCTTGTGTGCTTTCCCTTTTGGCCCAAATAAAGTGTTCTCGTACCCAAACACTTCGGGAAACATCCGGAACCCCTTCCGGTGAATTCCGGAACCCTTCCAGAGGTCAAACACTATTATACCATATATTAATATTTATCTCCGGACCATTTTGGAGTTCCTCATCATGTCCGTGATCACATCTGGGACTCCGAACAACATTCGGTCACCAACATACATAACTCATTAAATACTATATCGTCAACGAAACGTGAAGCGTGCGGACCCTACGGGTTCGAGAACTATGTAGACATGACCGAGACACTTCTCTGGTCAATAACAAATAGCGGAACCTGGATGCCCATATTGGCTCCTACATATTCTACGAAGATCTTTATCGGTCGAACCGCATAACAACATACGTTGTTCCTTTTGTCATCGGTATGTTACTTGCCCGAGATTCGATCGTCCGTATCATCATACCTAGTTCAATCTCATTACCGACAAGTCTCTTTACTCGTTCCATAATACATCATCTCCTGACTAACTCATTAGTCGTTTGCTTGCAAGGCTTATTACGATGTGCATTACCGAGAGGGCCCAGAGATACCTCTCCGACACTCGGAGTGACAAATCCTATTCTTGATCTATGCCAACTCCACGAACACCTTCGGAGACACCTGTAGAGCATCTTTATAATCACCCAGTTACGTTGTGACGTTTGATAGCACACAAGGTGTTCCTCCGGTATTCGGGAGTTGCATAATCTCATAGTCATAGGAACATGTATAAGTCATGAAGAAAGCAATAGCAATAAAACTAAACGATCAAGTTGCTAAGCTAACGGATGGGTCTTGTCCATCACATCATTCTCCTAATGATGTGATCCCATTGATCAAATGAAAACTCATGTCTATGGTTAGGAAACATAACCATCTTTGATCAATGAGCTAGTCTAGTAGAGGCATACTAGGGACACTCTGTTTTTTCTATGTATTCACACATGTACTAAGTTCCGGTTAATACAATTCTAGCATGAATAATAAACATTTATCATGATATAAGGAAATATAAATAACAACTCTATTATTGTCTCTAGGGCATATTTCCTTCAGTCTCCCACTTGCACTAGAGTCAATAATCTAGATCACATCACCATGTGATTAACACCAATAGTTCACATCACCATGTGACTAACACCCATAGTTCTCATCGCCATGTGACCAATACCCAAAGGGTTTACTAGAGTCAACAATCTAGTTCATATCGCCATGTGATTAACACCCAAAGAGTACTAAGGTGTGCTCATGTTTTGCTTCGTGAGAGAAGTTTAGTCAGCGGGTCTGTTACATTCAAATCCGTATGTATTTTTGCAAATTTCTATGTCTACATTGCTCTGCATGGAGCTACTCTAGATAATTGCTCCCATTTTTAATACGCATCCAGATTGATACTTAGAGTCATCTAGATTAGTGTCAAAGCTTGCATCGGCGTAACTCTTTACGACGAACTCTTTATCACCTCCATAATCGAGAAATATTTCCTTAGTCATCCAGTAACTAAGGACAATTTTGACCGCTGTCTAGTGATCTACTCCTGGATCGCTTTTGTACGTCCTTGCCAAACACATGGCAAAGTACACAACATGTTTGGTACACAACATGACATACTTTAAAGAGCCTATGGCTGAGGCATAGGGAATGACTTTCATTCTTTCTCTATCTTCTGCCGTGGTCGGGTTTTGAGTCTTACTCAACTTCATACCTTGCAACACATGCAAGAACTCTTTCTTTGACTGTTCCATTTTGAACTACTTCAAATCTTGTCAAGGTATGTACTCATTGAAAAAACTTATCAAGCGTCTTGATCTATCTCTATAGATCTTGATGCTCAATATGTAAGCAGCTTTACCGAGGTTTTTCTTTGAAAAAAAAACTCCTTTCAAACACTCCTTTATGCTTTCCAGAAAATTATACATCATTTCTGATCGACCATATGTCATTCACATATATTTATCAGAAAGGCTGTAGTGCTCCCACTCACTTCCTTGTAAATACAGGCTTCACCGCAAGTCTGTATAAAACTATATGCTTTGATCAACTTATCAAAGCGTATATTCCAACTCTGAGATGCTTGCACCAGTCCATAGATGGATCGCTGGAGCTTGCACACTTTGTTAGCACCTTTAGAATCGACAAAACCTTCTGGTTGCATCATATACAACTCTACTTTAAGATATCCATTCAGGAATGCAGTTTTTACATCCATTTGCCAGATTTCATAATCATAAAACACGGCAATTGCTAACATGATTCGGACAGACTTAAGCATCGCTACGGGTGAGAAAGTCTCATCGTAGTCAACTTCTTGAACTTGTCGAAACCCTTTCGCAACAAGTCGAGCTTTGTAAACAGTAACATTACCGTCTGCGTCGGTCTTCCTCTTGAAGATCCATTTATTTTCGATGGCTTGCCGATCATCAGGCAAGTCAACCAAAGTCCATACTTTGTTCTCATACATGGATCCCATCTCAGATTTCATGGCCTCAAGCCATTTTGCGGAATCTAGGCTCATCATCGCTTCCTCGTAGTTCGTAGGTTCATCATGGTCTAGTAACATGACTTCCAGAACTGGGTTGCCGTACCACTCTGGTGCGGAACGTACTCTGGTTATCTACGAAGTTCAGCAGAAACTTGATCTGAAGTTTCATGATCATCATCATTAGCTTCCTCACTAATTGGTGTAGGAATCAGTGGAACTAGTTTCTGTCATGTACTACTTTCCAATTCTGGAGAATGTACAATTACCTCATCAAGTTCCACTTTCCTCCCACTCACTTCTTTCGAGAGAAACTCCTTCTCTAGAAAGGATCCATTATTAGCAACGAATATCTTGCCTTCGGATCTGTGATAGAAGGTCTACCCAATAGTCTCCTTTGGGTATCCTATGAGGACACATTTATCCGACCTGGGTTCGAGCTTATCAGGTTGAAACTTTTTCACATAAGCATCGCAGCCCCAAACTTTAAGAAACGACAACTTTGGTTTCTTGCCAAACCACAGTTCATAAGGCGTCGTCTCAACGTATTTAGATGGTGCCCTTATTTAACGTGAATGCAGCTATCTCTAATGCATAACCCAAAACGATAGTGGTAAATCGGTAAGAGACATCATAGACCCCACCATATCCAATAATGTACGGTTACGACGTTCGTACGCATCATTACGCTGTGGTGTTCCGGGTGGCGTGAGTTGTGAAACTATTCCACATTGTTTCAAATGAAGACCAAACTCGTAACTCAAATATTCACCTGCACGATCAGATCGCTGAAACTTTATTTTCTTGTTACGATGATTCTCTACTTCACTCTAAAATTCTTTGAACTTTTCAAATGTTTCAGACTTGTGCTTCATCAATTAGATATACCCATATCTGCTTAAATCATCAGTGAAGGTCAAAAAATAATGATCCCCGCCGCGAGCCTCAACACTTATTGGTCCACATACATCAGTATGTATGATTTCCAACAAATATGTTGCTCGCTCCATTGTTTCGGAGAATGGAGTTTTAGTCATCTTGCCCATGAGGCATGGTTCGCAAGTACCAAGTGATTCCAAAAGTCCATCACTATGGAGTTTCTTCATGCGCTTTACACCAATATGACCTAAACGGCAGTACCACAAGCAAGTTGCACAATCATTATTAACCCTGCATCTTTTGGCTTCAATATTATGAATATGTGTATAACTACGATCGAGATCCAACAAAATATTTTCATTGGGTGTATGACCATTGAAGGCTTTATTCATGTAAACAGAATAACAATTATTCTATGACTATAAATGAATAACCGTATTGCAACAAACATGATCAAATCATATTCAGGCTTAACGCAAATGCCAAATAACATTTATTTAGGTCTTACACTAATCCCAAAAGTATAGGGAGTGTGAGATGATGATCATATCAATCTTGG
This sequence comes from Secale cereale, assembly GCA_902687465.1. Classification (NCBI taxonomy): domain Eukaryota; kingdom Viridiplantae; phylum Streptophyta; class Magnoliopsida; order Poales; family Poaceae; genus Secale; species Secale cereale. Next base: position 461,509,343 of record LR738713.1, on the reverse strand, counting down.
AACCACTTCCAACACACATCGTCACTTCACCTTTAACTAGTCTCTGTTCATTCTGCAATTCTTGTTTCGAGTTACTAATTTTAGCAACTGAACCGGTATCAAATACCCAGGGGTTGCTATGAACACTAGTAAAGTACACATCAATAATCTGTATATCAAAATATACCTTTGTTCACTTTGCCATCCTTCTTATCCGCCAAGTATGTAGGGCAGTTCCACTTCTAGTGACCATTTCCTTTGCAGTAGAAGCACTTAGTTTCAGGCTTGAGTTTAGATTTGGGTTTCTTCACGGGAGTGACAACTTGCTTGTCATTCTTCTCGAAGTTCCCCTTCTATCCCTTTTTCCCTTTACTTGAAACAAGTGGTCTTGTTAACCATCAACACTTGATGCTCTTTATTGATTTCTACCTTCGCCGATTTCAGCATCGCGAAGAGCTCGGGAATTACTTTCGTCATCCCTTGCATATTATAGGTCATCACAAAGTTCTACTAACTTGGTGATAGTGTCTAGAGAACTTTGTCAATTACTATCTTATCTAGAAGATTAACTCCCACTTGATCCAAGTAATTGTAGTACCCAGACAATCTGAGCACATGCTCACTGGTTGAGCTATTCTCCTCCATCTTGTAGGCAAAGTACTGTCAGAGGTCTCATACCTCTCGGCACGGGCATGAGTATGAAATACTAATTTCAACTCTTGGAACATCTTATAAGCTCCGTCGCGTTGAAAACGTTTTTGAAGTCCCGGTTCTAAGCCGTAAAGCATGGTGCACTTAAACTATCAAGTAGTTATCATACCGAGCTTTTGTCAAAACATTCACAACGTCTACATCTGCTCCTGCAATAGGTCTGTCACCTAGCGGTGCATCAAGGATATAATTCTTCTGTGCAGCAATGAGGATAATCCTCAGATCACGGAACAATTCCACATCATTGCTACTAACATCTTTCAACTTAGTTTTCTCTAGGAACATAAACTAAAAATAAACGGCGAGCAACATCGTGAGCTATTGATCTACAACATAGATATGCTAATACTACCAGGACTAAGTTCATGATAAATTAAAGTTTAGTTAATCATATTACTAAAGAACTCCCACTTAGATAGACATCCCTCCGGTCATTTAAATGATCACGTGATCCAAATCAACTAAACCATGTCCGATCATCACGTGAGATGGAGTAGTTTCAATGGTGAACATATTATGTTGATCATATCTACTATATGATTCACGCTTGACCTTTCGGTCTCCAGCGTTCCGAGGCCATATCTGCATATGCTAGGCTCGTCAAGTTTAACCCGAGAATTCTGCGTGTACAAAACTGTCTTACACCCGTTGTATTTGTACATAGAGCCTATCACACCCGATCATCACGTGGTGTCTAAGCACGAAGAACTTTCTCAACGGTGCATACTCAGGGAGAACACTTGTACCTTGAAATTTTGTAAGGGATCATCTTATAATGCTACCGTCGTACTAAGCAAAATAAGAAGCATAATAAGATAAACATCACATGCAATCAAAATATGTGACATGATATGGCCATCATCATCTTGTGCTTTTGATCTCCATCTCCAAAGCACCATCATGATCACCTTCGTTACCGGCGCGACACCTTGATCTCCATCGTAGCATCGTTGTCGTCTCGCCAACTATTGCTTCTACGACTATCGCTACCGCTTAGTGATAAAGTAAAGCAATTACATGGCGATTGCATTTCATACAATAAAGCGACAACCATATGGCTCCTTCCAATTGCCGATAACATTACAAAACATGATCATCTCATACAAAACCGTATCACTCATCATGTCTTGACCATATCACATCACAACATGCCCTGCAAAAAGAAGTTAGACGTCCTCTACTTCGTTGTTGCAAGTTTTACGTGGCTACTATGGGCTTAGCAAGAACCGTTCTTACCTACGCATACAAAACCACAACGATGTTTCGTCAAGTATGTGCTGTTTTAACCTTCACAAGGACCGGGCGTAGTCACACTCGATTCAGCTAAAGTGAGAGAGACAGACACCCGCCAGTCACCATTAAGCAACAAGTGCTCATAACGGTGAAACCAGTCTCGCGTAAGTGTACGCGTAATGTCGGTCCGGACCGCTTCATCTTACAATACCGCCGAAGCAAAGTATGACATGCTGGTAAGCAGTATGACTAGTATCGTCCACAACTCACTTGTGTTCTACTCGTGCATATCATCTACGCATAGACCTGGCTCTGATACCACTGTCGGGGAACGTAGTATTTCAAAATTTTCCTATGAACACGCAAGATCTACCTACTAGATGCATAGCAACGAGAGGGGAGAGTGTGTCTACGTACCCTCGTAGACCAAAAGCGGAAGCGTTTATCAACGCGGTTGATGTAGTCGTGCACCTTCACGATCCGTCCCGATCTAGTATCGAATGTACGACACCTCCGCGTTCAGCACACGTTCAACTCGATGACGTCCTCGCCTTCTTGATCCAGCAAGACGGGCGAAGTAGTAGATGAGTTCCGGCAGTATGACGGCGTGGTGATGGTTGTTGATGAAGAACAATCTCTGCAGGGCTTCGCCAAGCACTACAGAAACTAGACGGAGGATAAACTAGAGGGTCGGGGTTGCCGGCACACGGCTTGGTGTATCTTGATGTGTCTTGGGTGCTATCCCAACCCCTCTATTTATATGTTGAGCCTTGGGGTCGAAACTTGGAGTAAAAGCCTTCACAAAGTCGGTTTCACCCGAAAGGCAAGAGTCCTTCTCGGACTCCAGGGCCAGACGCCAGGGTTCCGGCGTCTGGACCCAGACGCCAGGGACCCTGGCGTCTGGCCCCTGGACTTCGCAAAACTTCCTTTTGCGCTTTCCAAAAACCTTGTGTGCTTTCCCTTTTGGCCCAAATAAAGTGTTCTCGTACCCAAACACTTCGGGAAACATCCGGAACCCCTTCTGGTGAATTCCGGAACGCTTCCGTAGGTCAAACACTATTATCCCATATATTAATCTTTATCTCCGGACCATTCCGGAGTTCCTCGCCATGTCCGTGATCACATTCGGGACTCCGAACAACATTCGGGCACCAACATACATAACTCATTAAATAATATATCGTCAATGAAACGTTAAGCGTGCGGACACTACGGGTTCGAGAGCTATGTAGACATGACCGAGACACTTCTCTGGTCAATAACCAATAGCGGAACCTGGATGCCCATACTGGCTCCTACATATTCTACGAAGATCTTTATCGGTCGAACCGCATAACAACATACGTTGTTCCCTTTGTCATCGGTATGTTACTTGCCCAAGATTCGATCGTCGGTATCATCATACCTAGTTCAATATCATTACCGGCAAGTCTCTTTACTCGTTCCATAATACATCATCTCCTAACTAACTCATTAGTCGTTTGCTTGCAAGGCTTATTACGATGTGCATTACCGAGAGGGCCCAGAGATACCTCTTCGACACTCGGAGTGACAAATCCTATTCTTGATCTATGCCAACACCACGAACACCTTCAGAGACACCTTTAGAACATCTTTATAATCACCCAGTTACGTTGTGACGTTTGATAGCACACAAGGTGTTCCTCCGGTATTCGGGAGTTGCATAATCTCATAGTCATAGGAACATGTATAAGTCATGAAGAAAGCAATAGCAATAAAACTAAACGATCAAGTTGCTAAGCTAACGGATGGGTCTTGTCCATCACATCATTCTCCTAATGATGTGATCCCATTGATCAAATGACAACTCATGTCTATGGTTAGGAAACATAACCATCTTTGATCAATGAGCTAGTCTAGTAGAGACATACTAGGGACACTCTGTTTTGTCTATGTATTCACACATGTACTAAGTTTCCGGTTAATACAATTCTAACATGAATAATAAATATTTATCATGATATAAGGAAATATAAATAACAACTTTATTATTGCCTCTAGGGCATATTTCCTTCAGGAACCTGGATGCTCATATTGGCTCCTACATATTCTACGAAGATCTTTATTGGTCAAACCACATAACAACATACATTGTTCCTTTTGTCATCGGTATGTTACTTGCCCGAGATTCGATCGTCGGTATCTCAATACCTAGTTAAATCTCGTTACCGGCAAGTCTCTTTACTTGTTCCATAATACATCATCATGTAACTAACTCATTAGTCATTTGCTTGCAAGGCTTATGATGTGTATTACAGAGAGGGCCTAGAGATACCTCTCCGACACTCGGAGTGACAAATCCTATTCTTGATCTATGCCAACACCACGAACACCTTCGGAGACACCTGTAGAGCATATTTATAATCACACATTTATGTTGTGACGTTTGATAGCACACAAGGTGTTCCTCCGGTATTCGGGAGTTGCATAATCTCATATTCATAGGAACATGTATAAGTCATGAACAAAGCAATAACAATAAAACTAAACGATCATAGTGCTAAGCTAACGGATGGGTCTTGTCCATCACATGATTCTCCTAATGATGTGATCTCGTTGATCAAATGACAACTCATGTCTATGGCTAGGAAACATAACCATCTTTGATCAATGAGCTAGTCTAGTAGAGGCATACTAGGGACACTCTGTTTTGTCTATGTATTCACACATGTACTAAGTTTCCGGTTAATACAATTCTAGCATGAATAATAAACATTTATCATGATATAAGGAAATAAATAATAACTTTATTATTGCCTCTAGGGCATATTTCCTTCAGTCTCCCACTTGCACTAGAGTCAATAATCTAGTTCACATCTCCCTGTGATTTAATACAGATAGTTCACATCGTTTATGTGAGTAACACCCATTCTTCACATCGCCATGTGACCAACACCCAAAGGGTTTACTAGAGTCAATAATCTAGTTCACATCGCTATGTGATTAACACCCAAGAGTAATAAGGTGTGATCATGTTTTGCTTGTGAGAGAAGTTTAGTCAACGGGTCTGTCACATTCAGATCCGTGTGTATTTCACAAATTTCTATGTCTACAATGCTCTGCATGGAGCTACTCTAGCTAATTGCTCCCACTTCCAATATGCATCCAGATTGATACTTAGAGTCATCTGGATTAGTGTAAAGCTTGCATCGGTGTAACTCTTTACGACGAACTCTTTATCACCATAATCGAGAAAACATTCCCTTAGTCATCCATTAACTAAGGATAATTTTGACCGATGTCCAGTGATCTACTCCTGGATCACTTTTGTACCTCCTTGCCAAACTCATGGTAAGGTACACAACAGGTTTGGTACACAGCATGGCATACTTTATAGAACCTATGGCTGTGGCATAGGGAATGACTTTCGTTCTTTCTCTATCTTCTGTCGAGGTCGGGCTTTGAGTCTTACTCAACTTCATACCTTACAACTCACGCAAGAACTCCTTCTCTGAATGATCCATTTTGAACTACTTCAAAAACTTGTCAAGGTATGTACTCATTGAAAAATCTTATCAAGCGTCTCGATCTATCTCTATAGATCTTGAGGCTCAATATGTAAGCAACTTTACCGAGGTTTTTCTTTGAAAAAACTCCTTTCAAACACTCCTTTATGCTTTCCAGAAAATTCTACATCATTTCTAATCGACAATATGTCATTCACATATACTTATCAGAAAGGCTGTAGTGCTCCCACTCAGTTTCTTGTAAATACAGGCTTCTCCAAAAGTCTGTATAAAACCATATGCTTTGATCACCTCATCAAAGCGTATATTCCAACTCCGAGATGTTTGCACCAGTCCATAGATGTATCGCTGGAGCTTTCTGATACGTCCAAAACGTATCTATAATTTCTGCTTGCTCCATGCTTCTTTTGTGTGATATTGCTATGATATTTATGCACTTCCATACACTTTTGATCATATTTGGACTAACCTATTAACTCAGTGCACCACAATGCCAGTTCCTGTTTTCTGTTGTTTTTCTATTTCAGATTTCCCCCATATTAAAAGTGCTCCAAAAATTCCGGAAAAAATACAGAAAAAATCAGCGTACAGGAAGCTTCGAGAAAAACCAAGGTGGGACCAGAGGGGAGCCAGGGGCAGCCCAGGCGGTCAGCCCAGGCTGCCCCACCCCTGGCCGCCCTAGGGGGCGCCTGGGCCCCCCTCTCCGCTTCTGGTGACCCCCTTTGGCATATATACTCCTTGCGTCCCGAAACCCTCGAGGACGGAACCCTTTCTCACGATCTCGCCTCTGTTCCGCCGCCGCAACGCTTCCAAGATCGGGAGCATCAGGAGAACTCTTCCCGGCACCCTGCCGGAGGGGAGGACCACCACCGGGAGCTTCTCCACCACCATGGACGCTTCCCGGATGAGTTGTGAGTAGTCCCCCTTGGACCATGGGTCCATGACCAGTAGCTATGTGATGTTCGCCTCCCCTCTTTGTTCTTCATGGATTAGACCTCGTGAGCTGCCCTACATGATCGAGGCACATATGTAATCTTTATGTTGTTTCTCTGCTGAGTTTGCTGGGATCCGATGGATTATGAGATTATGTTCAGATTGTGTGTGAGTAATATATTTGATTCACCTCTTTTATATTTTTGTTCTTGAGTAATTCTTGCATGTTCTCCGTTGCTGTTTATTGCTTTGGCCGAGTAGTAGGTAGTAACTCCAAGAGGGAACGTTATGCTTGATTGTGGGTTCATGCCCCCTGATGACTAGCTTGAGTGACAGAAACATGAGTCTAGGGGATGTGCTGTTTCCACAAGGGGGAAAACAACGGTGCTTGTACTTGCAGGTGCAAGGATTGTTTACTTTACGCAAAGTTCTTTTAATGCAGTTGTCTATTGCTTTGAGTTTACACTTTGGGTGGGACTCGCAACTTAATACCAGCGAGATGTTCTGGATAGATATCTCAAGGTGGATGATTAGTAGTAGATGCAGATGGATTTCGGTCTACTTGCCTTGGCGTACCGCCCATGCTTAGAGCCTCTACCTTTCTTTACAGCATAGTTAGCATTGGTTTGCGCACATAATCCTGTCAATTGCCCAGCTGTAATTTGTTTACCTCGCTTAGCTGTTTTATCGTCTTTTGGGAGAGAGACATCACTAGTGAACATCATGGGACCCCGGTCCATATTACCACCACTGATCACACCCTATATTTACTTCCTGTTTCTATTTCCTAGTTGCAGTCATACCTATCATTATTACCTCTTGCGTTTGATCCTTTGTAAACAGCAAGGCCGGAGGGATTGATAACCTCTCTGTACTCGTTGGGAGCAAAGTTATTTGTATCTGTGTGCAGGTCCTATCAACCGCTAAGTATCTGGCACCGTTAGCAGTTGACACCTTCTTGTCGACCCTCGGAGTCTCACGGGATTCAATCCTTGGTATCTTTGCCAAGGGAAACTTGCCGTTACGCTACATCTCAAACCTTCCACTTGGGGTAACCAACAAGGGGCGAGAAGCCATCAAGCAAAGTTTCTGGCGCCGTTGCCGGGGACTCCACTCTTCAAGATAGGGGAGTTGCACGCTATCTTTTATCTTTGCTTTTTAGTCTTGTTAGTTTACCTTTCAGTTTTTGCTTTAGTGTCCTTTATCAAAAATCGCAAAAATAGTTATCTTGCTTGCTGCTGCTATGGGTTCCACCGAGAACACCAAGTTGTGTGACTTCACTAGTCATAACAACAATGACTTTAACTGCATGCCTATTGCTACACCTGCCACTTCAGCACCTTCTTATGAGATTAAACCTGCTTTACTGAACCTAGTTATGAAAGATCAATTCTCCGGTGCTGGAGATGATGCTGCTTTGCACTTAAATAATTTTGTTGAGCTCTGTGATATGCAAAAGTACAAAGAAGTAGATAGTGATATTGTTAAGCTTAAGCTTTTTCCTTTCTCCTTGAGAGGAGGAGCTAAAATCTGGTTTCAATCCTTGCCTAGGAATAGTATAGATTCTTGCTACAAGTGCAAGGATGCCTTTATTGGGAAGTACTACCCCCCTGCTAAAATTATCCAATTAAGGAGTAACATAATGAATTTTAAATAATTGGATAATGAACACGTTGCCCAAGCTTGGGAACGCATGAAATCTCTTGTCAAGAACTGCCCTACTCATGGTTTGACTACTTGGATGGTTATCCAAACTTTTTATGCAGGCTTGAACTCTACCTCGCGGAACTTGTTAGATTCGGCCGCGGGAGGAACCTTTATGTCAACTACACTTGGTGCTGCCACGAAGCTTCTCGACGAGATGATGATTAATTATTCCCAATGGCACACCGAACGCGCTCCAACAGGTAGGAAGGTAAACTCTGTCGAGGAGATTTCCTCCCTAAATGAAAAAGTTGACTTGATCATGTCTCTACTTTCCAAGCAATCTCCTATTGATCCTCATGATGTTCCTTTAAATTCTTTGATTGCTCAAGATCAAGTAGATGTGAACTTTATCTCTAGAAACAATTTCAATAACAATGCTTATAGGCGTAATTTTGGTAGCAACCCTAGACCGTTCCCCTCTAATTCCTATGGGAACAACAATGCTTATCTTAGCACCAAGAACTCCACTTCTGAACTAGAGATTATGCTTAAAGACTTCATCACTACCCAAAAGGCCTTCAATAAGAGTGTAGAAGAAAAACTAGACAAACTAGATAATCTCTCTTCGAAGGTAGACAATTTAGCCCATGAGGTAGAGTTGCTTAAAATTAGAACTTCTCCTCTTGAGGAGAGGAAGACCACTTCTATGAATGCTATTCAAGCGCAAATTAATGAAAACATTAGGATGATGGCTAAACTTAAAGAGAGATGGGCTAGAGAAAAGGAGGAAGAAGATAGAATTAAGAGCCTTCCTACCCACCACACTGTTGCTACTATCCAAGTTGTTGAGGATATCCAAACTCTTAGCACCCAATGCACTCCTAGTCCCATTGGACCTATTAATGGTGATGCTATGACCTCAACCGTAGAAGAAACTCCCATGGCCATAGAAGCTACCAAACAAGTGAGCCTAAAGGACACCACTACCACTTTACTTGATAGTAGTGACCTTGATTTTGATAATTGCACCCTTTCTGAAGTTATTAGTTTTATTCACATGATGTCTAGAGATCCCCACACTAGCACACTTAACCTTGCCTTCACGGAGCATATCACTAATGCTCTCATCAAAGCTAGGGAGGAGAAGCTTAGGGTAGAAGCCTCCATACCTAGAAAGCTAGAAGATGGTTGGGATCCTATGATTAAAATTAAGTTGAATAATTTCTCTTGCTATGCTTTATGTGATGTTGGAGCTAGTACCTCCGTTATGCCCAAAAGAATGTATGATATGCTTAAATTGAAACCTTTTAATCCTTGTTCTTTTGGTGTTCGTCTTGTTGATTCTTCCATAAAGAAACCTTTGGGGAAGATCAACGATGTTCTTATCATTGTCAATGACAATTATGTTCCCGTTGATTTTACTATTATGGATATTGAATGTGAACCTTCATGTCCAATTATTTTGGGACGTCCTTTTCTTCGCACCGTTGGTGCTATCATTGACATGAAAGAGGGGAATATAAAATTCCAATTTCCTCTCAAGAAAGGGATGGAACACTTCCCTAGAAAGAAGATTAAGTTACCTTTTGAGTCTGTTACACGGGCTAGCTATTCTCTTACTCTTGATAAAACTTGATCTTCTCTTTTTGCATTATGCCTAGCTTAAAGGCATAAAAGAAAGCGCTTTTGGGAGGCAGCCCACAACGAATAAAGTTTTATTTTGCTTTTGTTGTGTCTTGATGTTTGTTACTACAGTAGCATCATCATTGTATCTTTTCTTTTCAGCTTTGTGCCAAGTTTAGCCTCTTATTGCAAGAAAGTTCAAAAGTTGTGACGTGCTGTCCAGAAAACAGATTCTGTCCTTGGACAGAAAAATTCGTATAAAATCACCAGATCATCTTTTTGATCTGTTTTTTTGACAGCGTGCTCTATACAATTAGCTTTCGAGCGTCTGTTCTGAGTTTTTTGATTTCAGTTGCAGAAGTGCCCTGAAAAAATTGTTTACTACCTGCTGGTCTGTTTTTCACAGATTCTGTCCTGTTTTGCCTTTTCTTCGTGTTGCAAACCTTGAGCTTGCTTTTTCTTTGCAAAAACCTTTTGGCAATCTTGAGAAACAGAAGCTCTTCAAGATTATCCTTATCTCCAGTAGGGAAAATTTATTTTATTATGGGTACTAACCTCGCTAATCAGATTATGATGAGTTATGTATGAAGGGAGTTTTCAAGTGTGCGCGGGAAGATGATAAAAGAAGATCCAGGAGGGTCAAACGCTCAAGCTTGGGGATGCCCCCGTGCACCCCCAAGAAATATTCAAGAAGACTCAAGCGTCTAAGCTTGGGGATGCCCCCGTGCATCCCCTTCTCCATCAACAATTATCAGTTCGTCTTTCGTTCCACTATATTTTAATCACTTCATGCGTTATGTGCTATGCTTGGAGCGTCTTGCTTTTAGTTTCCTTTTTAAGTTTTCTTTAGCTTTGCTTGCTGTTCATGACAAGTTAGAACCCAGCTTTCTTTGTGTGGGAGAGAAACACGCTCCGCTTCAACCTAGAACACAACATAAGATTTTCATGCTTATCTTTGTTGTGTGTGTTCTTTGTCTTTCCATAGCTGCTGTCATGTTTAGCTCTTAGTTTTCATGCTTTTCTTTTTAAAGAGCTTTTGTTTAGTTGGTTGTTGAACTCTCTTGAGTTTTCATGTTTATCTTGTTAAGAGAGTTTCCCTGTTGCACTGAGTTGTGTGTCTTAACTTAAAGTAGGTAACTGAGGTTGCTATTTAATTTTAGTAGTAACTTGCAATAGTTTTGAGGTATTACCATGAGTAATGTCTGAACTTTTGGTGTCAAGAGCTTTAGCCTATTAGTGATAGATGTCGCATTTTGGGCAATCCGTGTTTATTTTCGAAAACCTACAAAATAGTTGAGAACTTTAGCTACTAAATGGATCACTAATCTTTGGAGGGATCGAATATTAGAGTACTCTCACGTACCATGAGCCGAGGATGCGCAAGGATAACCAAACCCCCATACACTCCTCCTCGGGGTACTTGTCTCTTTGTGAACCTCCTAATTAGATTGAGAGTTACCGATAATAAGTGCATGAGTTCTTCGGACTAATGTGAGTATTCGAAAGTTGACACTTCCACCTATCCATATTTTTCTAGCCTCTTCGGTGCCGTGCATTGCCCTTTCTCACCTCGAGAGTTGGCGCATACTTCGCCGGTGCATCCAAATCCTTGGCACGATACGCTCTGTCATCATAAGCCTCATTATATCCTTCCTCAAAACAGCCACCATACCTACCTATTAAGGCATTTCCATAGCCTTTCCGAGATACATTGCCATGCAACAGCCATCTTCTCATGACTTGATCTTCATGTCATACATGCTTTTTGCTTGATCGATGAGCCGCATGCTAGTTGGGCCTTGCCCTAATCATTGCTACATGACGCGCTAGTATCATTGCATTTCCTGCTACACTGGCAGAGGCATACATTTGCATACATCATGATAGTTTCATTTTCTTTATGTTGAGTACTTTTGTAAAGTGTGAAAGATCTTCTATACTTCCTGTAATATATAGAGTGTTGCCCCTAAAGTGAGGAAAAGATCCCAAAGAGGACAAAATCAAAAGATCACAAAGAGGACAAAATCAAAAGATCCCAAAGAGGACAAATGAGAGTTAAATAGAAAGAGCCATGGAGGCCACAAAAAAATAAAAATAAATAGAAAAAATAGAAAAAGAAATAAAAAGAGAGAAGGGGGCACACTACTATTTCTTTTGAGAGATCCACACTCCTACTCCATCTTATACCTTGTACTCCATAGAGATTATCATTCATGCATATAGCTATGTGGGGACCGTTACACTATAGAACTTGGCTTGTATATTCCAATGATGAGCCTCCTCAAAAGAGCTCTAGGTCTTCTTGAGCAAGCAAGTTGAATGCACCCCCACTAGTTCCATTGGAGAGCTTACCTTAGCTCATATGTGCATCCGTTGCATGGCAATCCCTACTCCTCACATCATATCTATCATTTGGCTTTCTCTCGCCGATGATTGTCCTCATTGATGTGAGCCCTTCACACCATTTTTTTGTATCCCCCCTCCATCATTTTTCTCTTTTTGCCATCCTAAGTGTCGACTTTCTTGCCTACGCTCATCCATTGCATGAGTGCTCAAAATATCGAAAGGGAGTGGATCATTTTGACTTGTACCTGGCTGCCGGTCTGGGGATGAGTCAAGATAAGATTCCAAAGAAGACCAAGTGTGAAACTTTAGTAGATTAAGTTCTCAACAATACAAAAACTATGTTTTACTCTCTCATATATCCCTATCCCCTTTCTTGCACGCAAACACCATTTGGAGACATTCGAGTCACGGACAGCGAGAGCTCTTGCACCTTTATGTTCTTATGTTACTTGTTACAATACTAATATAGACTCTTGCTTGTTATGACTTGAATTGAATTACATGCCTTGATTGCTTTACTTAAAAAGTTCTTATATGGTTTGTAGCATGTCACCACAGAAATTACGCTTGTTATCATTTACCTACTCGAGGACGAGCAGGAATTAAGCTTGGGGATGTTGATACGTCCAAAACATATCTATAATTTCTGCTTGCTCCATGCTTCTTTTGTGTGATATTGCTATGATATTTATGCACTTCCATACACTTTTGATCATATTTGGACTCACCTATTAACTCAGTGCACCACAGTGCCAGTTCCTGTTTTCTGCTGTTTTTCTATTTCAGATTTCCCCCATATTAAAAGTGCTCCAAAAATTCCGGGAAAAATACAGAAAAAATCAGCGTACAGGAAGCTTCGAGAAAAACCAAAGTGGGGCCAGAGGGGAGCCAGGGGCAGCCCAGGCGGCCCCACCCCTGGCCGCCCTAGGGGGGCGCCTGGGCCCCCCTCTCCGCTTCTGGTGACCCCCTTTGGCATATATACTCCTCGCGTCCCGAAACCCTCGAGGACGGAACCCTTTCTCGTGATCTCGCCTCTGTTCCGCCGCTGCAACGCTTCCAATATCGGAAGCATGAGGAGAACTCTTCCCGGCACCCTACCGGAGGGGAGGACCACCACCGGGAGCTTCTCCACCACCATGGACGCTTCCCGGATGAGTTGTGAGTAGTCCCCCTTGGACCATGGGTCCATGACCAGTATCTATGTGATGTTCTCCTTCCCTCTTTGTTCTTCATGGATTAGACCTCGTGAGCTGCCCTACATGATCGAGGCACATATGCAATCTTTATGCTGTTGCTCTGCTGAGTTTGCTGGGATCCGATGGATTATGAGATTATGTTCAGATTGTGTGTGAGTAATATATTTGATTCACCTCTTTTATATTTTAGATCTTGAGTAATTCTTGCATGTTCTCCGTTGCTGTTTATTGCTTTGGCTGAGTAGTAGGTAGTAACTCCAAGAGGGAACGTTATGCTTGATTGTGGGTTCATGCCCCCTGATGACTAGCTTGAGTGACAGAAACATGAGTCTAGGGGATGTGCTGTTGCCACAAGGGGGAAAACAATGGTGCTTGTACTTGCGGGTGCAAGGATTGTTTACTTTACGCAAAGTTCTTTTAATGCAGTTGTCTGTTGCTTTGAGTTTACACTTTGGGTGGGACTCGCAACTTAATACCAGCGAGATGTTCTGGATAGATATCTCAAGGTGGATGATTAGTAGTAGATGCAGATGGATTTCGGTCTACTTGCCTTGGCGTACCGCCCATGCTTAGAGCCTCTACCTTTCTTTATAGCATAGTTAGCATTGGTTTGCGCACATAATCCTGTCAATTGCCGAGCTGTAATTTGTTTACCTCGCTTAGCTGTTTTATCGTCTTTTGGGAGAGAGACATCACTAGTGAACATCATGGGACCCCGGTCCATATTACCACCACTGATTGTTGGGGAACGTAGTATTTTAAAAATTTCCTACGATCACGCAAGATCTATCTACCAGATGCATAGCAACAAGAGGGGAGAGTGAGTCTACGTACCCTCGTAGACCGAAAGCGGAAGCGTTAGAACAACGCGGTTGATGTAGTCGTACGTCTTCACGGCCCGACCGATCAAGCACCGAAACTACGGCACCTCCGAGTTCTAGCACACGTTCAGCTCGATGACGTCCCTCGAACTCCGATCCAGCCGAGTGTCGAGGGAGAGTTCCGTCAGCACGACGGCGTGGTGACGATCTTGATGTTCTACCGTCGTAGGGCTTCGTCTAAGCACCGCTACAATATTTATCGAAGAGAACTATGGTGGAGAGGGGCACCGCACACGGCTAAGAGATCAAGAGATCAATTGTTGTGTCTAGAGGTGCCCCCTGCCCCCGTATATAAAGGAGGGAGGGAGAGGCCGGCCCTAGAGGGGGCGCACCAAGTGTGGGGAGTCCTACTAGGACTCCCAAGTCCTAGTAGGATTCCCCTTTCCTTTCCGGAGTAGGAGAGAAGGAAAGAGGGGGAGAGGGAGAAGGAAAAGGGGGCTGCACCCCTTGTCCAATTCGGACCAGAAGGGGAGCGCGTGCCTCCTTCCTTTTGGCATCTCTCCTCTATTCCCGTAACTCCCTGGTACTCCGAAAATACCCGAATCACTCGGAACCTTTCCGATGTCCGAATATAGTCGTCCAATATATCAATTTTTACGTCTCGACCATTTTGAGACTCCTCGTCATGTCCCCGATCTCATCCGGGACTCCGAACTCCTTCGGTACATCAAAACTCATAAACTCATAATAAAACTATCATCGAAACCTTAAGCGTGCGGACCCTACGGGTTCGAGAACTATGTAGACATGACCGAGACACGTCTCCGGTCAATAACCAATAGCGGAACCTGGATGCTCATATTTGCTCCCACATATTCTACGAAGATCTTTATCTGTCAAACCGCATAACAACATACATTGTTCCCTTTGTCATCGGTATGTTACATGCCCGAGATTCGATCATCGGTATCTCAATACCTAGTTCAATCTCGTTACCAACAAGTCTCTTCACTCGTTCCGTAATACATCATCCCGCAACTAACTCATTAGCTGCAATGCTTGCAAGGCTTATAGTGATGTGCATTACCGAGTGGGCCCAGAGATACCTCTCCGACAATCGGAGTGACAGATTCTAATCTCGAAATACGCCAACCCAACAAGTACCTTCGGAGACATCTGTAGAGTACCTTTATAATCACCCAGTTACGTTGTGACGTTTGGTAGCACACAAAGTGCTCCTCCGGTATTCGGGAGTTGCATAATCTCATAGTCATAGGAACATGTATAAGTCATGAAGAAAGCAATAGCAGTAAAACTTAAACGATCATAGTGCTAAGCTAACGGATGGGTCTTGTCCATCAGATCATTCTCCTAATGATGTGATCCCGTTGATCAAATGACAACTCATGTCTATGGCTAGGAAACATAACCATCTTTGATCAATGAGCTAGTCTAGTAGAGGCATACTAGGGACACTCTGTTTTGTCTATGTATTCACACATGTATTAAGTTTCCGGTTAATACAATTCTGGCATGAATAATAAACATTTATCATGATATAAGGAAATAAATAATAACTTTATTATTGCCTCTAGGGCATATTTCCTTCAGTCTCCCACTTGCACTAGAGTCAATAATCTAGTTCACATCGCCATGTGATTTAACACCGATAGTTCACATCGTCATGTGATTAACACCCAAAGGGTTTACTAGAGTTAATAATCTAGTTCACATCGCTATGTGATTAACACCCAAAGAGTACTAAGGTGTGATCATGTTTTGCTTCGTGAGAGAAGTTTAGTCAACGGGTCTGTCACATTCAGATCCGTATGTATTTCGCAAATGTCTATGTGTCTACAATGCTCTGCATGGAGCTACTCTAGCTAATTGCTCCCACTTTCAATACGCATCCAGATTGATACTTAGAGTCAGCTGGATTTAGTGTCAAAGCTTGCATCGGCGTAACCCTTTACGATGAACTCTTTATCACCTCCATAATCGAGAAACATTTCCTTAGTCATCCAGTTACTAAGGATAATTTTGACCGCTGTACAGTGATCTACTCCTGGAGCACTATTGTACCCTCTTGACAAACTCATGGCAAGGTACACAACATGTTTGGTACATAGCATGGCATACTTTATAGAACCTATGGCTGAGGCATAGGGAATGACTTTCATTCTCTCTATATTTTTCTGCTGTGGTCTGGCTTTGAGTCTTACTCAACTTCACACCTTACAAGTCAGGTAAGAACTCCTTCTTTGACTGATCCATTTTGAACTACTTCAAAATCATATCAAGGTATGTACTCATCGAAAGTCTTATCAAGCGTCTTGATCTATCTCTATAGATCTTGATGCCCAATATGTAAGCAGCTTCACCAAGGTCTTTCTTTGAAAAACTCCTTTCAAACACTCCTTTATGCTTTCCAGAAAATTCTACATCATTTCCGATCGACAATATGTTATTCACATATACTTATCAGAAAGGTTGTAGTGCTCCCACTCACTTCTTGTAAATACAGGCTTCACCGCAAGTCTGTATAAATCTATATGCTTTGATCAACTTATCAAAGCGTATATTCCAACTCCGAGATGCTTGCACCAGTCCATAGATGGATCGCTGGAGCTTGCACATTTGGTTAGCACCTTTAGGATTGACAAAACCTTCTGGTTGCATCATATACAAGTCTTCTTTAATAAATCCATTAAAGAATGCAGTTTTGTTATCCATTTGCCAGATTTCATAAAATGCGGCAATTGCTAACATGATTTGGACAGACTTAAGCATCGCTACGGGTGAGAAAGTCTCATCGTAGTCAACTCCTTGAACTTGTTGAAAAACTTTCGCAACAAGTCGAGCTTTGTAAACAGTAACATTACTGTCAGCGTCAGTCTTCCTCTTGAAGATCCATTTATTTTCGATGGCTTGCCGACCATCGGGCAAGTCAACCAAAGTCCACACTTTGTTCTCATACATGGATCCCATCTCAGATTTCATGGTCTCAAGCCATTTTGCGGAATCTGGGCTCATCATCGCTTCCTCATAGTTCGTAGGTTCATCATGGTCCAGTAGCATGACTTCCAGAACCGGGTTGCCGTACCACTCTGGTGCAGAACGTACTCTGGTTGATCTACGAAGTTCAGCAGTAACTTGATCCGAAGTTTCATGATCATCATCATTAGCTTCCTCACTAATTGGTGTAGGAATCACTGGAACCAGTTTCTGTGATGTACTACTATCCAATTCGGGAGAAGGTTCAATTACCTCATCAAGTTCCACTTTCCTCCCACTCACTTCTTTCGAGAGAAACTCCTTCTCTAGAAAGGATCCACTCTTAGCAACAAAGACCTTGCCTTCGGATCTATGATAGAAGGTGTACCCAACAGTTTCTTTTGGGTATCCTATGAAGATTTACTTCTCCGATTTGGGTTCGAGCTTATCATGTTGAAACTTTTTCACATAAGCATCGCAGTCCCAAACTTAAAGAAATGACCGCTTAGGTTTCTCGTCAAACCACAGTTCATACGGTGTCATCTCCACGGATTTAGATGGTGCCCTATTTAACGTGAATGTATCTGTCTCTAATGCATAACCCCAAAAGCGATAGTGGTAGATCGGTAAGAGACATCATCGATCGCACCATATCTAATAAAGTACGGTTATGACGTTCGGACACACCATTACACTATGGTGTTCCAGGTGGCGTGAGTAGTGAAACTATTTCACATTGTTTTTACTGAAGGCCAAACTCGCTAACTCAAATATTTTACCTCTACGATCATATCGTAGAAACTCTTATTTTCTTGTTATGATGATTCTCCACTTCACTCTGAAATTCTTTGAACTTTTCAAATGTTTTAGACTTGTGCTTCATTAAGTAGATATACCCATATCTGCTCAAATCATCAGTGAAGGTCAGAAAATAACGATACCCGCCGCGAGCTTCAACACTCATTGGTCCACATACATCTGTATGTATGATCTCCAACAAATCTGTTGCTCGCTCCATTGTTCCGGAGAACGGAGTTTTAGTCATCTTGCCCATGAGGCATGGTTCGCAAGCACCAAGTGATTCATAATCAAGTGATTCCAAAAGTCCATCACTATGGAGTTTCTTCATGCGCTTTACACCATTATGACCTAAACAGCAGTGCCATAAATAAGTTGCATTATCATTATTAACCTTGCATCTTTTGGCTTCAATATTATGAATATGTGTATCACCACGATCGAGATCCAACAAACTATTTTCATTGGGTGTATGACCATCGAAGGTTTTATTCATGTAAACAGAATAACAATTATTCTATGACTTTAAATGAATAACCGTATTGCAAAAAATATGATCAAATCATATTCATGCTCAACGCAAATGCCAAATAACATTTATTTAGGTTTTACACTAATCCCGAAAGTATAGGGAGTGTGCGATGATGATCATATCAATCTTGGAACCACTTCCAACACACATCGTCACTTCACCTTTAACTAGTCTCTGTTCATTCTGCAATTCTCGTTTCGAGTTACTAATTTTAGCAACTAAACCGGTATCAAATACCCAGGGGTTGCTATGAACACTAGTAAAGTACACATCAATAATCTGTATATCAAAATATACCTTTGTTCACTTTGCGATCCTTCTTATCCGCCAAGTATCTAGGGCAGTTCCACTTCCAGTGACCATTTCCTTTGCAGTAGAAGCACTTAGTTTCAGGCTTGAGTTTTAGCTTTGGGTTTCTTCACGGGAGTGACAACTTGCTTGTCATTCTTCTTGAAGTTCCCCTTCTATCCCTTTGCCCTTTACTTGAAACAAGTGGTCTTGTTAACCATCAACACTTGATGCTTTTTCATGATTTCTACCTTCGCCGACTTCAGCATCGCGAAGAGCTCGGGAATTACTTTCGTCATCCCTTGCATATTATAGTTCATCACGAAGTTCTACTAACTTGCTGATAGTGACTAGAGAACTTTGTCAATTACTATCTTATCTGGAAGATTAACTCCCACTTGATTCAAGTAATTGTAGTACCCAGACAATCTGAGCACATGCTCACTGGTTGAGCTATTCTCCTCCATCTTGTAGGCAAAGTACTGTCAGAAGTCTTATACCTCTCGACACGGGCATGAGTATGAAATACTAATTTCAACTCTTGGAACATCTTATATGCTCCGTGGCGTTCAAAACGTTTTTGAAGTCCCGGTTCTAAGCCGTAAAGCATGGTGCACTTAAACTATCAAGTAGTCATCATACCGAGCTTTTGTCAAAACGTTCATAACGTCTACATCTGCTCCTGCAATAGTTATGTCACCTAGCGGTGCATCAAGGACATAATTCTCTGTGCAGCAATGAGGATAATCCTCAGATCACGGAACAATTCCGCATCATTGCTACTAACATCTTTCAACTTAGTTTTCTCTAGGAACATATAAAAAATAAACGGGGAGCAACATCGCGAGCTATTGATCTACAACATAGATATGCTAATACTACGAGGACTAAGTTCATGATAAATTAAAGTTCAATTTAATCATATTACTTAAGAACTCCCACTTAGATAGACATCCCTCTAGTCATCTAAATGATCACGTGATCCAAATCAACTAAACCATGTCCGATCATCACGTGAGATGGAGTAGTTTCAATGGTGAACATCTTATGTTGATCATATCTACTATATGATTCACGCTCGACCTTTCGGTCTCCAGTGTTCCGAGGCCATATCTGCATATGCTAGGCTCGTCAAGTTTAACCTGAGTATTCTGCGTGTGCAAAACTGGCTTACACCCGTTGTATTTGAACGTAGAGCTTATCACACCCGATCATCACGTGGTGTCTCGGCACGACGAACTTTTGCAACGGTGCATACTCAGGGAGAACACTTATACCTTGAAATTTAGTAAGGGATCATCTTATAATGCTACCGTCGTTCTAAGCAAAATAAGAAGCATAATAAGATAAACATCACATGCAATCAAAATATGTGACATGATATGGCCATCATCATCTTGTGCTTTTGATCTCCATCTCCAAAGCACCGTCATGATCACCTTCGTCACCGGCGCGACACCTTGATCTCCATCGTAGCATTGTTGTCGTCTCGCCAACTATTGCTTCTACGACTATCGCTACCGCTTAGTGATAAAGTAAAGCAATTACATGGCGATTGCATTTCATACAATAAAGCGACAATCATATGGCTCCTGCCAGCTGCCGATAACATTACAAAACATGATCATCTCATACAAAACCGTATAACTCATCATGTCTTGACCATATCACATCACAACATGCCCTGCAAAAACAAGTTAGACGTCCTCTACTTTGTTGTTGCAAGTTTTACGTGGCTGCTACGGGCTTACCAAGAACCGTTCTTACCTACGCATACAAAACCACAACGATATTTCGTCAAGTATGTGCTGTTTTAACCTTCACAAGGACCGGGCGTAGCCACACTTGATTCAACTAAAGTTGGAGAAACTGACACCCGCCAGCCACCTGTGTGCGAAGCACGTCGGTAGAACTAGTCTCGCGTAAGCGTATGCGTAATGTCGGTCCGGGCCGCTTCATCCAACAATACCGCCGAATCAAAGAATGACATGCTGGTAAGCAGTATGACTAGTATCGTCCACAACTCACTTGTGTTCTACTCGTGCATATCATCTACGCATAGACCTGGCTCATGAAGCCACTGTTGGGGAACGTAGTATTTTAAAAATTTCCTACGATCACGCAAGATCTATCTACCAGATGCATAGCAACGAGAGGGGAGAGTGAGTCTACGTACCCTCGTAGACCGAAAGCGGAAGCGTTAGAACAACGCGGTTGATGTAGTCGTACGTCTTCACGGCCCGACCGATCAAGCACCGAAACTACGGCACCTCCGAGTTCAAGCACACGTTCAGCTCGATGACGTCCCTCGAACTCCGATCCAGCCGAGTGTCGAGGGAGAGTTCCGTCAGCACGACGGCGTGGTGATGATCTTGATGTTCTACCGTCGCAGGGCTTCGCCTAAGCACCGCTACAATATTTATCGAGGAGAACTATGGTGGAGGGGGGCACCGCACACGGCTAAGAGATCAAGAGATCAATTGTTGTGTCTAGAGGTGCCCCCTGCCCCCGTATATAAAGGAGGGAGGGAGAGGCCGGCCCACGAAGGGGGCGCACCAAGTGTGGGGAGTCCTACTAGGACTCCCAAGTCCTAGTAGGATTCCCCTTTCCTTTCCGGAGTAGGAGAGAAGGAAAGAGGGGGAGAGGGAGAAGGAAAAGGGGGCTGCACCCCTTGTCCAATTCGGACCAGAAGGGGGGCGCGCGCCTCCTTCCTTTTGGCCTCTCTCCTCTATTCTCGTAACTCCCTGGTACTCCGAAAATACCCGAATCACTCGGAACCTTTCCGATGTCCGAATATAGTCGTCCAATATATCGATTTTTACGTCTCGACCATTTTGAGACTCCTCGTCATATCCCCGATCTCATCTGGGACTCCGAACTCCTTCGGTACATCAAAACTCATAAACTCATAATAAAACTATCATCGAAACCTTAAGCGTGCGGACCCTACGGGTTCGAGAACTATGTAGACATGACCGAGACACGTCTCTGGTCAATAACCAATAGCGGAACCTGGATGCTCATATTGGCTCCCACATATTCTACGAAGATCTTTATCGGTCAAACCGCATAACAACATACATTGTTCCCTTTGTCATCGGTATGTTACATGCCCGAGATTCGATCGTCGGTATCTCAATACCTAGTTCAATCTCGTTACCAACAAGTCTCTTTACTCGTTCCGTAATACATCATCCCGCAAATACTCATTAGTTGCAATGCTTGCAAGGCTTATAGTGATGTGCATTACCGAGTGGGCCCAGAGATACCTCTCCGACAATCGGAGTGACAAATTCTAATCTCGAAATACGCCAACCCAACAAGTACCTTCGGAGACACCTGTAGAGTACCTTTATAATCACCCAGTTACGTTGTGACGTTTGGTAGCACACAAAGTGTTCCTCCGGTATTCGGGAGTTACATAATCTCATAGTCATAGGAACATGTATAAGTCATGAAGAAAGCAATAGCAGTAAAACTTAAACGATCATAGTGCTAAGCTAACGGATGGGTCTTGTCCATCAGATCATTCTCCTAATGATGTGATCCCGTTGCTCAAATGACAACTCATGTCTATGGCTAGGAAACATAACCATCTTTGATCAATGAGCTAGTCTAGTAGAGGCATACTAGGGACACTCTGTTTTGTCTATGTATTCACACATGTATTAAGTTTCCGGTTAATACAATTCTAGCATGAATAATAAACATTTATCATGATATAAGGAAATAAATAATAACTTTATTATTGCCTCTAGGGCATATTTCCTTCACTGATCACACCCTATATTTACTTCCTGTTTCTATTTCCTAGTTGCAGTCATACCTATCATTATTACCTCTTGCGTTTGATCCTTTGTAAACAGCAAGGCCGGAGGGATTGACAACCTCTCTGTACTCGTTGGGAGCAAAGTTATTTGTATCTGTGTGCAGGTCCTGTCAACCGCTAAGTATATGGCGCCGTTAACAGTTGACACCTTCTTGTTGACCCTCGGAGTCTCACGGGATTCGATCCTTGGTATCTTTGCCAAGGGAAACTTGTCGTTACGCTACATCTCAAACCTTCCACTTGGGGCAACCAACGAGGGGCGAGAAGCCATCACTTGCACACTTTGTTAGCACCTTTAGGATCGACAAAACCTTCTGGTTGCATCATATACAACTCTTCTTTGAGATATCCATTCAGGAATGCAGTTTTGACATCCATTTGCCAGATTTCATAATCATAAAATGCGGCAATTGCTAACATGATTCGGACAGACTTAAGCATCTCTACGGGTGAGAATGTCTCATCGTAGTCAACTCCTTGAACTTGTCGAAAACCTTTCACAACAAGTCAAGCTTTGTAAACAGTAACATTACCGTCAACGTCGGTCTTCTTCTTGAAGATCCATTTATTTTCGATGGCTTGCCGATCACCGGGCAAGTCAACCAAAGTCCATACTTTGTTCTCATACATGGATCCCATCTCAAATTTCATGGCCTTAAGCCATTTAGTGGAATCTGGGTTCATTATCGCTTCCTCATAGTTCGTAGGTTCATCATGGTCTAGTAACATGGCTTCCAGAACTGGGTTGCCGTACCACTCTGGTGCGGAACGAACTGTGGTTGATCTACGAAGTTCAGTAGAAACTTGATCTGAAGTTTCATGATCATCATCATTAGCTTCCTCACTAATTGGTGTAGGAATCACTGGAACTAGTTTATGTGATGTGCTACTTTCCAATTCGGGACAAGGTACATTTACCTCATCAAGTTCCATTTTCTCCCACTCACTTCTTTCGAGAGAAACTCCTTCTCTAGAAAGGATCCATTCTTAGCAACGAATATCTTGCCTTCGGATCTGTGATAGAAGGTGTACCCAACAGTCTCCTTTGGGTATCCTGTGAAGACACATTTCTTCGACTTGGGTTCGAGCTTATCAGGTTGAAGCTTTTTCACATAAGCATCGCATCCCCAAACTTTATGAAACAACAACTTTGGTTTCTTGCCAAACCACAGTTCATAAGGTGTCGTCTCAACGGATTTAGATGGTGCCCTTGTTTAACGTGAATGTAGCTATCTCTAATGCATAACCCAATACGATAGTGGTAAATCAGTAAGAGACATCATAGATCGCACCATATCTAATAAAGTACAGTTACGATGTTCGGACACACCATTACCTGTGGTGTTCCGGGTGGCGTGAGTTGTGAAACTATTCCACATTGTTTCAAATGAAGACCAAAGTTGTAACTCAAATATTCACCTCCACGATCAGATCGTAGAAACTTTATTTTCTTGTTACGATGATTCTCTACTTCACTCTGAAATTCTTTGAACTTCTCAAAATGTTTTAGACTTGTGCTTCATCAAGTAGATATACCCATATCTGCTCAAATCATCAGTGAAGGTCAGAAAATAACGATACCCGCAGCGAGCTTCAACAATCATCGGTCCATATACATCAGTATGTATGATTTCCAACAAATTTGTTGTTCGCTCCATTGTTCCGAAGAAAAGAGTTTTAGTCATCCTGCCCATGAGGCATGGTTCGCAAGCACCAAGTGATTCATAATCAAGTGATTCCAAAAGTCCATCACTATGGAGTTTCTTCACGCGCTTTACACCAATATGACCTAAATGGTAGTGCCACAAATAAGTTGCACTATCATTATTAACCTTGCATCTTTTGGCTTCAATATTATGAATATGTGTATCACTACGATCGAGATCCAACAAACTATTTTCATCGGGTGTATGACCATCGACGGCTTTATTCATGTAAACAGAATAACAATTATTCTATGACTTTAAATGAATAACCGTATTGCAACAAACATGATCAAATCATATTCATGCTTAACGCAAATGCCAAATAACATTTATTTAGGTTCTACACTAATCCCGAAAGTATAGGGAGTGTGCGATGATGATCATATCAATCTTGGAACCACTTCCAACACACATCGTCACTTCACCTTTAACTAGTCTCTGTTCATTCTGCAACTCTCGTTTCGAGTTACTAATTTTAGCAACTGAACTGGTATCAAATACCCAGGGGTTGCTATGAACACTAGTAAAATACACATCAATAATCTGTATATCAAATATACCTTTGTTCACTTTGTCATCCTTCTTATCCGCCAAGTATCTAGGACAGTTCCACTTCTAGTGACCATTTCTTTTGCAGTAGAAGCACTTAGTTTAAGGCTTGAGTTTAGCTTTGGGTTTCTTCACAGGAGTGACAACTTGCTTGTCATTCTTCTTTAAGTTCCCTTTCTATCCCTTTGCCCTTTACTTGAAACAAGTGGTCTTGTTAACCATCAACACTTGATGCTCTTTCTTGATTTCTACCTTCACCGATCGCGAAGAGCTCGGGAATTACTTTCGTCATCCCTTGCATATTATAGTTCATCAGGAAGTTCTACTAACTTGGTGATAGTGACTAGAGAACTTTGTCAATTACTATCTTATCTGGAAGATTAACCCCCACTTGATTCAAGCAATTGTAGTACCCAGACAATCTGAGCACATGCTCACTGGTTGAGCTATTCTCCTCCATCTTGTAGGCAATGTACTATCAGAGGTCTTATACCTCTTGACACGGGCATGAGTATGAAATACTAATTTCAACTCTTGGAACATCTCATATGCTCCGTTGAATTCAAAATGTTTTTGAAGTCCCGGTTATAAGCCGTAAAGCATGGTGCACTAAACTATCAAATAGTCATCATACCGAGCTTTTGTCAAAATGTTCATAACGTTTGCATCTGCTCCTGCAATAGGTGTGTCACCTAGCGGTGCATCAAGGACATAATACTTCTGTGCAGAAATGAGGATAATCCTCAGATCACGGACCTAGTCCGCATCATTGCTACTAACATCTTTCAACTTAGTTTTCTCTAGGAACATATAAAAACAAACGGGGAGCTACATCGCAAGCTATTGATCTACAACATAGATATGCTAATACTACCAGGACTAAGATCATGATAAATTAAAGTTCAATTAATCATATTACTAAAAGAACTCCCACTTAGATAGACATCCCTCTGGTCATCTAAATGATCACGTGATCCAAATCAACTAAACCATGTCCGATCATCACGTGAGATGGAGTAGTTTTCAATGGTGACATCTTATGTTGATCATATCTACTATATGATTCACGCTCGACCTTTCGGTCTCCAGTGTTCTGAGGCCATATATGCATATGCTAGGCTCGTCAAGTTTAACCCAAGTATTCTGCGTGTGCAAAACTAGCTTACACCCGTTGTATGTGAACGTAGAGCTTATCACACCCGATCATCACGTGGTGTCTCGGCACGACGAACTTTCGCAACGGTGCATACTCAGGGAGAACACTTATACCTGAAATTTTGCAAGGGATCATCTTATAATGCTACCACCGTACTAAGAAAAATAAGAAGCATAAAAAGATAAACATCATATGCAATCAAAGTATGTGACATGATATGGCCATCATCATCTTGTGCTTTTGATCTCCATCTCCAAGGCACCGTCATGATCACCATCGTCACCGACGCGATAGCTTGATCTCCATCGTAGCATCGTTGTCGTCTCGCCAACTATTGCTTCCACGACTATCGCTACCGCTTAGTGATAAAGTAAAGCAATTACACAGCGACTGTATTTCATACAATAAAGCGACAACCATATGGCTCCTGCCATGTCAGGCCCAAGATGCGATTCTATCCTGATCACGTGACACTTACGTGATTGGGGCACAACCGCATTTTGGGCGCTTAGCAAGATGGATATCATTACATCGTACCATTACATACATACATGGGGGATACAACAATTCATACAAGTCACATGAATACAACATCATAAATACAAGGCATCCAACTACGGATGCAAACATGAAAAGCACAACGACATCCATCTGCTATCCCAGGCTGCCGACCCGGAACCTAACCCAAGACTGATGAAGCAGAAGAAGAAAGAACTCCAGCAAAAGGTAACATCGCTCTCACGTCAAGTCATCGGAAACCTGCACCTGCAACTGTTGTTGTAGTATTTGTGAGCCACGAGGACTCAGCAATCCCATAACCATGGGTAACAAGACTAGCAAAGCTTTATGGGTAATGAAAAGGTAAAGTGGTGAGGTTGCAGCAGCGGCTAAGCAATATATATGGTGGCTAACTTACGAGTACAAGAATAAGATGAGCATCTACGCAAGCGGTCGCAATCTAGTAGTGATCGCTAAAGATCCTGAACAACCTACGAGTCAAACATAACCCCACCGTGTTCTCTTCTCAAAGTGAAAAGAGACAGTCACGGTTACTCACACGGTTGTGTGTTTTACTCGGATCCTCTGTCAAGTTTTCTACAACCGGACATTAACAAATTCCAATCTGCCACATAACCGCAGGCACGGCTTTCGAAAGATCATAACCCTGCAGGGAAGTCCCAACTTAGCCCATCACAAGCTCTCACGATCAGCAGAGATAATAATAATATTACCCCTTATCTTAGGGACAATCCGATCAGGCTCGGAATCCCGGTGCACAAGACATTTCGACAATGGTAAAACAAGTCCAGCAAGACCTCCCGGTGTGTCGAAACCCTGATAGTAGTCGCGCGTATCTCGTCTCAGGCCACGACCGAATGGGCGAGCCTACGGGAGCCAATCCTCGAGTTTCCCCGTGGTGGCCCCGCAGTCTCCCCGTTTGGGACCAACACCATCAGCACTGGCCCCCCTGCTATGTAGAAAGAATCCTCGGGTAGCGCTAACTCCCTATGCAATTAATTAATTAATTAAGTTTTTAGTATGAGCAAATTAAAACCAATGTTGGGCCTTGCTGGAGGAGTTTTATTCAAAGACGAACTATCAACGGGTCCCCATATACCCAACCGTGTAAGGAACGCAAAATCAAGGAACATAACGTCAGTTTATCGGCTCCTAAGGTGGCATGAGTGGAACAAAACGCCGAGCAAAAGGCCAAGCCTTCCACCCATTGCCAAGTATATAGGTGTGTTAATAATAATAATAGATATTGTGATATTCCAACAACAAGTTCCAACATGGAACGATCTTCATCTTCACCTGCAACTAACAACGCTATAAGAGGGGCTGAGCAAGTGGGTAACATAGCCAAACAACGGTTTTGCTGGGAAGGTGTCAAAGGTTAGAGGTTTCATGGCAACAAGGAGAGGGGCTGGCAATAAAGATGGGTAGCGTGACATATAACGATAGCATCGAGACATCTAGCATAGCAATGACAGTAAAGGTATCCAAGGTGATGGTCATCTTGCCTGAGAACCCGCAAGAAAGAAGAATGAGTCCATGAAGAAGACAAAGAAGAAGCCTCAAAGACGAACCATGTGAAGTCGAACGAATCCTCACGATCGCAACGGACAAGCACTAACGAGAAGAAGCAAGCAACACGGTAAACAAACCACTCAAGAACATGACAAGATGCTAACCAAGTATGATGCAAGACAAGTCTATATGATGCAACACATGGCAAGGGATTAAGCACACAAGAACAACACAAAACAACAAGTTTTAAATGAGGCCGGAATCAACATAAACCAATTCCGGTAAGTCCTCATATGCACATTTCTAAATTGGTCCAGATCTGATCAAACCTAAAGTTAAAGTTGTTAAACAGCAAGTTAACATGCACCATGATGATCTACATGAAATTCTAGTCAAGTTTCATATAAAGTATGTTTAATTTGGAGCTACGGCCTAGAAGATATGATCAAAACAAGTCAAACATGTCAACGGTTCAAGATGCACCCAAACATAAAGAAAACACACTCCAAATAGTAAACAACATGATATTATCCTTCTACATGCAAAATCACACAAGTTTCATATAGAGCACGCTCAAAACGGAGCAACGGTTCAACACATACACACGAAACAAGATATACAACAAGCTGTCCAAAAACAACAACATGGCAACTTGGGAGCAAGGTATATATATGCTACAACACCCAAACATGATAACAAGAGGCATGGATGTGAAATAAACATGATACTTAACAAGCATGAACTTAGAGCACCCCCAAAAACTTGCTGGAAAACATTTAAATAAACATGGCAAGTTGCAATAAATTTATCCAGACTTAGTCAAAATCTGGAAAGGCAAAAACATCATCACGATGCTGCATTCGGAGGCACAAAACAACAAGTATATCAACTCTACTAAGCATATGAAGATCATGGACATGTAATAGACATAGCATACATCAAACAACTCCATTGGAGCAACTCCATAGGAGGCATGGATCAATAACAACAAGCTTCACCAAATTGATCATGCTGATAAAAGACTGACAGGTAAATTTATAGCAACTTGAGAGCAATAAATAAATAAGCTACACCTGGCCATATAAGCAAACAGGGGCATGGATGGATAGACAATAACATGGACAACAAGAGATGATCATTGGCCACTCCAAAACAAGCATGGATTTGAGTGGGGCATCGAGCAAACATGGCATTAGGTTTAACAGTTTCAGACTTAGCAGTTTTTTCACTAAGTATAAGACAGCAACATTGGCATGGCATGTTTACAAGCTTGTTTAAGTCACCTCAAGGCATATCATGAAAGTGGATTGCACCACAACAAATACCATATGATTGTTCTTCTAAAACATATAGACATGTCGCATGAAGACAAACACATCAATAGCAATGAGCAAGGCAAAATAGCATCTCACTACAAGTTTCAGCACTTGACAGCCACATGCACTTTTGCAACAGAGATTAACATGGCAAGATGGCACCTAACATGAATGCTACAACAACCAACATGTAGAGCAATTCACAATGAACATTTTGACATATCATATGCTCCATTTGGATGAACATGCACAAAGTTATCACATCTCAAACATGCTAACAAAATTACAGTTATCAGCAGTTTTAAACAAGTAGCACTCTTGCAACGATGATTAGGTCATCTAGATGAACTCAAACAAGCATGCCACGATGGAACAAATTGAAGAGCATATCACAACGAACATTTTGACATATTATTCACTCCATTTGGATCACCACACAACAAGTTACAACATCTCAAAGTATGCAACATTTTTACAAATCACAGGGACTTGGTGAAAAAGAGTCAACCTCGGGGTTTGGGTGGACAAAGTCCGGCTGGAGCGGACGTGTTCGTCGGTGGCTGGACGCGGGTCCCACTTGTCAGCGAGACAGGCAGGAGAGGCTGGACATGTCCGACGGCTGGTCGGACATGTCCGGCGGCAGAGGAACTCGGCCGGCGAGGAGGAGGGCAACGGAGGCTTGGAGAGGACGGATCCGGGCCGGATCTCGCCGGATCCGGCCGGATCCCGGCGCGGGGGAGGACGGCGGCGACCCACGGCGGTCCGGCGAGGTGGCTGCGGGGTGGAGAGGCGGTGGAGCTCATCGGCGGGACGGCAACGACCGACGGGGCGAGGAGCACGGCGGCGGGGTTGGTGAGGTCGAGCGGCGGCGGTGAGGTCCAGGCGAGGCGGCGCTGGTGCGGCGACGGCGCCGCCGTTGCAGGGCGGCGGTGACGCGGAGGCGAGCGCAGGCGGCGGCGAGCCTCGGTCGACGGGCGGGGCAGGTAGAGCGCTCGGGAGCGCTGGGCGCCTCGGCCGTGGCGGTGGGTGGCGCGGGGCTCGGTCAGGCCCGAATCGGCCCAGCGCGGGCCTGCTGCGGGCTCGCGGCGGGGAGAGGCCAGGTGGCGCCCGCGGGTTGGAGGACAGGGGCTGGAGCGGCGGCTAGGCCAATAGGGTGCCGCCAAGTGGCAGACCTGAGGTGGCTGGGCGCTGAATCAAAGGAGGAGGGGGCTGGAGGCGCGGTTTTCTAGGGGGAAGTGGCTGGAGGTTAGGGGAGAGGCTAGGGGATGCCAAAAATGGCATGGGAGTTGTCCATATATAGCAAGGGGACTAGGGTTTGGGGGAATGGGGGCTTTTGGAGCCCTCCGATCTCGATCGGACGACACCGGTCGAGAGGGGGGTTAGGATGGGCCTAGGTTTAGTTGGTGGGCTGTGTAGGAGGGGTTGTGGGTAGAGAAGAGAAGAGGCCCGCGGGGGTTTTCGGAGACCGGAAACGTCCGACATTTTAACCAGCGACTAGTGCCGCTATATATATCCGTTGGTCTATCAAACGGACTCCGAATGCGATGAAATTTGGCATGCGGCCTGTCTACACTATAATAAGACCACATGCCAAGTTTCACCCATTCCGAGAACATTTTCTGGCCACTCATAAAATAAATACTCGGACGTGTCGCGGGCACGTGCGAGTGTGTCTGGGCTCAGAACGGACAACGGAAAGGACGGGCGGACTCGGACGGATGCAAGATTGAAAACATGCTGATTCAACACACATGATGACATGGCAAGATGCAACACACAAGCAGATGACATGACAATGATGACGAATAACTGGCTGACACCTGGCGCATCGTTCTCGGGGTGTCACAACACTCCCCTACTAACAAGAGATCTCGTCCCGAGATCTTAGGAACGAGACAAAGATGAAAAAGGAAGAACAAAGTTCTTCGAGGACAAAAGAGTGAAACCAAAGAACCTTGAGAAGTTAAAAACTTGAAATAATGAACACGACGAAGAAGAACGAAGTTGCAAAGACTTCGTTAGACAAGAGGAATAAGGGATACGACGAGAATCAAGGAGGTTGAAAGGCACGAAATCGAGAGCTGAGGGAACAAGAATGAATTCAGAACCACTCCGGTTAATAAGAGATAGAAAGGAATTTCCACGAAGGAATTCGGGCAACACTCCGGCTGGAAATAGAAGGAATAGAACATGAACTTGACGAGATGAACAACAGAATGCTTCTGGAAGAAATAAAGAATGGAACGAGAAGAAGGCAGAAGAACAACCTCTTCTAGCACAAAAGAATTTGAAAACATCCTTGCGAAGACAGAACGAACGGAGTTGTTGAGAAGATCAACAATAAAAGAATTGATTTGCGTGGGCTTATGTAACCATCTCAAATTTGAGGTGAATTATGCCACGACGAGAAGGTTGAATAACTGAGATTTAGGAAATGCAAAACTCCACTTCAAAAGAATACGGAGAATTATTTGCATCTCGAGACACAAAAGAATAATGCTTGAGATGCTCCACAAGAATTGCTGAAAATTTGAAGAATGAATTAAATGATGAAGAACCACCATGAAGAACTCCGGTAACAAAGGATGATGACATAGAAATGACGGATGAAAAAAATAAGATTAAAGCGTTGCAATGATTTAGACGAGAGTCCGACGAGAAAGCCGAGAAACTTTGAACCCCGGAAAGAAAAGATTAAATCACTTGGAACTAGAATTTATTCATCAAGAATAAACTCCGAAGGAAGGAATTACTCAACTTGATAAAAAGAATAAGAATTATATTATGCTTATCCTCCACCAATTACATTGATGAGAAGCAATGGATTTGCATACTACTTATCCTCGTTGAAATGATTAAAGAGGGATATTTCTCGAACTTGCGAAAATCTTCATGAACACCGGTAGGATAGGAATAAAAATAATGGATTGATATGATAATCAAAGAAAAGAATACTTGAGCGAACCACCGTAAAGAATTAAAGCCGAGTGAAGAAAAGAACAAACCACCGGGAAGAATTAAAATCGAGTGATGAAAGAGAACAAACCACCGTAAGAAATTGAAATTGATCGAGAAAAGGGAATGAATCATCGGGATGAATAAGTACTTGAAGGGAATTAGATACAAGAGAACGAAGAGATCGCAAACGAATTAAAGAATGTTTGAACGAAGCACCGGACGAATGTGAGACGAACGAAGAGGCATCAATGAAGAATATTTGGAGGACGAATTTGAAAACTGAGAACGAATAAATCTTCTGAAATGATGGCCGTCGGAGGAACACAATGACAAGAATTCATGAAATACTCCGGAAGAATGAAAAGAAGAAAGGTTGAACCAACGATGAAAATAATTTGAGAATGGACTTCGAAAGTCACATGACTGATGTAATACATACTTACGTCACACTTCAAAACAATTTGAGAAACACTCCAGAAAATTAGAAGAGTCGGGTAAGATCCTTGGAAAGACCTGTGGGTTATGAGCCCACCGAAGAGAAAACACCATTGAAAAGGGTCGAAAAGGAGATGATGCATCCGAATGATTAAAAGACTCGAATGAGGTGACAACCTCGAATTAATTAGAACACAGACGAATCTCCTGAGATGTCTTCAGAACTCTGGAATAATTAAATGGCGAGAGGCAAACAAGCAAGAGGAAACATCTGAGCCGAGGGAAAGAATATGATGAACACCGAAAACTTGAATTGAATCCACCGGGGAAGAAAAGAGATGAAGAAGGATGAACTAGACGAGAATTCACCAGTTGAAAATAATTGATGAAAGAAAGCAAAGACTTCACACGAGTAGGATGGATGTAACACCCCGAGAATCGTGCTACAGTAATCCTAACCTAATGATGCCATGTCACTCTGTTAGTTAAGCCTAATTGCCTTTGGGTAAAAAAATCAAACTCAGATTCAAATTCAAAACATAAGTGAAATTCCAGATTTCTCAAACATGCAAACTAAAATGTTCAAAGGGTGGAAAGTAATCCCTGGATATTTGTCATGTTGGAACCAACCTCTTTTGGATTTACAAAATGCCCTTGGAAATAAACTTATTGGTCTAGCAGCAATTAAAATTGGCCTTTCCAATTTCTAAAATTAGTTAGACAACTTTTTTGGCCCCAAACCTTTTTTTGTGTCATCTAACATTGTTGTGCTTGATTTATGTGCAAAGTTTCACAAGTAACAAAACTCATTTAGTAGCTAGAATAAATAGAAAACAGTAGCGAGAATGTAAAACAGTAAAATATAGAAAATGAATAAAGCCTATTGTGCCACTAGGCCATAAGTGGCCTCAGCACATAAGGCCCCAAACCCCCCACCTGGGCCTCGGCCACCCGACGGCCCAGCCCATTGCCAGGTCGTCCCCTACCTCTGTTCATCTGGCGCTCGTGGACGCAACGCGACCATACATGGCGCCGATGGCCACGGGGCGGCCATCCATGCCCCCTGGCGCCCTACAAGGTCGCTCCCTCCCTCCTCCGGAACCCTAGCCCCACTCAGTTTCCCCCTCGCCCTCTCCCTCGCATCTCACTCTCGATCCCGAGCTCGCCGTCGACATGCCATCGCCATTTACGTGCTCTGGAGGCACCCGGAGCCACGCGGGCTTGTCCACCAAGACCTCCACCGCCGGCTACTTCTCCGACGACCGTCGAGTCAAGCCGGACTCCACGGCGTCATCGGGATCGCCGTCTTCTTCTTCCTCCGGACGCCAAGCTCCGCTGCTTCGATCCGTCGCCGCCAAGCCTTCCCCGAGCCCACTTTAGCACATCTACAGGAGCCCGGTGAGCACCACGTCCGGCCCCTCTCCCCGCTGCCCTCCTCGTAAGCCGTAGCAACGTTACCAGCGAATTTTGACTCGGTAGTCCACCACGGCCAGAGCCTTGCTCCGTGTGCGCTTGCCTGCGTCCACCGCGTACATGCCGCACCCCGTCGCGTCCCTAGCTGCACGCGCGCACTCCATCCTGCCCTGCTCCGGCCCCGCAGCTGCTCGCCGCGCCCCCTGTCTCGAGCTGCTGCTCGCCACCGCCGGCGACCGTCACGCTCTATGGGCTCACCGTCGGCCAGCTATCTCCGCATCTCCCCCTCTTCCGGGCCACCGCTGCACCGGCATTCCCGCAGGCCGCCGGCCCCGCCTCCTTCCGCCATTGGTCAACGAGGCCGCACCCTGGGGCCGTCGCGCGCCCGGCGCTGGCGCCCATCGCCGTGGCCGCGGCCCTTTCTGGCCAGCGCCGGTGCCGCAACAGCCGCCGCTCCTACGCACGCCCTGGGGCCTCCCGCCAGCCTCTACCGGGGCGACGCAGCGGCCTCGCCTCGCCGCTCCCGCCCGCCTCCGCCGGGCCGCGCCGGGGCATAGCGTTGCCGCGACCGGGCAGGCGCCCGGCGCCCATGCCCGTTTCGCCCGCCCCGTTAAGCCCCCCAGGGCCACTGACGTGGGTCCCCAGGCCCTGTTAAAAAAAAGAAGTGTGTTAAAATAAAATAAAATAAATTAATTAATTAACTTAATTATGTAATTAGTCTTAACTAAACTGCTAGTTAGTTTAAGTGTCCATGACAGGTGGGGCCCATTGCCCCTTGACCAGTCAACCTAGTCAGAGCTGACTGTTGACCATGCTGACATCAGCATGACGTCATGCTGGCGCATTAAGTCCTTTTTCGAATTAATAATAATTTCAGAATATTAATAAAACTTTGAAAAATCATATAAAATAATCTGTAACTCGGATGAAAATGTTTTATATACGAAAATCGCTCAGAACGACGAGACGAATCCGAATACGCGGTCCGTTCGTCCGCCACACGTCCCTAGCATAGTGAACCTGCAACTTTCCCCCTCCGATTCATCTGACCGAAAACACGAAACGCCGGGGATACTTTCCCGAGTGTTATCCCCCTTCGCCGGTACCGTGTACCACCGCGTTAGAGCACCCTAGCACTGCGTGCTGACATGGCGTGCTTCTCTGTTGCAACTATTTGCTTTATATTTACTGTTTCTTCCCCCTCTTCTCTCCGGTAGACCCCGGGACCGATGATGCCCCGGTGATCGACTACGGTGTTGACGACCCCTCCTTCTTGCCAGAGCAACCAGGCAAGCCAACCCCCCTTGATCATTCCGATATCAGCCATTCTCTTCTCTCTTGTGCTTGCATTAGAACTGCTACTGCTTTTTGTATGATCCTATTCTGATGCATAGCCTGTTGTTGATATTGCTTTCAAACCTTACATGTTTATACTAAACTGCTTAGTATAGGCTGGTTAGAGATCCACCAGTGACCCCCCTACCTTGTCCCGACTGCCTCGCTGGATTATCAGAAGACCCGTTCAACGGGATCGAAGACCAGGACCCGGCACCGCACATCACTTTCCCCTTAGTTGCTCGACACTACTGGGTTACTATCGAGTGCCGAGGGTGAGACCTCATCAGCACTTCTGATGTTAACCTTGTAGGTTAGTTCATCGGTTGTGGTCATCGAGGGTGATTCCTCTTTCTCCACTCCCGATAACGACATTGTCGTGCAACTCCTCAAGAGTGGACCTCGAGGGTGACTCCTCTTTCGTTCACCTTGACGATAAACATCAGGTGGAATTCAATCGAGGGTGATTTCCTCAGGTTTTCCTTTGGTGTCAGACACACAGTTACTTTGGTTACTATGACTTTACACTGAACCTGGTTACTAAAGACGGGTCGACCCCGAGGGGTACCCGCGCGAGCTTAATTGCGAGTGATGTGTAGTCGGGTTGACCTGGAAGGTGCCCGTGAGATAAATATGAGGCGTGGCCGGGCACTCGCCCTTACCGCAAGTTCTCGAGACGGGGCGATGGGGTCACATTATCGTGAGTCTCTGCTCATTACCGCGCGTTCCCAAGTCACTAAACGGTTTGGATATTTGATCCGAGGGGCCTCTGGCCTGATAGCACTAACCATCACGTGGGCATAGTATGGGCGTTCTGCGTCTTATGCATCAGCCGAAGCTTAACTGACATCATTGCGACTGAGCGGCGCGCGCCGGGTTGGACTGCGTAAGCACCTACCTTTGAAGGAGGTTGCCCAGGTCTGCTCACCGGCCGCCCACGCAACGTGCAGGAGTTCCCGGGGTGATTGGCCCATGACCCCTGGGGGCATAGGGTTTAGTCCGGCGTGCATGACCTCTCTATTAAGTCTAGGTCGGGTTGCGGCGTATTGTTTGGCCGAGGGCGGGCATGACCTGATGGTGTGTCCGGCCGGAGTTAAGCAAGCGTGTTGGGTAAGTTGGTGCACCCCTACAGGGAAGAAAACATCTATCGATAGCCCGTCCTACGGTAACGGACACTTGGAGTTGTATCCCGATCGCTACAACTAGAACTGGATGCTGAGGCATTGTTTGGATAAGTTGCTTCGGGAGTCGAGAAAGGATCTCGGAGCGTTGGAACAACAACATAAATATGACTTATGTTACACTACTCTATTTCCCCCTCTTGCTGCAAGACGGTGGTTTCCAGAAGATGCTAGTCTTCGATAGGACTAGCTTCTCCCCCTCTTATTCTGGCATGCTGCATCTTAGTCCACAGATACTACCCCCTTTCATTGATACCGATGCATATGTAGTGTAGATCTTTGTTTGCGAGTACTTTGGATGAGTACTCATGGTTGCTTTGCTCCCCCTTTTCCCCCTTCTTTCTTCTTGCTGGTTGATGCAACCAGATGGTGGAGTCCAGGAGCCAGATGCCACACTTGACGACTGCTACTACCCCGACGGAGCCTACTACTACGTGGAGACAGCTGACGACCAGGAGTAGTTAGGAGGTCCCAGGCAGGAGGCCTTGCCTTTTCGATCATTGATGCTTTTGTGCTAGCCTTCTTAAGGCATACTTGTTTAACTTATGTCTGTACTCAGATATTGTTGCTTCCGCTGACTCTTGTGTATTCGAGCTTATGTATTCGAGCCCTCGAGGCCCCTGGCTTGTAATATAAAGCTTGTATTATTTTCTTTGTGTCTAGAGTTGTGTTGTGATATCTTCCAGTGAGTCCTTGATCTTGGTCGTACACATTTGCGTGCATGATTAGTGTACGGTCAAATCGGGGGCGTCACAATGGATACTCGATTAAGGACTCCGGCTCCGAGAAGCAAAAGGGTGGGCGGGTGGGAAAAGAAAGACCACTTCGGACGAGGAAAACACCGTCGGTTGAAAAGAACTGAGGGTTGAACTTGCAAAGAAGAAGAGTGTCGAATCCACTTGACGAGAGATGCACCAGATGACAAGAGCTGACAACGCAACAAACGAAAACTAACCGCGTGATCCTAAAAAATTTTGAAGGGGAAGAGGGGTAATTCCAAAATACCTACATCAAGATTCCTCACCAAAGCGACGAAGGGACTGAGGAGTAAAAATAATTTCTACTCTCTGATATAACTAGACTCCGAAAAAAAATCTGCTAGACTCGACAACGGTCAGACTACGATCAATCAAGGGGGCTCCTATGGTCCGTCGAGGCTCTGATACCAACTTGTCAGGCGCAAGATGCGATTCTATCCCGATCACGTGACACTTACGTGATTGGGGCACAACCGCATTTCGGGCGCTTAGCAAGATGGATATCATTACATCGTACCATTACATACATACATGGGGGATACAACAATTCATACAAGTCACATGAATACAACATCATCAATACAAGGCATCCAACTACGGATGCAAACATGAAAAGCACAACGACATCCATCTGCTATCCCAGGCTGCCGACCCGGAACCTAACCCAAGACTGACGAAGCAGAAGAAGAAAGAACTCTAGCAAAAGGTAACATCGCTCTCACGTCAAGTCATCCGAAACCTGCACCTGCAACTGTTGTTGTAGTATTTATGAGCCACGAGGACTCCGCAATCCCATAACCATGGGTAACAAGACTAACAAAGCTTTATGGGTAAGGAATAGGTAAAGTGGTGAGGTTGCAGCAGCGGCTAAGCAATATATATGGTGGCTAACTTACGAGTACAAGAATAAGATGAGCATCTACGCAAGTGGTCGCAATCTAGTAGTGATCGCTAAAGATCCTGAACTACCTACGAGTCAAACATAACCCCACCGTGTTCTCTTCTCAAAGTGAAAAGAGACAGTCACGATTACTCACACGGTTGTGTGTTTTACTCGGATCCTCTGTCAAGTTTTCTACAACCGGACATTACCAAATTCCAATCTGCCATATAACTGCGGGCACGGCTTTCAAATGATCATAACCCTGCAGGGGAGTCCCAACTTAGCCCATCACAAGCTCTCACGATCAGCAGAGATAATAATAATATTACCCCTTATCTTAGGGACAATCTGATCAGGCTCGGAATCCCGGTGCACAAGACATTTCGACAATGGTAAAACAAGTCCAGCAAGACCTCCCGGTGTGTCGACACTCTGATAGTAGCCGCGTGTATCTCGTCTGAGGCCGTGACCGAATGGGCGAGCCTACGG
The DNA here is from genome assembly GCA_902687465.1 of Secale cereale. Taxonomy (NCBI): domain Eukaryota; kingdom Viridiplantae; phylum Streptophyta; class Magnoliopsida; order Poales; family Poaceae; genus Secale; species Secale cereale. The sequence goes on along the minus strand of LR738713.1, from coordinate 461,470,715 downwards.
GAGCCAATCCTCGAGTTTCCCCGTGGTGGCCCCGCAGTCTCCCCGTTTGGGACCAACACCATCAGCACTGGCCCCCCTGCTATGTAGAAAGAATCCTCGGGTAGCGCTAACTCCCTACGCAATTAATTAATTAATTAAGTTTTTATTATGAGCAAATTACGAACTATCAAGGGGTCCCCATATACCCAACCGTGTAAGGAACGCATAATCAAGGAACATAACGCCGGTTTATCGGCTCCTAAGGTGGCATGAGTGGAACAAAACACCGAGCAAAAGGCTAAGCCTTCCACCCATTGCCAAGTATATAGGTATGTTATTAATAATAATAGATATTGTGATATTCCAACAACAAGTTCCAACATGGAACGATCTTCATCTTCACCTGCAACTAACAACGCTACAAGAGGGGCTGAGCAAGCGGGTAACATAGCCAAACAACGGTTTTGCTGGGAAGGTGTCAAAGGTTAGAGGTTTCATGGCAACAAGGAGAGGGCTGACAATAAAGATGGGTAGCGCGACATATAACGATAGCATCGAGACATCTAGCATAGCAATGACAGTAAAGGTATCCAAGGTGATGGTCATCTTGCGTGAGAACCCGCAAGGAAGAAGAATGAGTCCATGAAGAAGACGAAGAAGAAGCCTCGAAGACGAACCACGTGAAGTCGAACGAATCCTCACGATCGCAACGAACAAGCACTAACGAGAAGAAGCAAGCAACACGGTAAACACACCACTCAAGAACATGACAAGATGCTCAACCAAGTATGATGCAAGACAAGTCTATATGATGAAATACATGGCAAGGGATTAAGAACACAAGAACAACACAAAACAACAAGTTTTAAATGAGGCCGGAATCAACATAAAACAATTCCGGTAAGTCCTCATATGCACATTTCTAAATTGGTCCAGATCTGAACAAACCTTAAGTTAAAGTTGTTAAATAGCAATTTAACATGCACCATGATGATCTACACAAAATTCTAGTCAAGTTTCATATAAAGTTTGTTTAATTCGGAGCTACGGCCTAGAAGATATGATCAAAACAAGTCAAACATGTCAATGGTGGAAGATGCACCCAAACATCAAGAAAACACACTCCAAATAGGTAAACAATATGATATTATGCTTCTACATGCAAAATCACACAAGTTTCATATAGAGCACGCTCAAAACGGAGCAACGGTTCAACACATACACACGAAACAAGATATACAACAAGCTGTCCAAAAACAGCAACATAGCAACTTGGGAGCAAGGTATATATATGCGACATCACCCAAACATGATAACAAGAGGCATGGATGTGAAATAGACATGATACTTAACAAGCATGAACTTAGAACACCCCAAAAAACTTGCTGGAACACATTTAAACAAACATGGCAAGTTGCAATAAATTTATCCAGACTTAGTCAAAATCTGGGAAGGCAAAAACATCATCATTATGCTGCATTCGGAAGCACAAAACAACAAGTATATCAACTCTACTAATCATATGAAGATCATGGACATGTAATAGTGTGACACCCCGAGACCGGTGCGCCGGGTGTCAGCCAGTTATTCGTCGTCGTTGCCATGTCATCTGCTTGCGTGTGCATCATTGCCTTGTCATCATGTGTGTTGCATCAGCATGTTTTCAAAACTTGCATCCGCCCGAGTCCCCTCGTCCTTTTCGCTGTCCGTTCTGAGCCTAGACACACTTGCACGCGCCCACGGTGCGTCCGAATATTTATTTTATGAGTGGCCGGAAAATATTTTCGGAATGGGGTGAAACTTGTCATGTGGTCTTATTATAGTGTAGACAGGCCGCCTGCCAAATTTCATCGCATTCGGAGTCCGTTTGATAGCCCAACGGATATATATAGCGGCACTAGTCGCCGGTTTAATCGTCTGACGTTTTCGGTCTCCGAAAACCCCCGCGGGCCTCTCTCCCTCTCCTCTCATCTCAGCCCAACTAATCTACACAGCCCACTACCTCTGCCTAGGCCCATCCTACCCCCTCTCTCTGTCCGGAGCCGTCCGATTCGATCGGAGGGTCCAAAATCACCCCTAGACCCAATCCCTAGCCAAAACTGCCTCTTTAAACCCCCTCCCCTTGCCATTTTGGGCATCCCTAGCCCCCCTAACCCCATCCCTAACCTCCAGCCGCAGCTAACCCACCTCTTCCCTCAATTTCAGTGCGCAGCCACCTCCAATCTACCACTTGTCGCCTTCCCAGTGGCCAGCGCCGCCGCCTGGGCAGCCCCTGGCCAACCCCCACGCGCCATGTGGCATCAACTACGTCGCCCGCGCCCTTCTGGGCGCTTCCACCGTCGCGAGCCCGCAACCGGCCCGCTCGGGCCTGATCTGGGCCGCACCGAGCCCTCACCGGCCCGCACCTCCCGAGCCCCACGCCCGTCGATCCCCGCCTCCGAGCGCTCGCGCCGCCGCTCTGGGCCCGAGCTCGCCGCCGATCTGAGCTCGCCGACCCGTCGCCGTCGTCTCTCCGGTGCCCCGCTGCCGTGCGCCCCACGCCACCTCGTCGCCCGCTTCCTCCGGCCCGCCGGAGCTCATTGCTCGCCGCCCCGCCGTTGACCCGAAGCAACCCGCCGCTGCAGCTCGCCGCCGGCCACCTCTGGCCCGAATTCGGTGGGATCCGGCCGAGGCCCTCCCCGCGCGCCCGTTCCCGACCATCCCCAGCCTCGCCGGACTACGGGAGCCCACCGCCGTTGTCGCCGCTGCGGATCGGGTCGGGAGCCCGATCCAGCCTCCCCCCGCATTGACCACGCAGCCACTGGCCAGTGGGCCCCCGCACCGCCGCACCGACGGGCGTGTCCGGGAGGAGCCCGGACATGTCCGCCGCCTCTTCTGTGACACTGCCATGTGGACCCCCAGCCCCGGACGTGTCCGAATCTGTCACGGACATGTCCACTCCCCGAGGTCTAATTTCTTCTAAGTCCTTTCTCTGTCAGTATTTTTGTTGCATGTTTGCATGGCTGTAAATATTTGTGTGTATGTCCAAATTGAGTGTATGATATGTCAAAATGATCGTGGTGATATGCTCTACACTTTGTTCCATTATGCCATGCTTGTTTGACTCCATCTTGATGCCCTAATCTCTGTTGCAAGAGTGCTACTTGTTATAAACTGTTGTTACTTGTTAATTTGATGCCATGTTTGAGATATGATAACTTGGTGCATGTTTATCCAAATGATGCATATGATATGTCAAAATGTTCATTATAAAGTGTACTACATGATGGTTGCTGTAGCATGCTTGTTTGAGTCCATATTGCCATGTTAATCTCTGTTGCAAAAGTGCATTTGGCTGTTAAGAGCTGAAACTTGTTATGAGATGCTGATTTCAATTGCTCTTTGCTATTGATGTGTTTGTCCTCTTGCCACATGTCTAGATGTTTTAGAAGCACCATTATATGGTCTTTGCTGTGGTGCATTTAACTTTCCATGATATGCTTTGTGTTGACTTAAACATGCTTGTAAACATGCCATGTCGCTGTTGCTATTTTATACTTAGTGAAAAAACTGCTAAGTCTGGAATCTGTTATAACCTGATGCTATGTTTGCTTGATGCCCCACTCAAATCCATGCTTGTTTTGGAGTGGCCAATGATCATGTCTTGTTGTCCATGTTATTGTCTATCCATGCATGCCCTTACTTGCTGATACGTCCAAAACGTATCTATAATTTCTGCTTGCTCCATGCCTCTTTTGGGTGATATTGCTATGATATTTATACACTTCCATACACTTTTGATCATATTTGGACTAACCTATTAACTCAGTGCACCCCAGTGCCAGTTTCTGTTTTCGGCTGTTTTTGTATTTCAGGTTTTCACATTACGAGAACTGCCAGAAAAAATCCGGAAAAATTATATAAAAAATCAGCGTTCCAGAACCTACCAGGCACCCGAAGCATAGCCGGAGGGGGGCCACCAGGGCCCCAGGCGCCCTGGCAGCGCGCCCCCCTTGGGCCGCGCCGGGGGGGCGCCTGGGCCCCCCGAGGCTCCGCTGATGCCCCCCTTTGGCATATATTTAAAGCGTCTCCCGAAACCCTCGAGACGAGAACTCTTTTTCGCGATCTCATCTCTGTTCCGCCGCCGCCGCCGCTTCCAAGATCGGGAGCACCAGGAGAACTCTTCCCGGCACCCTGCGGGAGGGGAGGATCACCACCGGGAGCTTCTCCACCACCATGGACGCCTCCCGGATGAGTTGTGAGTAGTCTCCCTTGGACCATGGGTCCATGACCAGTAGCTATGTGATGTTCTCCTCCCGTTCTTGTGCTTCACTAATTAGTCCTCGTGAGCTGCCCTACATGATCGAGGCACATATGTAATCCTTATGCTGTTGCTATGATGAGTTTGCTGCGATCCGATGGATTATGAGATTATGTTCAGATTGTGTTTGAGTAATATATTTGATTCACCTCTTTTATATTTATGTTCGTAAGTAATTCTTGCATGTTCTCCGTTGTTATCTATTGCTTTGGCCAAGTAGTAGGTAGTGACTCCAAGAGGGAACGTTATGCTTGATTGTGGGTTCATGCCCCTCGATGACTAGTTTGAGTGACAGAAACATGAGTCTAGGGGATGTGTTGTTGCCACAAGGGGGAAAACAACGGTGCTTGTGCCCGCGGGTGCAAGGATTGTTTACTTTACGCAAAGTTCTTTTAATGCAGTTGTCTGTTGCTTTGAGTTTACACTATGGGTGGGACTCGCAACTTAATACCAGCGAGATGTTCTGGATAGATATCTCAAGGTGGATGATTAGTAGTAGATGCAGATGGATTTCGGTCTACTTACTTCGGCGTACCGCCCATGCTTTGAACCTCAACCTTTCTTGCAATGTAGTCAGCATTGGTTTGCGCACATGGTCCTGTCAATTGCCCAGCTGTAATTCGTTTACCTCACATAGCTGTTTTATCGTCTTTTGGGAGAGAGACATCACTAGTGAACATCATGAGACTCCGGTCCATATTACCATCATTGATCACATCCGCTATTTACTTTTCCGCTTTTTACTTACTATTGCAATTATACCTGTCACTATTATCATTTGCGTTTGATCCTTTGTAAACTACAAGGCCGGAGGGATTGACAACCTCTCTGTACTCGTTGGGAGCAAAGTTATTTGTATCTGTGTGCAGGTCCACGTTGATTGCTAATATCTGGCGTCGTTAGCAGTTGACACCTTCTTGTTGAAATTGGGAGTCTCAGGGAAATCGATCCTTGGTATTGCCAAGGGAAAACTTCCGCTACACTGCATCTCAAACCTTCCACTTGGGGTAACCAACGAGGGGCGAGAAGCCATCAAGCACTTGCTCATATGACCTGCTGTAGCTTATTTATTTCTTGCTCTCAAGTTCCTATAAATTATAACTGTCAGGATTTTATCAGCATGTTCAATTTGGTGTAGCTTGTTGCTATTGATCAATGCCTCCTATGGAGATGCTCCAATGGAGTTGTTTGCTGTAGGATATGTCTACTACATGTCCATGCTCTTTATGTACTTAGTAGAGTTGATATGCTTGTTGTTTTGTGCCTCCGAAGGCAGCATCATGATGATGTTTTTGCCTTCCCAGATTTTGGCTAAGTCTGGATAATTTTATTGCAACTTGCCATGCTTGTTTAATTGTGTTCCAGCAAGCTTTTGGGTGTGTTCTAAGTTCATACTTGTTAAGTAACATGTCTACTTCACATCCATGCCTCTTGTTAACATGTTTGGATGCTTTAGCATATATATATCTTACTCCAAAGTTGCTATGTGGCTGTTAACTTCAGCTTGTTGTTATATCTTGTTTCATGTGTATCTTTTAGCCCGTTGCTCCGTTTTGGGTGTGCCTTATATGAAACTTGTGTGATTTTGCATGTAGAATCATAATATCATGTTGTTTTCATGTTTGGAGTGAGTTTGCTTGATGTTTGGGTGCAGATTGCATATATCTTCTAGGTTGTAGCTCCGAATTAAACAAACTTTATATGAAACTTGACTAGAATTTCGTGTAGATCATCATGGTGCATGTTAACCTGCTGTTTAACAACTTTAAATTAAGGTTTGTTCAGATCTGGACTAATTTCAAATTATGCATATGAGGGCTTACCGGATTTGTTATATGTAGTTTCCGGCCTCATTTAAACTTGTTGGCTTGTGTTATTCTTGTGTGCTTCCTACCTTGCCATGTTTTGCATCATATATAGACTTGTCTTGCATCATACCTGGTTGAGCATATTGTCATGTTCTTGTGTTGTGTGTTTACCGTATTGCTTGCTTCTTCTCGTTAGTGCTTGTTCCGTTGCGATCGTGAGGATTCGTTCGTCTACATGTGGTTTGTCTTCAAGGCTTCTTCTTCGTCTTCTTCACGGATCCGTTCTTCTTCCTTGCGGGATCTCAGGCAAGATGACCATACCCTTGGATACCTTTACTATCATTGCCATGCTTAGTTGTCTCGATGCTATCGTTATATGTCGCGCTACCCATCATTATTGTCAGCCCCTCTCCTTGTTGCCATGAAACCTCTAACCTTTGACACCTTCCTAGCAAACCATTGTTTGGCTATGTTACCTGCTTGCTCAGCCCCTCTTATAGCGTTGTTAGTTGCAGGTGAAGATGAAGATCGTTCCATGTTGGAACTTGTTGTTGGAATTTCACAATATCTATTATTATTATTAACACGCCTATATACTAAGCATGGGTGGAAGGCTTGGCCTTTTGCTCGGTGTTTTGTTTCACTCATGCCACCTTAGGAGCCGATAAACCGGCATTATGTTCCTTGATTTTGCATTCCTTACACGGTTGGGTATATGGGGACCCCTTGACACTTCGTCTTTGAATAAAACTCCTCCAGCAAGGCCCAACATTGGTTTTAATTTGCTCATAATAACAACTTAATTAATTCATTAAATTGCATAGGGAGTTAGCGCTACCCGAGGATTCTTTCTACATAGCAGGGGGGCCAGTGCTGATGGTGTTGGTCCCAAACGGGGGTTATGCGGGGCCACCACGGGGAAACTCGAGGATTGTTTTACTCGTATAATCGCCCATCCGGTCGTGGCCTGAGACGAGATACGCGCGGCTACTATCAGGGTGTCGACACACCGGGAGGTCTTGCTGGACTTGTTTTACCATTGTCGAAATGTCTTGTGCACCGGGATACCGAGCCTGATCGGATTTCCCTAAGATAAGGGGTAATAATTATTATTACTTCAGCTGATCGTGAGAGCTTGTGATGGGTTAAGTTGGGACACCCCTGCAGGGTTATGATCTTCCGAAAGCTGTGCCCGCGGTTATGTGGCAGATGGGAATTTGTTAATGTCCGGTTGTAGAAAACTTGACAGAGGATCCGAAGTAAAACACACAACTATGTGAGTAACCGTGACTGTCTCTTTTCACTTTGAGAAGAGAACACGCTGGGGTTACGTTTGACTCGTAGGTAGTTCATGATCTTTAGCGATCACTACTAGTTGCGACCGTTTGCGTAGATGCTCATCTTATTCTTGTACTCATAAGTTAGCCACCATACTTTTGCTTAGCCGCTGCTGCAACCTCACCACCTTACCTCTTCCTACCCTTTAAGCTTTGACAGTCTTGTTACCCATGCTTATGGGATTGCTGAGTCCTCGTGGCTCACAGATACTACCACAACAGTTGCAGGTGCAGGTTTCCGATGTCTTGACGTGAGAGCGATGATCGTTGTGTTGGAGTTCTTTCTTCTTCTTCTTCTTCTTCAGTCTTGGGTTAGGTTCCGGGTCGGCAGCCTGGGATAGCAGATGGATGTCTTGTGTTTTTCACGTTTGCATCCGTAGTCGGATGCCTTGTGATGTTGATGTTGATGTATTCATGTGTCTTGTGTGTATTGTTGTATCCCCCTTGTATGTATGTAATGGTACGATGTAATAATATCCATCTTGCTAAGCGTCCGAAATGCGGTTGTGCCCCAATCACGTAAGTGTCACGTGATCGGGATAGAATCGCATCTTGGGCCTGACAAATAGACATAGCATACATCAAACAACTTCATTGGAGCAACTCCATAGGAGGCATGGATCAATAACAACAAGCTTCACCAAATTGATCATGCTGATAAAAGACTGAGAGGTAAATTTATAGCAACTTGAGAGCAAGAAATAAATAAGCTACAGCAGGCCATATAAGCAAACAGGGGCATGGATGGATAGACAATAACATGGACAACAAGACATGATCATTGGCCACTCCAAAACAAGCATGGATTTGAGTGGGGCATCGAGCAAACATGGCATCAGGTTTAACAGTTTCAGACTAAGCAGTTTTTTCACTAAGTATAAAACAGCAACATTGGCATGGCATGTTTACAAGCTTGTTTAAGTCACCTCAAGGCATATCATGGAAAGTGGATTGCACCACAGCAAACACCATATGATTGTGCTTCTAAAACATATAGACATGTGGCATGAAGACAAACACATCAATAGCAATGAGCAAGGCAAAACAGCATCTCACAACAAGTTTTAGCACTTGACAGCCACATGCACTTTTGCAACAGAGATTAACATGGCAAGATGGCACCTAACATGAATGCTACATCAACCGACATGTAGAGCACTTCACAATGAACATTTTGACATATCATATGCTCCATTTGGATGAACATGTACAAAGTTATCACATCTCAAACATACTAACAAAATTACAGTTATCAGCAGTTTTAAACAAGTAGCACTCTTGCAACGATGATTAGGTCATCTAGATGAACTCAAACAAGCATGCCACAATGGAACAAAATGAAGAGCATATCACAACGAACATTTTGACATATTATTCACTCCATTTGGATCACCACAAAACAAGTTACAACATCTCAAAGTATGCAACATTTTTACAAATCACAGGGACTTAGTGAAAAAGAGTCAACCTCGGGGTTCGGTTGGACAAAGTCCGACTGGAGCGGACGTGTCCATCGGTGGCTGGACGCGGGTCCCACTTGTCAGCGAGATGGAGAGGAAAGGCTGGACATGTCCGACGGCTGGTCGGACATGTCCGGCGGTAGAGGAACCCGGCCGACGAGGAGGAGGACAATGGAGGCTTGGAGAGGACGGATCCAGGCCGGATCTCGCCGGATCCGGCCGGATCCCGACGCGGGGGAGGACGGCGGCGACCCACGGTGGTGCGGCGAGGTGGCCGCGGGGTGGAGAGGCGGTGGAGCTCGTCGGCGGGACGGCAACGACCGGCGGGGTGAGGAGCCCGACGGCGGGGTTGGTGAGGTCGAGCGGCGGCGGTGAGATCCAGGCGAGGCGGCGCTGGTGCGGCGGCGGCGGCGCTGTTGCAGGGTGGCGGTGACGCGGAGGCGAGCCTCGGTCGACGGGCAGGGCAGGCGGAGCGCTCGAGAGCGCTGGGCGCCTCGGGCCGTGGCGGCGGGCGGCGCGGGGCCCGGTCGGGCCCGATTCGGCCCGGCGTGTGCCTGCTGTGGGCTGGCGGTGGGGAGAGGCGAGGTGGCGCCCGCGGGTTGGAGGAGGGGGGCTGGAGCGGCGGCTAGGCCAATAGGGCGCCGCCAAGTGGCAGATCTGAGGTGGCTGGGCGTTGAATCGAAGGAGGAGGGGGTTGGAGGCGCGGTTTTCGAGGGGGGAGTGTTGGAGGTTAGGGGAGAGGCTAGGGGATGCCAAAAATGGCATGAGGTGTCCATATATAGCAAGGGGACTAGGGTTTGGGGGGAATGGGGGCTTTTGGAGCCCTCCGATCTCGATCGGACGGCACCGGTCTAGAGGGGGGTTAGGATGGGCCTAGGTTTAGTTGGTGGGCTGTGTAGGAGGGGTTGTGGGGAGAGAAGAGAAGAGGCCCACGGGGGTTTTCGGAGACCAAAAACGTCCGACATTTTAACTGGCGACTAGTGCCGCTATATATATTCGTTGGGCTATCAAACGGACTCCGAATGCGATGAAATTTGGCAGGCGACCTGTCTGCACTATAATAAGACTACACACCAAGTTTCATCCCGTTCCGAGAACATTTTCTGGCCACTCATAAAATAAATATTCGGAGGTGCCGCGGGCACGTGCGAGTGTGTCTGGGCTCAGAACGGACAACGGAAAGGACGGGCGGACTCGGACGGATGCAAGTTTTGAAAACATGCTGATGCAACACACATGATGACATGGCAAGATGCAACACACAAGCAGATGACATGGCAACGACGACGAATAACTGGCTAACACCTGGCGCATCGGTCTCGGGGTGTCACATGCCAGTTGCCTATAACTTTACAAAACATGATCACTTCATACAATAACGTATAACTCATCATGTCTTGACCATATCACATCACAACATGCCCTGCAAAAACAAGTTAGGCGTCCTCTATTTTGTTGTTGCAAGTTTTACGTGGCTGCTACGGGCTTAGCAAGAACCGTTCTTACCTACGCATACAAAAACCACAACGATTTTTCGTCAAGTATGTGTTGTTTTAACCTTCACAAGGACCGTGCGTAGTCACACTCGATTAAGCTAAAGTGAGAGAGACAGACACCCGCCAGTCACCTTTAAGCAACGAGTGCTCATAACGGTGAAACTAGTCTCACGTAAGCGTACGTGTAATGTCGGTTCGGGCCGCTTCATCTCACAATACCGCCGAACCAAAGCATGACATGCTGGTAAGCAGTATGACTATTATCGCCCACAACTCATTGTGTTCTACTCGTGCATATCATCTACGCATAGACCTGGCTCATGATGCCACTATTGGGGAACGTAGTATTTCAAAAAAATTCCGACGATCACGCAAGATCTATCTACCAGGTGCATAGCAACGAGAAGGAAGAGTGTGTCTACGTACCCTCGTAGACCGGGAGAGGAAGCGTCTAGTGACGCGGTTGATGTAGTCGAACTTCTTCGCAATCCAACCGATCAAGCATCGAATGTACGGAGCCTCCGCGTCCAGCACATGTTCAGCTTGATGACGTACCACGAGCTCTTGATCTAGTAGAACCTCGCGGGAGAGTTTTGTCAGCACGACGGCGTGGTGACAGAGATGATGAAGCTACCGTCGCAGGGCTTTGCCTAAGCGCTGCAACGATATGAATGAGGTGTGTTTCTGTGGAGGGGGGCACTGCACACGGTTGGGAGAGATCAACATATCAACTTGTGCGTCTTTGGGTGCCCCCTGCTCCCGTATATAAAGAAGCAAGGGGCAAGCCGTCCAGCCCCCTATGGCGCGCCTAAGAGAGGCAATCCTACTAGGAATAGGATTCCAATCCTATTCCTAGTAGGAGTCCACCAAGAAGGAGAGAGGGGGAAGGAAGGAGAGGGAGAGGGAGAGGGAAAGATGGGCCGCGCCTCCCTCCCCTAGTCCAATTCGGACTACCCCTTGAGAGGGGGCGCGCCACCTCCTGGCTGCTGCCCTCTCTCTCCCCTAAAGCCCACCAGGGCCCAATATTCCCCCGGAGGGTTCCGGTAACCCCCCGGCACTCCGGTTAAATCCGAAACTTTTTCGGAACGACTCCGGTGTCCGAATATAGTCGTACAATATATCAATCTTTATGTCTCGGACATTCCGAGACTCCTCGTCATGTCTATGATCTCATCCGGGACTCCTAACTACCTTCGGTACATCAAAACTCATAAACTCATAATACCGATCGCCAGCAAACGTTAAGTGTGCGGACCCTACGGGTTCGAGAACTATGTAGACATGACCAAGACTCATCTTCGGTCAATAACCAATAGCGGATCCTGGATGCTCATATTGGCTCCTACATAATCTACGAAGATCTTTATCGGTCAAACCGCATAACAACATACGTTGTTCCTTTTGTCATCGGTATGTTACTTGCCCGAGATTCGATCATCGGTATCTCAATACCTAGTTCAATCGCGTTACCGGCAAGTCTCTTTACTCATTCCGTAATACATCATCATGTAACTAACTCATTAGTCATTTGCTTGCAAAGCTTATGATGTGTATTACCGAGAGGGCCCATAGATACCTCTCCGACACTCGGAGTGACAAATCCTATTCTTGATCTATGCCAACACCACGAATACCTTCGGAGACACCTGTAGAGCATTTTTATAATCACCCAGTCACGTTGTGACATTTGATAGCACACAAGGTGTTCCTTCGGTATTCGGGAGTTGCATAATCTCATAGTCATGGGAACATGTATAAGTCATGAAGAAAGCAATAGCAGTAAAACTAAACGATCATAGTGCTAAGCTAACGGATGGGTCTTGTCCATCACATCATTCTCCTATTGATGTGATCTCGTTGATCAAATGACAACTCATGTCTATGGCTAGGAAACATAACCATCTTTGATCCATGAGCTAGTCTAGTAGAGGCATACTAGGGACACTCTGTTTTGTCTATGTATTCACACATGTACTAAGTTTCCGGTTAATACAATTCTAGCATGAATAATAAACATTTATCATGATATAAGGAAATAAATAATAACTTTATTATTGCCTCTAGGGCATATTTCCTTCACTTATAACAAGACTTCTCCCATGTCCTCAGGAACAAACGTAACTACTCACAAAGCATATTCATTTTCATGATCAGAGGGGTACTAAATAGCATTAAGGATCTAAACATATGATCTTCCACCGAATAAACCAACTAGCATCAACTACATGGAGTAATCAACACTACTAGCAACCCACAGGTACCAATCTGAGGTTTTGAGACAAACATCGGGTACAAGATATGAACTAGGGTTTGAGAGGAGATGGCCCAAAGTTAGACAGTGGTTTAGAATCAGGATATTTCTGAGTGAGAGTTCTTGTACCTATTACTCTTGAGAGCTGCGCACTCTCTAGACGAAAAGGTTTTGGCTCGAGTGTTGAAGAGTTGTTGTCTTCACCGAGCTAGATCTTCAGCAACCAAGAGTGATTGTGTTTCACGTAGATCGAACGAAGGTTTGGAGATAGCCGACAAGTATCTACCATGAGTGAAATCAACTGGAGTCTGATTAGCTCCGAGAAGGATAATATGGTGAATAGAGTTTATCTTCTGTGTTAAGTCACAACCCCTCCAACCAGACGTAGTCCTTTGGCATAAGGGCGAACTGGTCTACCAAATCTCTCTGTCGCCATTGAGCACCACTAGGTCAATCTATTTCACTGCATTACTTTCGGCAGTTTACTTTTGTGATCTCTGACGATAGTTTACCTGATCATTATCTGCTTGTTGCAAATCTTTCAGTCATATCTTGTCTTTTGTCCCAACTGTGTTGTTCGTTATTTGATCAGTATCTTTCTCGTATCTCAGTTGGTGACACTAGTCTTTCACATTACTCTTCATTTTGACCTTGTTATACTAGTTTGTCTCTCACCGTGTTATTTCTCATTTCCTTCATCACTACTGTTTATCAAGCATTTCCTTCATATCACATAAATTGTGTTGTCATGTTATAGTTTGTGCTTGCCTGCTGCATTGTCATCGTCATTGTCAAGCTTGTGATATATTACACTCGAGCAAGTCGTGTGTCTTACATCGATAGCTTTGTTCCTTAATAGTACGCATAATTGAGTTCGTGTCTACCGAACCTTATTTCCTCTACCGTGTTTAGGATCGATTCGTAACATTTGCAAGAATTTTGAATGTCCTATTCACCCCCTTCGGTTGATATACTATCGGTCCTAACAATTGGTATCAGAGCAGGTTCTCCCTGTCTCTGTTTATTAAAGGTCTAACGTCCTTGGAGTTTTGAGTATGTCGTATGCAGGTAGGTTCTCGCACTCTGAAAGATTTCCTATCTTCGATGGAAATGACTATCTCTACTGAAAATAAAGAATGAGAATTAGATTTCAAGCCATTGACATAGATCTGTGGCAAATTGTGGAAAATGAATACACCATTCAGCAACCTGATTCTCCAAATACGGATTACAAAATCAATATGTGGTTGAATGTTGATGCACTTCTCACCGGTTTAGAACCTTCCCAAAACAGGTGAGAAGTTTTTTATACCCAAAACCGGTGAGAAGTGCACACTAAAAAGTGAAAATAGATTGGCCCTTGTAGCAACGCAGCCCTTAGCGTTCACAATTGCGTGGTATTCTGCGTGTTAGGCGCATAATAGGAACCCCTGTGAATGGGCCAGCCCAACTAATGCGTGACATCGGCGTAAAAAAGAGCCAACCCCTATTCGAAACTTAACATGCCCTTTATTTCGTTAACCGTACGCGGCTCTCACGTGCCTCCTGCTTTGGGTTAGCCCATAATAAATTCCGTTAGCTTTGATTTTAGGAGGGTTTTAGGAGCTTCCCTAAAAAAGGAAGCTATTAGACTAAAAAATAGAAGTTTTCGTTCAGGTTTATTCTACGTTTTTGTACTAGGGTTTTCTATAGTTTTCCCCCTTTTTTGTCTTTTTGTATATTTTCTATTTTCTCTCATTTCCATTTGTTTGTTTTTTGCCTTATTTTATTGAACATTTTTAAAATCCACAAATAATTTTCTTCTGAAATTCATGAACTTTTTCAAGTGTTTTTTTTAATTCATGAACCTTTTTTCAAACCTGTGATTTGTTTTTGAAATCATCATGAACCTTTCCCAAATTACTGAACTTTCAAAAAAATTCATGAAGTGTGTTCAACTTTGTGAACTTATCACATATCTATATTTTCTCAAAAGTCAATGCTCAACCATTGACCGGTCAATATTTCATGACTCAACTGTAACCCAAGGGACTGTTGGAAAAAACAGCAAGCGAGCGACCAATCACGTAGTTGGCCCAACACACACAACGCAGACACGTCAGCGCCAGGTTGGAAAGGCACTGAACAATAGTTCTGGAAAAAGGAGGCATCAACATATTTTACATACATATGCGTGGGTAGTGTGGCTCCCATATTTTCTGTTTACCTTAATGTTTTCTATTTATGGACGCAAAAAATGTGCATGGATATAAGAATTTTTTAATGTGTATTTTGAAATATAATTATATGTATATTGATTTTTCTATCATATATTAAAACATTCTCCACTATTTCAAAAATATATTGTGTTCTAAAAATTCCCTTCATGTAATTTAAAAATGATCGCGTATTTGCAAATGTTCACATTGAATTTTCAAAAAGCTCAACATGTTTTTGAAAAAAATCTCAATCTTTAAACAATACTCAACGTGTATTTAGAAAAAGGTTGGACACGTACTTGAAAATAGTTCAACTTACGTTTAAAAAGTGTTTACCGTGCATATCCAAAAATGTTCAACATGTCTACGAAAAATGTTGATAGCGTAAGAAGATGTTCACTGCAACTAAAAAAAACATCATATGTTCATAAAGTGTGTGTAAATTTTTCACCCTCTAGATGAATATATCTTAATGTGCATTTTTTTAACATTATTCGCATAAATGTAGAACATGTATCTAAAAAATGTTTCATCTATATATGAAAAGAGTTCGAAACATAAAAACAAAATCACAACATGTATTCAAAAAAATGTAAAGAAAAAATGAATGGCAAAATGGAAAACAGAAAATAAAAAACGTGAATGAAAAATGATAAATAAAGGACCACGCTAACGCCCACACATGTGGTGCTCGCCCACACGCCCTGTAACACACAAACTGCGTCACGTCACCGCATGCATGCATGCGGGAATCTTTTTGGCTTTTCAGGTTTTAAAATGTTTTATCTCTTAAATGAAAAATCTGATTGAAGATCCGTTTTCACCATTAAATCCCTCGCGACGACATCTTCGAAACTAGATCTCATATCAATATATTTTGATGAAAAAAAATTATGTTAAAAGTTGTCATGTCTATTGCACATGAATTCCCATGATGTTTGCATTGAAGTTGCCATGATACGTTTCAGCTATTTTCTTCTACATTTAAAAGTAAATTTTGTCATATTATTAAATGGGAATTAAGAAACTAGATTTACCATGCACCATAAACTAAAATTGCCATGATACATGTACTTAAAATTACCATGGTTTATACAAAAAAAATATTGCCATCATAAAAAAAACTAAAATTGCCATGCTCTACAAACTAAAATTGTCACATGGCAACTTTAGTTTAAGCACTATGGCAACTACAGTCTAAACATCATCGCAACTTTTGAACAATTTTTTTTCATCGAAACATATTAATATGGGGTCTAGTTTTGAAGATCTCGTCGAGACGGATTTAATGGTGAAAACGGATTTTTAATTTGATTTTCTAATTAGAACATAAAACATTTTTAAGCCAAAACCCAAAAAGATTTCTGCTGATGTTATCCATTCATACGTGGCAAAATAAATGATGATGGAGGCGTGTGGGTGATGTCCAAATGTCCAGACATGTGGGCGTTAGTTTTTCGTAAATAAAACCTCTAAAAACAGAAAAAGAAAAAACCGCATGAAACTTCCAAAAGCAGAACATGAGGTTCGGCAACCGAAGCTGGTACGTGCTGCTTAGTGCGAGGTGAATGGCATATTCGTCTACATGGCAACAGGGCTGGCCGGCCCAGTCGGCGTGGCTCCTCCTCATGCTGACATCACTCAAAATTTTTTAACTTCCCTTTTCAAGATATCTTTATTTCTAAATTCAATGTGTATACCTAAAAATATAAATATTGCTTAAGAAAATTAAGTACATGAATTTGAAAAAAAAGGGAGCATCATATAAAGAAGTTGTTAGAGTAGTTTTAAAAGTTGACAAATTTTAAAGACAATATTTCTGACAGTGGAAAAATGTTCGTGCCTTTCAAAAAAATGCAGGCGAATTTTTTGAAAAATAATTATACAATGTAAGAAGAATATTTTATAACGTAGAAAATGTTTCACGCCATTAAACAAATGTACGTGACATGTTTTGGAAATATTAACGTGTTTCAAAAAAATTCAATTTAGAAAATGTCCGAGCTGATTAGAAAATATTTGATTCCATTTAAAAAGTATTTGTGTGTGTTCCCAACACTATCCATCAAATTTTTGGAAATGTTTATACATAGTGCAAAAAAAAAAGAACAGTCCAACAAATATTATGTTGTATTAGGAAAAGTTTTTGAAACAACTATTTTCTTAATATGTATATTATGTATTCAAGAAATATCTATCGTGTATCTAAAAAATGTTTCACATATACTCTAAAAATATAAATTGCGGGCTGAGAAAAACGGTTCACGGGTGCTCTAATAATGTAAATATGTTACAAAAACGAAAAGCAAAAAAGACCAACAAAGAAAACAAGGAAAGAAACAAAGGAAAACAATGTATAATAAACAAAGGAAATGCCTAAAAATAAAACTATTGAGAAAACATAGAAGACCAAAGTGAAATGAGAAAAAAAACTCAAAGGAAATCAGCAATAAAACAAAACCAAAAAAACAAGGAAAGAAATAAAACTGAATAAAACCAGTGCAGAGCGAATCTACTGTGCACAACAAGTAAACCAACTCACTAGACGTAGTCCTGGGGTTCATGACTCATGGGAGCTATAATAATAATTGGTTTGAGGCCAACATTTGACACTATCAATAATTGGCAAGCCAACAATTGGCAATATCCAAAGTTAGCAAAAATTGACAACTTCTTGTGACACCGGCAACTAAATATGGTAACCAAACCAAGCACTAGCAAATACTTGTCATTTGTCAAATGCTGGCATGCTAACCTTTGACATCAAACGCTCTATATCTTGCTTTTAGGGAGATCGAAGGTCCCCTCACCAGCAGGGCCTGCACGTATGGGTTGTTCCAGTAGAACGTTCGTCGCGTGCATTCGCTCTTTTCGATGTAGTCTCTGCGTATTTTAGTTTTTTTTTTGTTTTCATTTTTTTCATTTTTATTTTTTTATTATCTTTTCATTTTTTTTCACTATGTTCACTGTTTTGCATTGGCTTCTTTTAATATATTTTTCTTGTATACTAAAGATACATTTTTCTTGCACACATTTAATATTATAAAAATACATATTTGTTCAGATATATGTTTTGTTATCTAGTTTCTTCCATCTGTTGCACATGTTTCGTATAAATCAGGAACATCAATTTATACATGTTTGACATATTTCAATCCATTATTAATAATTAATTCATATATGTTTTAATGTTTACTTTTTGTCATACACGCTTTACATTTGTCGTATACATCTAGAACATTCTTTTTCATAGATGTCTAACATTCTCTTATATATGACAAATATTTTGCGTCAAATTTTTTTAATTTTTTTAATGCTATCAACATTGGACAAATATTTTGTAAACACTGGAAAAATACCCATTTTACATTGGACATTTTTTTTCGAACTAAGCATTTTTGTGTAATATTTTTTTCAGATTTGTTTTTGAAAATATAAACCAGAAGAAAAGAAAGGTAAAAGGAAAGCGAAAAAGCGATATAAAAGGCAAAACATAGTGGAGAAATGAAGAAACATGTTACTTGGCACGCCAACCATGGTGTTTCTTGAGGCGATGCGTGCTTCTACATCGCTTAAGCGATATGGCGGTTCCTATATGGCATGTGTCTTGCCTCATAGCGGCCGAGCGCATACACTCCCCATCCCCCATGTACTCAGTATAGGCTGGCTCATAATGACCAATTTTGTATTCGTGTATAGTTTTCGAATTAATTAACATTTTTCATGTTTGTGACAATCTTTAAAATTTCTATTAAATTTTAAAAATATGCAAAAAAAATTGATAGATTATCGCATTCATTAAATGTTTTTGAGTTCGCAATTTTTCTTCAAAATCATGAACTTTTATGACTTCATAGAATTCATGAAAAGAAATGTAATCGAGAATAATTTTTGATATTGGTGAACAGTTTTTACAAACTCGCGAACGTTTCTTTTAAAAGTCATGAATGTTTCTGATATTCATGAACTTTTTCTGAATTCTCATACATTTTATGAACATGTGCATGTTTTGTCAACAAACATGTTCTGGATTCGCAAACCTAATTTTACATACACGAAAATATTTCCAAATAAGGAGCATTTTTAATTTTTTTTCAGTATGCGAACATTTGTTTTTAATTTTCTAATCTGTTTGGAAATTTCGAAGTTCTTTGAAATCCTAAGTTATTTTAAATAATAAAAAAAATGAAAACAGAAAAGGATAAATATCAGAAAGCAAGTAAAATTTGAAATGAAAAAAAAAACACTAGGGTAAGTCGCACAGACTTGGGCGCGCCCAAATGCGAAAACAAAATGATAAAAAAGTGAAACCTTTTGGGCTTCTACGTTTATTTATATTTCCGTAAAAAATATGTTATATTCATTTTTTTTTGAGAAAATTGATAATTTCATTCTATTCCAGGACTTTCAAAACTATTTTTTAATAAATATATTCAAAACTGGAATTGGATTAAATTAGAAATGTGATTTTGAAAAATGTTTAACACGGTGCACAAAATTTGGTAATGTAGTTTAATTTTTTATCTCCATAAAAATTGTTTGAAGAATAAAAAATTCATGTGTTTCGTCATAATGTTCGTGATATTATTTGGAAACAAAATAGATATGGAAACATATATGGGAAAAAAATCTCCTGGTGTAGACAAAATAAACAACGTGTATAAAAAAATAGGTATGAATAAAAAAAGAGAAATCATTTTTTTTTGCAGGGAAACAAATGTACAATCATGTATGCGAAAATTGTCTAAAATATGTACTGATGTATGCGAAAAATGTAAAACTTATATGAATATATATCCGAAGAAAATATTTGTAAAAAGTTATATGTATATAATTAAATGTTCCTCAAGTATTTGAAAAATGTACAACGTGGATAAAAGAATAGACATTAAAAACATATATTAAAAACTTAATCATCAATTTATTAACAGAATTTGAACACGTAAACAAATGCCTCTAATGTATACTAACATGTGTATTAAAAATATCTCTGATGTATAAAAAAATACACATTGTGCACGAAAATGCAAACACGTGATGAAATACACGGAAAGAACAAAAAATAAAAAAAGAATCCGGAGAAAATCCAATTTGCTTTGAAGAAAATGGACAAAAGAACGAAGAAACAAAAAGAAAAAATATGACAGAAAAACCTAAATGCTGCTCATAACTTCTCTAGATGAAGCAAACCCTCTCCTTTGTGACAATAAGAGTGCGGTCAAGATCTCCCACACCCTAGTGCAACACTCAAGGACGAAGCACATCGGCACCACTTCATTCGTGACCATGTGCTCAAGGAGGACATGGCCATCAGTCACGTGACGACAGACGATCAACTTGCACATATTTTCACAAAGCCTTTGGATGAGAAGAGATTAGTGCATCGTGGTGTGAGCTAAATAACTTAGAGTCTTCGAATGTCCGGTGAATGGTCACACATGCTAACGCGTATGTAATATTGATGACTTTAATGCACAACACACAAAGTAACGTAATTATTCAATGAATGAAGAAGTGCAATCTAAGTGTGAATAAACTAACGAAGAATTTGACTCGCAGAACTCAACGGTAAAATTGTACATAGTTCCGAGTCATCATATTCTTGTAAGGTGGGTAAAGCCACCACCACTTTCTGAAACATCTTTAGTTGTGATTTTTTGCCAGTATTTGCTGTTTCTTCAAATGGTGTTATTCTTTACAATAAGCTAATTCTTCAAATTACTATAGATCATATTTTTTTAGGGACTATAGATCTACATATTGGATTAGTCCTTAATGACACTCACTTATTGCTAATTCTTCAGCTGCCTTTTTCTGCTAAGTGAATGTCTTTGGACCCTACCCACTCTATGCTTATCTTATCCAATATATTCCAAATTCTTCATATCCATTCTATTGACATCGTTCAAAATCTTCCTTGTGTCCTTATCAGTCGAAAAATTTGTGAATTTTTTTAACAAATTTTAAAAAAAATAAGTTGCTAGCGGTTGCCACAGAAACTAAAACATGCGCATCCAACGCGTGGATAAGATCAAAAACTCGCATGCATGACGCGTGTCGAGATAATGCGAAAAACTAGGGACTTATCTATCCAAACAAACTGGACCCCTCAGTGTCGCTCTACTCCTGAGCTCAAATCCTAGCGACGCCCGAGAGGATCGAAGAAGAGATGTCTAGAGGGGGGGGGGGGTGATTAGACGCTCAACAAGAAAGGTGGCAATTTTTAAGTTCTTTAAGTTGAGGTAGAGTTTTTAGCACAATTTCAAACATTCACAATACATTTCTAGCAAGCATAGCAATAGTATATGAGCAACGGAAAGTAAAGCATGCAAGTTGCAAGAAAGTAAAGGGATGGGATTGGAGTGTGCAAACGCAATTGGAGACACGGATGTTTTTGGCGTGGTTCCGATAGGTGATGCTATTGTACATTCACGTTGATGGAGACTTCAACCCACGAAGGGTAACAGCTGTGCGAGTCCACGGAGGGCTTCACAAACGAAGGGTCCACGAAGAAGCAACATTGCCTATCCCACCATGGCCATCGCCCACGAAGGACTTGCCTCACTAGAGTAGATTTTCACGAAGTAGGTGATCTCCTTGCCCTTACAAACTCCTTGGTTCAACTCCACAATCTTGTCGGAGGCTCCCAAGTGACACCTAACCAATCTAGGAGACACCACTCTCCAAAAGGTAATAGATGGTGTGTTGATGATGAACTCCTTGCTCTTGTGCTTCAAGTGATAGTCTTCCCAACACTCAACTCTCTCTCACATATTTGGATATGGTGGAAAGAAGATTTGAGTGAAAATTAACTTGGGGAAGGATAGAGATCATTCATATGATAGGATCGGAATATCTTGGTCTCAATGCATGAGCATGTGGTTCTCTCTCAGAAAATGAATAGTGGAAGTATAGGCATGTTCTGATGGCTCTCTCACTGATGGAGAGGGGTGGAGGGGTATATATAGCCTCCACACAAAATCTAGCCGTTACACACATTTGACCCAACTCGGTCAGACCGAATAAACAAACTCGGTCAGACCGAAGCAGTTCAAAATGTGAACGTTAGACATTTCGGTGGGACCAATACTATCAGCTCGGTGAGACCGATGCGTTAGGGTTAGGGCAAAACTCATCTCGGTGAGATCGATTCCATGAACTCGGTGGGACCGATTTTAGTAATGATCAAACAGAGACTTGGCCAGGCAAACTCGGTGGGACCGATTCGCTCATTTCGGTGGGACCGAAACGTTACGAAGAGGAAATAGAGAGTTTGCAATGCTAACTCGGTGGGACCGATTCTCACATCTCGGTTAGATCGAAACGTTGCAAAAAGGAAACAGAGAGTTTGCATTCCCATCTTGGTGAGACTGAACTGATTAGGGTTTGTGGCAGTGGCTATGTCATGTGAACTCGGTGGCGCCGAATAGATCAAATCGGGGGGGGGGGGCG
>LR738713.1:461391144-461448319 GCA_902687465.1 Secale cereale | reverse complement strand
AGTGGCTATGTCATGTGAACTCGGTGGCGCCGAATAGATCAAATCGGGGGGGGGGGGGCGAGTTTGACTTCTAGGTTTAGGATATATGTGGAAATGAGAAGCTGGCTGAGGGATTGGAGCATATTACTAAGCACTTGAGCAAGTAGACCATTAAGCAACACCTCATCCCCTTTTAATAGTATTGGCTTTTCCTATGGACTCAATGTGATCTTGGATCACTAAAATGAAAATGTAGAGTCTTGAGCTTTTGCCAATCTTTGTCCTTAGCTTCTCCAAAAAGGGTTCCACATCCTCTTGTCCCGCCACTCTACTGTTGAACTCATCTGAAATATACTAGATGGAAAAAATTAGTCCAACAAGATATATGTTGTCATTAATTACCAAAATCACCCAGGGAGCACTTGTGCTTTCAATCTCCCCCTTTTTGGTAATTGATGACAATCATACATCAAAGCTTCAGATAAAGATATGAAGGATAACAAGTAAAGTTTTGGAATAACATGTAACAAGCATATGCTCCCCCTACATGTATGCAATCATGTGAATATAGAGTATAAGAGCATGTGAATGCATGAGCATGTCAGAACAAGCAAAGAGTTACATGTATCTTGGCTATATGCATCAGAGCAAATGATGTTGAATGTAGAAAATGTACCTCCATGTTAATGAGTCCTCCTTGCAAACAATATGTACAGCAACAAGAGATCATCATGCACATGGATGTGATGCATATACTTACCTTGTGGTCTTGAGCTGGCTTTGGAGAGGGTGAACTTGAGAAAACAGGGTTAGAAAACACAAGATACCTACTAAACAAAGCACAATGAGTAACCACAAAATATTCCAAGATTGGGATGACATGTAGAGAGTGAGTACTTAGTACTCTATATGAATACTGACATGTCCCCAAGGATTTTCTTCCCTTGAGTATCTTTCTCCCCCTGAATCTTATCTTGGATAATGGGAGAAGATAGGGTAGTAGAAAATCAGAGCAAACTGGTAACCTAAAAAAATAGAGCAACACAAATATAAAACATACTGACATGTCTTTCCCCTCTTGAAGACATGTGACTTCTCTCCTCTTAGGATAATAAGCATCTGGAGATAAGTTTGAATGTGCTTTCTCTCTCTCCCCCTTTGCGTGACAAGCTTTGATGTGCCCTCTCTCCCCCTTCGACATCAATTTCCAAGAAGGGATCTTCTAGAGCATGAGTCAAATAGGTTTGGTCCTTGGGTCACATTTCAAAGCAACATATAGATTAAGATACTAGTAGAGGATAAGAATCATTGAGTGGAGCTGAAAGAGATATGCAGGATGCAAATGGCAGAATCTTTGTTTAGTGTTGAAATCGATCAGACTGGGTTTGTCCTTATCGGCTGGACCGATGAGCAATTTGCAATACAACATTGCAGTTCGGTCTAGCCGAGAGGCTAAAATTGGTGAGACCGAGTTCAATACAAAGAAAATATTTTTCCATCTCAGCTCACTTAGGAAAATAAGATCTCATAAAGATTTGCAGGGAATTTACTGAAGAATTTGCAAAGAATTTGATGCAGAGAAAAACAAAGAAAAGAAAATAAAATCTAGATGAAGTTTTTTTTACAAGCATGCAAAAAGAAATGCAAGAACATAGAGAAACACTAGAGAACTTCATCTAGAAATGGTCGGCGATAGAGTCACCTATGTTAGAGTATATTGACTTAGGAGTCAAGTGAGAACACTTGATCAGGGGTCATACTCATCGTTTAAGCTCAAAATGGAGTTGCCATTTTTCGTTTAAGCATTTTGATGTATTCACACCTTGTTGAGATGCTTTGGCCTCATGTCTTGGGTAAAGCTTCTCTAAGATGGAATAACATACCTTGGGTGGTGGTGTTGAGCTTGATCATGTAGTTGAACTTGTGTTGGATGCTCAAGGTTGATGTAGTTCATCAAGAGTTGGTAGCACCACTTGTAATTTGAGTTCATCTACCTACATGGGTTAGATTTGCAAGGAAGAGCACTTGTGTATCCAAAATGACAATCATGAAAATTTGATACCAAATGAAATTTGATATATAGAAATTGTCAAAGGATATGTTGAAAGGATTCCTGATTCCTTGATTTCAACCACCATATGGTAGAGACTTGGTGATGTAGAGATTGCTTAGGATGTGAGTGAGTTGCAGTCTCATAGATTTGGATTCATCCAAGTACCTACGAGGGTTAGATAGCATGCAAGGGTACAAGTAGATCCAAGAAAAATGATCATCATCATAAGAGAAACATCAAGGATTAGTCAAAGAATAATGCCTTGCATACATTAAAAGAAGTTACTACTTCAAGTTTGAGGCATCAATAATGTTCAATTCACCTCTCAACCTGCAAAACACTTTCTCATCAAGTGGTTTGGTAAATATATCTGCCAATTGCTTATCGGTACGAACATGTTTAAGATTGATATCACCCTTAGCAACATGATCTCGAATGAAATGATGACGAACTTCAATATGTTTAGTTCGAGAATGTTGCACGGGATTGTGAGCAATCTTAATATCACTTTCATTATCACAAAGTAATGGAACATTTTTCACTTTTGTCCCATAATCTTTAAGAGTTTGGGTCATCCAAAGTAATTGAGCACAACATGAATTAGCGGCAATGTATTCCGCTTCGGTGGTGGATAAGGATACCGAGTTTTGTGTCTTGGAGGACCAAGATACAAGGGATCCACCAAAAAATTAACAGTACCCTAAGTGGACTTTCTATCAACCTTGTCTCCGGCGTAGTCCGAATCAGAGTAGCCAACAAGATCGAAAGAAGACCTCTTGGGATACCAAATGCCAAAGTTTGGTGTGTGAATTAAGTATCTCACTATCCTTTTCATAGCCTTAAGATGACATTCTTTGGGGGCCGCTTGATATCGTGCACACATGCACAAACTTAGCATAATGTCAGGACGGGAGGCACATAGATATAACAATGAACCAATCATAGAATGGTAAACCATTTGGTCAACCGGTTTGCCATCCTTTGTCAAGTCAAGATGTCCACTGGTAGGCATGGGTGTAGTCATACCTTTGCATTCTTGCATGTTGAACTTCTTGAATAAGTCCTTGGTATACTTTGTTTGAGAAACAAAGGTATCCTCCTTAGTTTGTTTGATTTGCAAACCAAGAAAGAACTTGAGTTCACTCATCATAGACATCTCAAATTTTGCCGACATTAGCTTTCCAAAACTTTCACTGAAATGGGGATTAGTAGAACCAAATATGACATCATCAACATAAATTTGGCACAAATAATTCACCATTAACCCTTTTAGTAAAAAGTGTGGAATCAATTTTACCAATTTCAAAGCCTTTTTCAATAAGGAACTTGGTCAAGCATTTATACCATGCTCTAGGAGCTTGTTTAAGACCATAAAGAGCTTTGTGAAGTTTGTAAACATGATTAGGTTTCTTGGGATTAACAAAGCCGGGAGGTTGTTTGACATAAACTTCCTCCTCAATTTCACCGTTGAGAAAAGCACTTTTAATGTCCATTTGATATAAAGTGATATCGTGATGATTTGCATAAGCAAGTAAGATGCGTATGGACTCAAGTCTAGCAACTCGGGCATATGTCTCACCATAGTCCATACCTTCGACTTGGGTGTAGCCTTGGGTGACAAGACGGGCCTTGTTGCGTACAACTTGTCCATCTTCATCTTGCTTATTGCGAAACACCCATTTGGTACCGATGATGGTTTGGTTGTTGTCGGCCTTTTCAACCAATGTCAAACTTGGTTTCTCTCGAAGTTACGTAGTTCCTCGTGCATAGCGTTCACCCAATCCGGATCATCAAGAGCGTCTTCAACCTTCATAGGTTCAAGGTTAGATATGAAAGAGTAATGTTCACAAAAGTTAGCTAAACCAGATCTAGAGCGAGTGATTCTCCTGGTTTGGATATCATCGTAGATTGGCTCTACGGGATGATCTCCAGTAATTCTTGCTCTAACTCGTGAGAGCTTTTGATTGGGTTGGCGTGGAACATCCTCTTCATCTTCTTCTTCTTCATTATTGTTGGCGTTGTTGTCTTGTTGTGGAGGTGGAGAAGGAGGTCGATGAGGTTCATCTTGTACCACTTCCTCGTTTCCTTCATCTTGGTGTGTCCCACTTGTGGATGCCTCCAAGTCAACTTGTGGTTC
Organism: Secale cereale; assembly: GCA_902687465.1. Taxonomy (NCBI): domain Eukaryota; kingdom Viridiplantae; phylum Streptophyta; class Magnoliopsida; order Poales; family Poaceae; genus Secale; species Secale cereale. The sequence goes on along the minus strand of LR738713.1, from coordinate 461,444,150 downwards.
ACCTTGACGTGAAGTTGAGGCTTCCACTTGAATGGATGAAGTATTCTCCTTCACCTCCGTTGGGCGAATTTTGCCAGTAGAAAAGTCTTGTATTGCCTCCAAAGGGTCTTTGTATCCTACATCAATTGTCAATTGCTCTACTTGCGAGCCGTTAGATTCATGAAACTTCACATATACCGTCTCTTCAACCTTTCGGGTGAAATTGTTGTAGACGTGATAAGTGTGTGAGTTTGAGCCGTAACCGAGTAGAAAACCTTCATGAGACTTAGGAGAAAATTTCGAACGACGATGATTGTCAAGAATGTAATACTTTGAGCCAAATACTCGAAAGTATCCAACTTGGGTTTGTTACCGGTGAGAAGCTTGTATGTCGTCTTGCCAAGAAGTTTGTGAAGATATAGTCGATTTGTAGCATGACATGTCTTGTACTCATCAAGCATCGTTCTCGCCATTTCAATGAGTGTCCGGTTCTTCCTCTCAATAACTCCATTTTGTTGAGGTGTGTACGTAGCCGAGAACTCATGTGAAATCCCTTCTTCGTCAATAAAGGTATCCACATTTGCGTTCTTGAACTCTGTTCCATTGTCGCTCCGAACCTTCTTGATCTTCACTTGAAATTGATTTTGGGCCTTCCTAGCAAAGTTTTTGAAGATCTTTTAGACCTGCGATTTATCATCAAGAAAGAACACCCACGTAAATCTTGAAAAATCATCAACAATGACCAATCCAAAAGAGTTACCACCGAGACTCTTGTAAGCATTGGGGCCCAAAAGATGCATGTGAAGTAGCTCAAGCGGTCTTCTTGTAGTCATGATGTTCTTCACGGGATGACTTCCTCTAACTTATTTTCCTACTTGACAAGCACTACAAAGTCTATCCTTATGAAATATAACATCTTTAATACCAAGGATATGATCACCTTTAATAAGCTTATCAAGATTTCTCATGACAACATGACCTAACCTTCTATGCCACAACCAACCTTTAGAAGATTTAGCAATAAAACAAGTACGAGGTTGGGCTTTCTTAGTAAAGTCAACAATGTATAGGTCACCTCTACGAATGCCGGTAAAGACCATACTGTGATTATCTCTACGAAAGACTTGGCAATCAACATGAGTGAATAGCACATTTAAACCAAAATCAGCTAATCTAGACATAGAAAGAAGATTATCGTCGAGAGATTCTACAAGCATGATATTCGATATAGCTATCGTTGGATATGGCCACCTTACCAAGGCCAAAACCTTCACCCTTAGAGTTGTCACCAAAGGTAGCATACTTTCGTGGACCATCACTTCTAGCAAGCTCATCAAACATGTCCTTATCTCCGGTCATATGTTCCGTGCATCCACTATCAAGCACCCATTCCTTTCCTCCGGCTGCGTAATGCTACTTCTCGAGCTTGCGTTGTATTCCGTCGAAGAGGAAAGGGTGATGCAGCACAGTAGCGTAAGTATTTCCCTCAGATTTTGAGAACCAAGGTATCAATCCAGTAGGAGACCACGCGCGAGTCCCTCGCACCTGCACAAACAAATAAGAACTTCGCAGCCAACGCGATAAGGGGTTGTCAATCCCTTTACGGTCACTTACGAAAGTGAGATCTGATAGATATGATAGTTTGATATTTTTGGATATAAGAACAGAAAGTAAAAACAGCAAAGTAAAGTAGATTGTAGATTGATATGTTGAGAATAGACCCGGGGGCCATAGATTTCACTAGTGGCTTCTCTCATGATAGTAGATTTCTACGGTGGGTGAACGAATTACTGTCGAGCAATTGATAGAAAGGCGAATAATTATGAGAATATCTAGGCATGATCATTATATATAGGCATCACGTCTGTGACAAGTAGACCGAAACGATTCTGCATCTACTACTATTACTCCACACATCGACCGCTATCCAGCATGCATCTAGAGTATTAAGTTCATAAGAAAAGAGTAATGCTTTAAGCAAGATGACATGATGTAGAGGGATAAACTCAAGCAATATGATATAAACCCCATCTTTTTATCCTTGATGGCAACAATACTATACGTGCCTTGCTGCCCCTGCTGTCACTGGGAAAGGACACCGCAAGATTGAACCCAAAGCCAAGCACTTCTCCCATTGCAAGAACTATAGATCTAGTAGGCCAAACCAAACCGATAATTCGAAGAGACTTGCAAGGATATTATAATCATACATAAAAGAATTCAGAAAAGAACCAAATATTTCTCATAGATAATCTTGATCATAAACTCACAATTCATCGGATCTCGACAAACACACCGCAAAAAGATTACATCGAATAGATCTCCTCGAAGACCGAGGAGAACTTGGTATTGAGATCCAAAAAGAGAGAAGAAGCCATCTAGGTACTAACTATGGACCCAAAGGTATGTGGTAAACTACTCACAACTCACGGTGAGGCGATGGTGTTGATGTAGAAGCACTCCGTGGAAGGACCCCCCTCCGGTGGAGCTCCGGAACAGGCCCCAAGATGGGATCTCACGGGAATAGAAGGTTGCGGCGATGGAATTAGGGTTTTCTCTGTTGCTTCGATGTTTTCAGGGTACATGGGTATACATAGGAGGAAGGAGGGTATCGGGGGAGCAACGTGGGGCCCATGAGGCAGGGGGGCGCGCCCACCCTCGTGGACGCCACGTGTGCCCTATTCCGTGGTTCTCAAGTCTCCCGTGAAGATATCGCTCCAAAAATATCTCTCCCGAGGGTTTCATTCTGTATGGACTCCGTTTGATATTCCTTTTCTGCAAAACCATGAAATAGGCAAAAAAAACAGCAATCTGGACTGGGCCTTTGGGTTAATAGGTTAGTCCCAAAAATAATATAAAAGTGTATAATAGAGCCCATTAAACATCCAAAACATCATATATAATAGCATGGAACAATCAAAAATTATAGATACGTTGGAGACGTATCAAGCATCCCCAAGATTAATTCCTGCTCGTCCTCGAGTAGGTAAATGATAAAAAGAATTTTTGATGTGGAATGCTAACCAACATAATTTTCAATGTAACCTTCTTTATTGTGGCATGAATGTTTAGATCCGAAAGATTCAAGACAAAAGTTTATATTAACATAAGAAATAATAATACTTCAAGCATACTAACAAAGCAATCATGTCTTCTCAAAATAACGTGGCTAAAGAAAGTTATCCCTACAAAATCATATAGTCTGGCTATGCTCCCTCTTCATCACACAAAATATTCATATCATGCACAACCCCGATTTCATCCAAGCACTTGTTTTCATACTCAATTTTTTCAAACCTATCAACTTTCACGCAATACATGAGCGTGAGCCATGGATATAGCACTACGGGTGGAATAGAATGGTGGTTGTGGAGAGGACAAAAAGGAGGAAGATAGTCTCATATCGACTAGGCGTATCAACGAGCCATGGAGATGCCCATCAATAGATATCAATGTGAGTGAGTAGGGATTTCCATGCAACAGATGCACTAGAGCTATAAATGTATGAAAGCTCATCAAAAGAAACTAAGTGGGTGTGCATCCAACTTGCTTGCTCATGAAGACCTAGGGCATTTGAGGAAGCCCATCGTTGGAATATACAAGCCAAGTTCTATAATGAAAATTCTCACTAGTATATGAAAGTGACTAAACATGAGACTCTCTATCATGAAGAACATGGTGCTACTTTGAAGCACAAGTGTGGAAAAGGATAGTAGCATTGTCCCTTCTCTCTTTTCTCTCATTTTTTTGGAGGGGATTTCTCCCTTTTTTTATTTAGCCCCTCTCTATATTTTTTTGGGCCATATCTTTTTTTGGCCTTTCCTCACATGGGACAATGCTCTAATAATGATGATCATCACACTTTTATTGATTTACAACTCGATATTACAACTTGATACTAGAACAAAGTATGACTCTATATGAATGCCTTCGGCGGTGTACCGGGATGTGCAATGAATCAAGAGTGACATGTATGAAAAATTATGCATGCTGGCTTTGCCACAAATACGATGTCAACTACATGATCATGCATGGAAATATGACAATATGAAGCGTGTCATATGAACGGAACGGTGGAAAGTTGCATGGAAATATATCTCGGAATGGCTATGGAAATGCCATGATAGGTAGGTATGGTGGCTGTTTTGAGGAAGGTATATAGTGGGTGTATGGTACCGGCGAAAGTTGCGCGGTACAAGAGAGTCTAGCAATGGTGGAACGGTGAGAGTGCGTATAATCCATGGACTCAACATTAGTCATAAAGAACTCATATACTTATTGGAAAAATTTATGAGTCATCAAAACAAAGCAATCAACGCATGCTCCTAGGGGGGAGGTTGGTAGGAGTTAACCATCGCGCGCCCCCGACCTCCACACAGGATGACACTCTACAAATACCTCATGCTCTAACTTCGTCACATAGCGGTTCACCATACGTGCATGCTACGGGAATCACAAACTTTAACACGAGTATTTCTCAATTTCATAATAACTCCACTAGCATGACTCTAATATCACTATCCTCGTACCTCAAAGCAATCATCAAGTATCAAACTTCTCATCATATTCAATGCACTTTGTATAAAAGTTTTTACTGCATTTATCTTGGATGCCTATCATATTAGGACTAGTTTTTATAACCAAAGCACATTACCATGCTGTTCTAAAAGACTCTCAAAAAGATATAAGTGAAGCATGAGAGATCAACAATTTCTACAAAATAAAATCACCACCGTGCTCTAAAAGATATAAGTGAAGCACTAGAGCAAAACTATTTAGCTCAAAAGATATAAGTGAAGCACATAGAGTGTTCTAACAAATTCTAGGCCATATTTATCTCTCTCAAAAAGGTGTGTCCAGCAAGGATGATTGTGGAAAACTAACAAGCAAAGACTCAAATCATACATGACGCTCCAAGTAAAACACATATCATGTGGTGAATAAAAATATAGTCCCGAGTATAGTTACCGATAGATGAAGACGAAAGAAGGGATGCCTTCCCGGGGCATCCCCAAGCTTAGGCTTTTGGTTGTCCTTGAATTTTACCTTGGGTGCCTTGGGCATCCCAAAGCTTAGGCTCTTGCCACTCTTTGTTCCATAGTCCATCAAAGCAATACTCAAAACTTGACAACTTCACAACATAAAACTTAGACAAAAATATCATGAGCTCCGTTAGTATAAGGAAACAAACCACCACTCAAAGGTACTGTAATGAACTCATTCTTTGTTTACATTGGTGTTAAAACTACTGTATTCCAACTTCTCTATGATTCATATCCTCCAATACTACTCATAGATTCATCGAAATAAGCAAACAACACACGAAAAACAAAATCTGTCAAAAACAGAACAGTCTGTAGTAATCTGTAACTTTCGCATACTTCTGTAACTCCAAAAAAATTGAAATAAATTGTTAAACATGAGGAATTTGTCTATTAATCATCTTCAAAAAGAATCAACTAAATAGCACTCTCCAGTAAAATTTGGTGACTATTCTAGTGAGCGCTAACGTTTCTGTTTTTTACAGCAAAATCATATAAACTTCACACAAGTCTTCCCAAAGGTTCTACTTGGCACAAACACTAATTAAAACACAAAACCACACCTAAATAGAAGCTAGATGCAATATTTATTCCTAAACAGAAGCAAAAACAAAGAAAAAAATTGGGTTGCCTCCCAACAAGCGCTATCGTTTAACGCCCCTAGCTAGGCACGATACAAGGATAGATCTAGGTATTGCCATCTTTGGAAGGCAATCCATAAGTGGCTCTCATAATAGATTCATATGGTAATTTGATTTTCTTTCTAGGAAAGTGTTCCATGCCTTTCCTTAATGGAAATTGGAATCTAATATTTCCTTCCTTCATATCAATAATTGCACCAATCGTTCTAAGGAAAGGTCTACCAAGAATAATAGGACATGAAGGATTGCAATCTATATCAAGAACAATGAAATCCACGGGCACATAATACCTATTGGAAACAATAAGGAAATCATTAATCCTTCCCATAGGTTTCTTAATATTGGAATCCGCAAGATGCAAATTTAAAGAACAATCATCAAGCTCATGGAAACCTAACAAATTACACAAAGTTTTTGGGATAGTGGAAACACTTGCACCCAAATCACACAAAGCAAAGCATTCATGATCTTTAATTTTAATTTTAATAGTAGGTTCCCACTCATCATAAAGCTTTCTAGGGATAGAACCTTCTAGTTCAAGTTTTTCTTTATAAGATTGCATCAAAGCATCAACTATGTGTTTGGTAAAAGCTTTATTTTGACTATAAGCATGCAGAGAGTTTAGTACGGATTGCAACAAGGAAATACAATCAATCAAAGAGCAATTATGATAATTGAATCCCTTGAAATCCAAAGTAGTGGGTTCATCACTATGCAAAGTTTTAATCTCTTCAATCCCACTTTTAACAATTTTAGCATCAAGATCTAAAAACTCCGAATCATTGGGATGCCTTTTAATTAAACTAGACTCATCTCTAGTCCCATCTTTATAAAGATTAATACTATAAAACAAGGATCTAATAGGAGACACATCAGTAACTTTCAGATCTTCATCTTTATTTTCTTGATAACTAGAAGAACACGCTTTTGTAAAGCTCTCTTTTTTAGCACGCATCCTAGCGGTTCTTTCTTTGCATTCCTCAATGGAAATTCTCATGGCTTTGAGAGACTCATTGATATCATGCTTATGTGGAATAGATATAAGTTTCAAAGAATCAACATCAAGAGTAATTCTATCCACACTTCTAGCCAATTCATCAATCTTAAGAAATTTTTCTTCAAGCAAAGCATTGAAATTCTTTTGTGAATTTATAAACTCCTTAACACTAGTTTCAAATTCAGAAGGCATCTTTCCATAAGAGTTATTGTAGAAATTACCATAATTTTTAGAGGCATTACTAGGAAAAGGCCTAGGATTAAAGTTTCCTCTATAAGCATTGTTACCAAAATTATTCCTACCAACAAAATTCACATCCAAAGATTCATTGTTATTTTCAATCAACGTGGATAAAGGCATATCATTAGGATCAGAAGAAGCACTCTTAGCAGCAAATAATTTCATAAGTTCATCCATCTTTCCTCTCAAAACACTAATCTCTTCAATAGCATGCACTTTTTTACTAGATCTTTCGGTGTGCCATTGAGAATAATTAACCATAATATTATCTAGGAATTTGGTAGCATCTCCTAAGGTAGTTTCCATGAAAGTGACTCCTGCGGCCTAATCTAAAAGATTTCTAGAAGCAAAATTCAAGCCAGCATAAAAGTTTTGTATAATCATCCATAAGTTCAAACCATGTGTAGGACAATTACGTATCATTAATTTCATTCTCTCCCAAGCTTGTGCAACATGCTCATGATCTAGTTGCTTAAAATTCATAATATCGTTTCTAAGAGAGATGATCTTAGTAGGAGGAAAATACTTAGAGATAAAAGCATCTTTGCACTTATTCCACGAATCAATACTATTTCTAGGCAAAGAGGAAAACCAAGTTTTAGCACGATCTCTAAGAGAAAACGGAAATAACTTCAATTTAACAATATCGTTATCCGTATCCCTTTTCTTTTGCATATCACACAAATCAACAAAGTTGTTTAGATGGGTAGCGACATCTTCACTAGGAAGGCCGGAAAATTGATCTTTCATGACAAGATTCAATAGAGCAGCATTGATCACACAAGATTCAACATCCGTAATAGGAGCAATCGGAGTGCTAATAAAATCATTATTGTTGGTATGTAAAACAACCAGATATGTCTGATACTCCCAAGATGTTGAGAGTATAGATACCAAAGTGATCAAAGTACTGATCATGGGACAACAATGAAAAAGGGTCATTGAGTACTAAAGTAGCACTACTGACAAGTTTTCTCGCAAGGGGAGATCATGAAGAGTTCATTGTAAAAGGTTACATCGATACAGTCTTCTTCAATGCTCCAAGCAATTTTTGATTTAAATTAAGGGTTTTGTGTAATACACAATATGGTGGCACGGTAGTTTGAAATTGTTCCAAACAGGTTACTGTGGAGAATTCTATAACAAAGGCTAAGTATGTTGATGCTTTAGAAGCGGCAAAGAAGATATTGAATCATATAGTTCATTCATGAACTTAGTATGGTTCCAAGAAGGCTTTGGTCAATGGGAGACTATTGCAGATAGTTGCTCCATAGCTCAGTCTGAGGAATCAAGTTTCGACCAATGATTCCGATATATACAAAGCCAAGTCCACACAAAATATGAATTTTGTGAAAGCGTGAAAACATGAGGATATGCAAAAGATACAGACGGAGCTGAAGTTGTCAGATCCATTGGACATCAGGCTATACCACAAGCGAAGCATATTTTACACCAATATGCTATAGGTGTAAAGTGCATTAGCATTGACTAGATTATTAACTCTATAGTGCAAGTGGGAGTCTGTAGGAGATATGCCCTAGAGGCAATAATAAATGTTATTGTTTATCTCCTTGTTCATAATTATGTTTATGTTCCATGCTATAACTGCTATGGTTCTTGAGTCTACAATAACACGAGGCTCGGAGGAAGACTCATATGCACGTGTGGAATAATAAACGGTAAAATGTATTCCTAGTCCCGCCTCTAAGACTAGCTCATGTGTTGCGTGATGGTTCTGTTTTCCTGATCATGGGCATGACTATGCCAGCAACCTTGAGGGCACAATGTTAGGAGACCACTTGTGTTGGATCGACCCAATTGATGTTATGCTATGAGATACAGTCGTCAGAAGTTAATGGTTAATAACACAAAGATGGTTAACCTTTGCATGATTCCTTAGACCATGAGAGTATAGAGTTTCTTCATGCTTGCTTTATGAACTTTGGGGTTTGTTAAACGTCATACGTAAATGGGTGGCTATTACGGCGGCTTACGGGTTCATGGAAAAGTATGTCAAGTAACTTGATAGCTCAAGATTGGGATTTGCTCCTCCGGCGATGGAGAGATATTCTCGGGCCCTCTTGGTGTTACGGTATCCATCATCGTCTAGTCAGACACAGTGTGATTTGATCACAGGGATGCCGGAACATGGAAATGAGAAAAGAGAACAAAACTGGTAATGAGGTAACTAGCATAGTGGACAAGTTGTTGATCCACAGGGATGTAAGTAAATCTCACCTCGGGTATTTGTAACATATCGCGAAGTAACAGGAATAGCACACAACAACTGGAGGTTCACTCGAATATTCATTCATGTGGGTATAGGGGTCAATATGGGTATCCACGGCTCTGATGTTGATCATTGATCGAAAAGGGTTCTGGTCATGTCTATACTTCACCGAACCTATAGGGTCACACGCTTAGGGGTCATATATATGTTGAATACAAGACAGGAAGTCTGAGAGAAACTCGCCGAAAAAGTTTCGGAGACAACGGAAGAGTTCCGGAGAGAGAATATCGAAATAGTTCCGTAAAACTGAAAAATTGTTTCAAGGGATATCATTAAGTCAAATTGGTTTTGGGACACGCCTAGTAATTCTTGGAGGGTGCCAGAATTATTCTGGAAACTTTCTGGAATTTTCTGGGATGAAAATCGGAATGTTCCGGGAGCTGCCAGGACCGCTTCAGCTGCTTTTCGCAGACGAAAATCACTAATACGAAATTGTTTCGGAACACGTTGAAAATTATTTTAGTGGGTACTAGAAATGTTCTAAGCCCACATAAATATTTTCAGTTCAAACGGACGCTGAAAAATGTCATCGTGAATAGTGAAAGTGTTTTTGGATATTTTTGGAAAGCCACTTTTTTGGGCTTTGCTCAAAAAATCTAAGGGATGACTTGATGGATGGAAAGGTGGCGGGGCCACCCAAGGAGGCAGACATTTTCGTTCATGGCCTTGGGGGCCCCATGGGGCTTCCTTCCACCATTTGGTGCTCCACTTGCCTCCCCATTTTGCCCTTATGTATGACATAAAGCATGGGTACTTTGGGTGTTTCATGTGGCACACTACTCGCTGGTTTTCCTATAAATAGGAGGTGAGGGGGCTGCCCAAACCTCATCCTTGCTCGCATACAAATGCCATGCATGATCTGTCTCTCTCTCTCTACCTCCGAGCAAAATAGTTTTGTAGAGCTGAAAGGCTGTCTGGGTTCCGGCAGGAACTAGTTCTGGACGGCGAAGCCCTGCTAGATAGATGACACCGTATGTGTGCAACTCTGTAGATGATTGTAGTTTAGGTCTTAGTTCGAGAATGCCTCCCGAAGGGCTGTCCGTGTGTCTGTCCAAGTTTCGGAGGTCCTCCCGAAGGGCTGTTCGAGTGACCGTCCGAGTTTCAAAGGTCCTCCCGAAGGGCTGTCCGCGACACCGTCGGAGGGACTGTCCGACCGCCTCCCGGAGGGCTATCCAAGGAGAAGGAGTACATCCTCGTGGTTGGGAGGTTGTAAATCCTAGCTGCGGTGATCTGCACCGCCGATCATCATCGACTCTACTTCCGCCGCGCTACGAGTCGGTAACAAAAAAGATCAAACCTTGTACGCAGTCTTCATAGTGGTCCTGGGCTAGTGCGTAGTTCGAAAAAAAAAATTGTTTTATGCTGCGTTACCCAACACCCAAGTGACACCTAACCAATCTAGGAGACACCACTCTTCAAAAGGTAATAGATGGTGTGTTGATGATGAACTCCTTGCTCTTGTGCTTCAAGTGATAGTCTCCCCAACACTCAACTCTCTCTCACAGATTTGGATATGGCGGAAAGAAGATTTGAGTGGAAAGCAACTTGGGGAAGGCTAGAGATCAAGATTCATATGATAGGATTGGAATATCTTGGTCCCAACACATGAGCAGGTGGTTCTCTCTCAGAAAATGAATAGTGGAAGTATAGGCATGTTCTGATGGCTCTCTCACTGATGGAAAGGGGGTGGAGGGGTATATATAGCCTTCACACAAATCTAGCCATTACACACATTTGACCCAAATTGATCAGACCGAATAAACGAACTCGGTCAGACCGAAGTAGTTCAAAATGTGAACGTTAGACATTTTGGTGGGACCGATACTACCAACTCGGCGAGACCGATGTATTAGGGCTAGGGCAAACCTCATCTCGATGAGACCGATTCCATGAACCCGGTGGGACCAATTTCAGTAATGATCAAATAGATACTTGGCCAGACAAACTCGATGGGACCGATTCGCTTATTTCGGTGGGACCAAAACGTTACAAAGAGGAAACAGAGAGTTTGCAATACTAACTTGGTGGGACCAATTCTCACATCTCGATTAGACCAAAATGTTGCAAAAAGGAAACAAAGGGTTTGCATTCCCATCTCGGTGAGACCGAAATCCCTATCGGTGAGACCGAACTGATTAGGGTTTGTGGCAGTGGCTATGTCATGTGAACTCGGTGGCGCCGGATATATCAAATCGGTGGGGCCGAGTTTGGCTTTTAGGTTTAGGATATATGTGGAAATGAGACGGTGGTTGAGGGATTTGGATCATATTACTAAGCACTTGATCAAGTAGACCATTAAGCAACACCTCATCCCCTTTTAATAGTATTGGATTTTCCTGTGGACTCAATGTGATCTTGGATCACTAAAATGAAAATGTAGAGTCTTGATCTTTTGCCAATCTTTGTCCTTAGCTTCTCCAAAAAGGGTTCCACATCCTCTTGTCCTGCCACTCCACTGTTGAACTCATCTAAAATATACTTAGAGGAAAATATTAGTCCAACAAGAGATATGTTGTCATTAATTACCTAAATCACCCAGGGAGCACTTGTGCTTTCAACGCTGCTAAAGATCATCGTCATCGGAGAAGGACCGCTTCATTGCTGCAAGTTCTTTATCGTCATACTCGCATCAGCCACATACTTCTTCACCTCCGCCACTGCCGTAGTTGATCTTGGTTGCAAAGTTATAAAACTAGTAATCTATCCGGGCTATTTCCTTTGCTTAGTAACTTAGTTCGTCAAGTCCATCGTTCGGATAATCAAAAGTTGCTTTTACTGACCTGTTTGATCAACATAGTATAAGTTTTCCTTCATGTTGTTTATTCCACTTAAAATCTCTTCAACACAACCCTATACTATCGTCTTGCCGTGACTTCATCTAAGACAAAGTTCATTGCTTGATTCCTCAATTGTGCATTTCGCAAAATTGCACAACTCTGGAACTAGCTTCAAGAACACTTAATGAATTTTCTCATGTCAAATTTGCTCAATTTCTTCAACTGGTTTAACTTCCAAATCCTCCAAGGCGCATATGACTGTACCTATTTCCCTTGCCACTATATTCTTTCATGGATACACATGTTTGCACCCGAACCAAACGGTTCTTATAGTCTAAACTCATTTGCAGAGTTGCTATAGCAAAATCTTCAAACATCTTCACATTCTTCAAAGCTCCAACCACCGTTGAAGAAGATGGCATATCAAAATCCTCAAAAAAGGACTCAGAAGGGTGGCAAGAAGAAAGTGTTGCTCACAATGTTTGAAATACCTAAAGAAATATATGCTGGCTACTGCACGCCTCCTAAACCCAAAACAAAAATGCAGTGAAAATATATTATGTAGAAAATCAAGCGGTACTGGGCTAAAGATGAACTATCGCTATCACTAAGAGATATATTATAGCTTTTGTTGTAAAGCCACTAGTGCGAAAGCTTGGCATCAAAAGGCGCCCCACCTAAAGAAGGTGTGAGATCAAATTCCACTAGTATTAGACGTGGTAAAGAATTTCCCACTGACTAGAACAAGCATTTGGACAAGCTGAGGAAGAAGGCCGAAAAAGTAGTTGCTCCCACTGCTACAAATGCTTTAACTGTTGAAGTTGGGCAGAGCTCACAATCTCTGAAGACGTCTCCACCCAAAGGGAACAATGTTGCCGACGTGCGCAAACACGACACCGTGGTTCAACGAGGGGCACTAACACGTTCTTGGTCTACCTCTAAGACATGATGATCTTACCCAGGTCCCGGCCTCTCGAAAGTGTAAAATCTATGTTATGCTAGTTTAGGTGAGTGATCCGATTGACCCCACAATAGATGCTTGGGACAAGGATTTGATTCGTGCCATCTTCAACCTAGTGTATGTTAGGAGGATTTTGCGAATACCACTAAATGTGGGCGCTTCGATGACTTTATTGCCTGGATCCCAGACATCAAAGGGTATTTCTGACCCAGATCAACATACTAAATAAAGTGGGTTCAAACTTACCAGGCCCATGCAACTGTAATGGCGCGTCTGAGTGGCTCAAGAAGACTAGAAGTATGGAGCTTGATGTGGAAACTTAATGTCCCACGTAAAGTTCACATTTTTTGCTTGCGCCCTCCATGGAATATTACCGCTAATGTCGCTACTCACTAATCAACATATTGGTACAGATGGAGCTTGCCCAATCTGACATCAAGATGTGGAGGACATACGCCACTTACTGTTTGGTTGTTGTCATGCAAGAGAATTATGGAAGAATCTGGGTATTCTAGACAATGTCAAAGAGGCCAAAAGGATTGGTAGATCAGGCTATGTTATTATGAAACACTTAATCTTAGCGCTGAACATGCCTTTGACGACCAAGCCAAATTTGAACGTGAAATATGTGCTACTAGTGGGTTCTTGGTATATCTGGTGGGTTAGACGACAACTCCCCCATGCTGGTACCCCACCACCTTAAATGAGGTGGCACATGTCTATTTTAGCAATCACAAACAATTATCAGGAAGCTAAAAAATATAAACCTACCAGCAAGCAAATATTATGCAAACCAGAACCCATATGTGTGAAGGTAAATGTGGACGTTGCCTTTTTTGTCGAGGAAGGTTTGGGAGCTATAGCAGATGTTATTCGAGATGAGGGAGGAAATTTCCTAGTGGCACGGTATAAGTACATCACCCTTGCGACAGATGTAACGATAGCTGAAGCAATGGCCATGAGGGATAGTCTGCCTCTTGCATATTCGCTATGTTTTCCTAGGGTGAAAGCTGAATCAGATTCCCTCAACGTGATCAATTCATGTAATGGACACTCTAGATGGTGGGATCCAGCGGCGACTTTATTCGCGGAGTGTGTGGATGTGGCCTCATCGATCGGGAAGGTCGTATTTAGATGTTGTTATCATTCTAGTAATCAAGCGACGCATGTGCTAGCAAACTACTGTTTTTGTAATAAGACCTCAATGAGTTGGACAGATGAATCCCTGGGCTGTGTGGCTTCCAATCTCGTAGATGATGTATTTCCTTCCATTGATTAATAAAGCTAGCCATGATGACCTTCCCTAAAAAAACATTATGAGAAATTAGGATAACGTAGGAATTTGTATTACAATACTATGTAAAAATCCAGAAACTAATCATGCTCTATAAGAGAGAGAATATTCAAATATTGAGCACAAAGCTTCTAATTTTGCATAGAATCAAATCAACAAGTATCCACACTATCCCAAAGGCTTTACTTGGTACATTATTTCAATAAAAGATACAAACCATGATTACTACAATAGCATTAGTCATGTAAACACGCAAAAATAGAAGGGATACATATTGGTTTTCCTGCCAACAAGCGCTTTTCTTTAAAGCATTTTAGCTAGGCATTGATAATTGTAATTATGCTCACATAAAAGTAAATAATTGAAACATAAAGGGAGCATCATGAAACATATATCAAACACATTTAATCCTAACCCACTTCCCATGCATAAGAATTTTATAAGCAAAGAATTTATTGTAGCAAGAATCAACTAGCATAGGAAGGCAAAACAAGTACAACTTCAAAAATCTCAACATAAAGAGAGGGAACCTGATATTGTTGAGATAGCTATAAGCATATATCCTTATCTCATCATAATTTTCAGTAGGATCATAACTAATTCAACAATATAGCTATCACTCAAATCATTCTTTTCATGATGCATAGCACATAAATTTTATTACTTTTCTGATAAGCAAATTTTTCTCGTTCATAATAGTGGGAGTATCATATAAAAGTAGAAAATTATAAATTGAATCCACATTAGAAGAGTAATGTCTAGTAAAACAATGTTCATAATTATGACAAGTTTCACAAGAATAATTATTACTAGTTTTTATAACACAAGTATCATCATAAGTAGCAACTTTGTTCTCATCATAGTCAATTAAAACCTCTTCCAAAATAGTGGAATCCTCACTAAATAAGGTTATGACCTCTCCAAATCCACTTTTATTATTTTGCCAATAAGATTCAACACCCTCCAAAATAGTGGGATAATTATTACCTAAAGTTGGCACTCTCGCAAACCCACTTTCAATATCATTGCAATCAACAAAAATAGGAGGCATGCTATCATCATAATAGAATTGTTCATCAAAAGTAGGTGGACTAAAAATATCATCTTCATCAACATAGCATCCCCAAGATTAGGATAAACATTATTTGTAGCAAATACATTCTCAAACATGTCATTCTTATCAAACATAGCATCCCCAAGCTCATGGTTTTACATATCATTAGCATTTCCTTCTAAATAATCACTCTCATTATTGATAGCATGAATGGCACCAATAGTATAACAATCGTTATTATCATATTTTTCCAAGTTGGTGCCAAAAAGGTTTTCAAGATCATAAGAAGCATCATTATCTTCGAAATCATAAACATCATAGTGAGTAGTAGGCATAACGAACTCATCCTCAATGGTGCCCAGAGACATAGATTATCTTTGAAATCATAAACATCATAGTGAGTAGTAGGCATAACGAACTCATCCTCAATGGTGCTCAGAGACATAGTGTCATAAGACCAAAAAAACAATATCATCATCAAGTGTATCATCTACCACAGGTCAAGGTCTAATCACATACGACATATCCTTAGGGGCAACATTATTAGGGAGAAATACCTTTTTACCTTTGCTTCTTTTCCTTTTTCTTTTCTTTTTCTTCTTCTTCACAATATTATGTGTGGGATTAATTTATTTTCCGAGTTTCTTATTGAAGTTATTGGTTGGACATTGTCGGATCTTGGGTTCCGGCAAAACCCTTGTGGTTCGAACTGTGGGGTGCACACGAAGTGTCAGGACCCCGATCCTACGTCACACAGGTCTAGCCTGTAACACATCATATCACTTTGCGGCCTCACGCATGGTATCCCCACGGGTGCCACCTTACCTGGCCCGGGACCGTTTGCGCATTTTGGCACACGTATATGATAGTGTCGCTAGCATCCATATGACAGAGAACCCGGGCCGACATGACTAGTTATGAACCAAAGGTGGTGCTAAATTATAGAGACATGCATACATGACCCAGCAACGAACGTGTCGGTCATCAATGTATGAACCCAAGTCGTAGCAAGCTACAAGGACTTAAAGGAACAACACGTGATATTTCCCCTAAGGGACATACACATGAACGAAGAAGGACACATGCCGGCCAACCTAAGTGTTCCGGAGCAGTAGCAAGCTACCAAGGCTCAGTGGAAGCACTAGGAGGCATTTCCCGGTAAGATAGGCTACCAAGGGTAAACAACTAGGTGTCGGATCCCACACATAGCAATACACATTACACGTACGCATAACATGCAAGTATGTGATGTACAACATGGCATCACAACATAACTCAACAACTCATATAGATAAAGGCCCAGAAGAGCCATCATAACGTTTATTACAAGAAGTGGGTCTCATGACCCAACATACATAGCATACAAGCAACGGAAGCATAAACATGTGTGAGTATAGACAACTACACATGAAAAAGGCTGAGAAGCCTGACTATCTACAAGACGCTCCCAAGGGTACAAGATCGTAGCTGAGGTAACAAGCTAAACGTCGAAGTCCACGCGGAACCACTAGTGAGACTGAAGTCTCTCTGCAAAAACATAAATTAAGCAAACGTGAGTACAAAGGTACTCAGCAAGACTTACATCAGATCTAGCTACATATGCATCAATATCAACAAGGAGGTGGTGGAGTTTGACTGCAGCAAGCCAGCTTTGACTCGGTGGCTATCCTGAACTAGGACTGCAAGTAACTCTTTGAGGTGGCGCACACGAATCCACATATTCACCAAACAATACACCACTATGGATCCGCTCCCGTCTCCCTACGAGAAGGCCATCCATAGCACTCACGCTTATCTTGCGCGTTTTAGAGTATCCAATTTCACTTGTCTAGGAACGGTACACGTAACCCAGAAGTCCATTACCGCGGACACGGCTATTCGAATAGATCATATATAACCCTGCATGGGTGTACTTCTTCACACATGCTCCCACCACTTATCGCCGTTTACACGACATGTACTCGGCAACCTTAAAGCGGAAGCCCAGCGAGGGTGTCGGCCACGACCTGACTAACCACACAAGTCCCTAGTCCAGGTTTATCGCCTATTTGGGTCCATCCATTGGGATATCCGACCGGGGTGTCGCTCACGGCCCCAAACGATGTGTACAGGGTTCCCGAGCCACCAAACGAGCGACTCGGTACACCGTGCCACATACCTGCCGCATCACAGCCCACCCCGAGGGTCAGCGCTACGCACTACCTCCAGTATACTACAAACACCAGAAACTAATTGCAACTCCTGGACAGAGGACAAGGGCGATTAATAAGTCGAGAGAGTCAATTAAGGATCCCAATGTGTGGTAGTAGCTGTTTCATGGATCACAAACATAGAACTCAGTTCCTGAGGACGGCTGCAATGAGATAACCCACCATGTACTCCTACATGGCCTCTCATCGCTACCTTTACCAAATCGTGTTCACACACTTAGCTCTCAACAGTAGGAAATGTTCACCACATTCCAATTCATCCCCGATGAATCAAACCTGACACAACTCTAAGCAATAGCAGGCATAACTAGAAAGCATGAATGAGTAGGCACAACATGGCTCAAACAACTCCTACTCATGCTAGTGGGTTTCAACTATTTACTATGGCAATGACAGGTCATGCAGAGGAAAGGGGTTCAACTACCGCAACAGGTAATAGTTGATGCGTTGTTGTCCTAATGCAGTAAAAGAGAGCAAAAGCAAGAGAGTGGGATTATATCAGAATGCTCAATGGGTTTTTGCTTGCCTGGCACTTCTGAAGATGGCACTGTGTCTTCATCAGTGTCATCGATCACATCGTTGGAACAACGCGCCTACTGAGAGGGGACAACCATTGGCAAACAAGAGAGAACACAATCAATGCAATGTGAAAATATGATGCATGATCATGACATGGCAATATGATGTTGATTGAGCTAATGGAACTAGCGACCATGTTAAATGAAGTTGGTTTGAACCAAAGGTTCAAATTCAAACTCCATATGTTAATATTCAAATGACATTTAATTGATTTGACCTGATCAGCAGGAATAAGTTGCTCAAACATGCATGATAATGCCGTAAACAGATTCCTTGAATTTTTCTGATAATTTTTCATATATAAATTATTTTCATTGGAGTTACGGTTGATTTTATATGATTTTTAGAAATTTGGGGTATTTTCTGGAATTTCCTGAAAAGAATAAATCCAGAAAATACTTAATGCGTCAGCATGACATCACAATAATGTCAATGGGTCAACTGGACGGCCAGGGTCAAACATGACGTGTGGGCTCCACACGTCAGTGACACAGGAACTAATCCCGGTCAAAACTAGAGCTGACTGGGTTTGACTACGCGGTGGGACCCACTGTCAGTGGCTGTGGGAGAAAGACTAACAGTCATTATTCCCCAACTAAGTGGCCACGTCAGCCTGCCGTAGTTTGGCCGGCGGCGACCAAAACGCACGGCGGAGACACGCCGGAATCTCTGTTCCTGCGACCATTTGTCGCACGGGTCAGTTTTTACGTGGTCCTGGGGATGCACCGCGTCCAACGGTGCCACTCGTTGGTCGGGTACTCGCCGGAGCTGACGGCGGCGAGCACATCCGCGACGGCGCTCGCACGGGGTTGGCCAGGACGGCGTTGTGGTGCACGAGAGGAGGAGCTGAAGCTGGCGTTGGCTTGCTGGGGAGGTACTGTGTAATGCCCCGGATGTAATACTTTCCCTTTTGGGCAATATATAACTTTGGCTTCATCAGTTCCATTCCGGGTTCTTCGTCTTTTCGGGTTTTCGTCGTTTTGTTGTGTGCGTGTGTGGCATTCATCCATGTCATGTTGTCATGTGCATTGCATTGCATTTGTGTTGTCGTTTGCATCCGGTCCCACTCGTTACTTCCCGTTGTCCGTTTCGAGTTCCGACGCTCTCACACGTGCCCGTGGCTTCCCCGAGGTCTTCTTTTGTGTTTGGCCGTGTAATGTTTCCGGTTTGGCGTGAGACTTGTCGCGCATTGTTGTTTTGTTATGTGTAACCCGCCTGTCAAATCTCGTCGCGTTTGGAGTTCGTTTGATACTCCAACAGTTATCCTCGTGGGCTAAAAGTACCTCCTCTTTGAGGCCCAAGAAACCCCTCCAACAGCCCACCAACCCAACTCAAACCCTTCCCTTCATCTAGGCCATTCAATTGTGATCTCGTGGCCGAAAACCTCTCCTCATTTGGACTACCCTATCTCCTTGTGCCTACATAAACGTCCACCCCCTCCAATTTTGCGTCCAAAACCTTAGTGTTTCCACCTCTGCCGCGCCGTGCTTCCACCGTTGCCGAGCTGTGCTTCCAACCTCGCCGTGCTGTGCTTCCAACACCGCTGCTCGGTGCTTCCGACCTCGCCCCGCCAGTACTTCCTCCTCGCTGCGCGGGCCCGCTGGGCCCGAGATCAGCCCGCGCCTCCGCAGATCTGGGCCGACCCCGCGCGCCCATCGTCAACCTCGCGCCGGCCGGACCTCGCCTCGCCGCCGGCCCCAGCGCCCTCGTCACCGACCGCCGCCGGCCACCTCTGCCCTCGCCGCCGGGCCTCCTCGCCGCCGCGCGCCCAAGCGCCCTCGCCAGTCGCCGCGCCGCCCGGCCCCTCGCCCCTCGTCGCAGCCGCCTCCGGCCGGAGCCGCCGCCGCCGGGCGCCAGGCCGACGTCCCGCCGGGCCAGGTCGCCGCCCCAGCCGCTTCTTCCCGCCATTGGCCTCTAGGGAGCCAGCCCCGCCGCGTCGATCGATCGAGGAAGCCCCTCGATCCGATCGGATCCAGCGCTAGGGCCGAACCCTAGCGGGCACCGCCCGCCTGCCCGTGGACCCGCAGAGCCCGCGGACCCATTTCTCCGTCCCGACCCGTTGACCGCTCCAGATCCAGACCCGGACCCGTTTGACCCTGAGGTTGACCTCGTTTTTCCCCTAAGTCCCTAGTTTTTCAGTGCCTGATGCATTTTTGTGATGTGGATAACTTTTACTGTGCATGTCCATTTTGTGTGTATGATATGTCAAAATGATCGTGGTGACATGTACTATGTTTTGTTCCATTGTGTCATGCATGTTTGAGGTCATCTAGATGTCTTAATCTTCATGGGAAGAGAGCTACTTGTTATAAACTGCTGCTATTAGTTGTTTTCATGCCATGTTTGCAATGTGATAACTTGTTGCATGTTTATCCAAATGAAGCAAATGATATGTCCACATGTTCATCATGAGATGCTCTACATGTTGGTTGCTTTAGCTTGCATGATAGAATTCATCTTGCCATGTTTATCTCCTTTGCAAAGTGTATGTGGCTGTTCAATTGTTAAACTTGTTACGAGATGCCTAGTTGAGGAGCTCGTTGATATAGATGTGGTTGTCCCCTTGTTGCATGCTTAGATGTTTTGAACTCCCCATCATGTGTACTTTGCTGTGGTGCAAACCACTTGCCATGTTATGCTTTGAGGTGACTTAAACTTGCTCACCAACATGCCATGATGTGTATGATATGTCAAAATGATCATGGTGACATGTACTATGTTTTGTTCCATTGTGTCATGCATGTTTGAGGTCATCTAGATGTCTTAATCTTCATGGGAAGAGAGAACCAACTTTTAATGCCCAGGATGGGACTATACCTCCTACGTGTCGAGGCACGACTTAAAGGTATAAGCCCATTCTGGAATGATCTCAAGTTTGGTACCTTTGCACATCCCATGTAAAAATAGGGATGAAAGCGGAAAAATAGTTGGCTTACACTCGCCACGTCACACAATTCATTACATAGCCAAACATCATTCAAAACATCACAACCCGTCTACGGGTGAAGATCCAAATGAAAGATACCAAACATACATAAAACCACAGGTCTGAATCGCCCCTAGTAGAAACCTCTACCGATCGTCGGGATAGTGCACATAATAACGGCTACGGTCCTCGTCGTACTCCCAGTACAGCTCGGTGCCGTCACTTGAATAGATCGCCTGAGTACCTGCATCTGGTGTGGTGTAGAATCTGTGAGCCACAGAGGACTCAGCAATCCCGTTCCCGGGTAACACAACTATCCAAGCCTTGGGTGTGGAACAAGGCTGAAGAAAGAACAAGAGGTTGCAGCAGCACTAGCACTAACTTACGCAAAAGAGAGCGAGAAGAGAAGTGCCTCGGACGAAAAGATGATCACGAAGTGATCCTAACTAAGCAAGTCAAACATAACCCCACCGTGTTCACTTCCCGAACCCCTTTCGGAAAATGACTGTCACGGTACTCACGCTGGTAGTGTATTCTGAACATGGTGTCAAGTTTTCTACAACCGGATATTAACAAATTCCCATCTGCCACATAACCGCGGGCACGGCTTTCGAAAGTTCATAACCCTGCAGGGGTGTTCCAACTTGGCCCATGACAAGCCCACGATCCGCGGAGTCGCAACTCCAAGGTGGGAAGGCCCGAGTATCCTCGGAATCCCGTGCTCAAGATACTACGACTAAGGTAAGACTAATCCAGCAAATCCTCTCGGCGTGCCGACACCCTGATAGTAGTTGCGCATATCTAGTCTCAGGCCATGACCAGATGGGTGACCCCACAGGTTTTTACCAGACCTTGAGTTCCCTCGAGGTGGCCCCACGTAACCCCCAGTTTGGACCAACACTCATGTGGAGCACTGGCCCGGGTTGTTGATTAAGAAGAGCGTTAATTACTCCCTATGCAAGTTTTTAGTTGTTTAGGCAAATAGTACCAATGTTGGGACTTGCTGGAAAAGACTTAGCACTTAGCGGTTTATCAAGGGGGTCCCATAACCCCAACCGTGTGAGGAACGCATAATCAAGGAACATAACACCGGTTTATACGGTTCCTAGGGCGGCATGAGTGGAACAAATCACCAAGCAAAAGGCTTAGCCTTCCACCCATTACCAATATATAGATGATTTCATTAAGAGTTAAATATAGTGTGATATCCCAACAAGCTTCAACATGAAGCAAGAATCTTCAAAGCTTCTCCTGCAACTAGCAATGCTATAAGAGGGGCTGAGCGAAGCTTACTTAGCCAATCAAAGGTTTGCATAGGTAGGGTGGTTAGACAGATTCATGGTTACAATAGGAGGCTGACAGGAAAACATGGGCATCGAGGCAAAAGCTATAGAGCGAGACTTCTAGCAATAGGCAAAGATAGTAATGATATCCGGGTCAGGTCATCTTGCCTGTCGGGTCGTCGATGGGATCGTAAGCGGGCTCCTCGTTCTCAACCTCGGTAGTAACCTCGTTCTCGTACTCGGTCTCGGCTTCCGGTTCTACTCAACACAAAACACACGGGGCACGAAATCAACAAGATGCAATGCACAAACCACTGGATGCATGGCTGATGCACTAAGGAAGCACTGCAGATGCACTTAGGATGCACAAAAAGACAACATAGGAAACACAGAGATGCATCACAAGGAACATGACAATGTGCATCAAGCAAAATACTTCAAAACAAGTTAACAAGAGGATATTATGAATCTACATGCAAAACCACACAAGTTTCATATAGGACTTGCTCAAAACAGAGCAACGGGCTAAAAGTTACACCCGAAACAATAAACAATGTCAAGCTGAAATTAACAGCCACATAGCAACTTCGGAGCAAGGAATATATATCCTACAACATTCAAACATCATGACAAGAAGCATGGGCATAAAGTAGACATATCCTACAGCAAACAATTCCATTGGAGCATCTCCAAAGGAGGCATGGATCAATAGCAACAAGCTAAAACATTTTGAACATGACAACAAGAACTTGACAGCAGTATTTTATAGCAACTTGGGAGCAAGAGTTAAATATGCTACAGCCACCCAAAAGAGCATGTGAGGGCATGAATGGATAGCCAACAACATATACAACAAGGAATCATCAATAGTCACCCCAAAACTAGCATGGATTTGCCTAGAACAACAACCAAACATGGCATCTGGAAATTACAGATTCCAGACTTAGTGAAATTTCACTAAGTGTTAAAACAGCGGTAACATCATGGCATGTTGGTGAGCAAGTTTAAGTCACCTCAAAGCATAACATGGCAAGTGGTTTGCACCACAGCAAAGTACACATGATGGGGAGTCCAAAACATCTAAGCATGCAACAAGGGGACAACCACATCAATAGCAACGAGCTCCTCAACTAGGCATCTCGTAACAAGTTTAACAATCTAACAGCCACATACACTTTGCAAAGGAGATAAACATGGCAAGATGAATTCTATCATGCAAGCTAAAGCAACCAACATGTAGAGCATCTCATGATGAACATGTGGACATATCATTTGCTTCATTTGGATAAACATGCAACAAGTTATCACATTGCAAACATGGCATGAAAACAACTAATAGCAGCAGTTTATAACAAGTAGCTCTCTTCCCATGAAGATTAAGACATCTAGATGACCTCAAACATGCATGACACAATGGAACAAAACATAGTACATGTCACCACGATCATTTTGACATATCATACACACAAAACGGACATGCACAGTAAAAGTTATCCACATCACAAAAATGCATCAGACACTGAAAAACTAGGGACTTAGGGGGAAAACGAGGTCAACCTCAGGGTCAAACGGGTCCGGGTCTGGATCTGGAGCGGTCAACGGGTCGGGGCGGAGAAGCGGGTCCGCGGGCTCTACGGGTCCACGGGCAGGCGGGCGGCGCCCGCTAGGGTTCGGCCCTAGCGCTGGATCCGATCGGATCGAGGGGCTTCCTCGATCGACCGACGCGGCGGGGCTGGCTCCCTCGAGGCCGGCGGCGGGAAGAAGCGGCTCGGGCGGCGACCTGGCCCGGCGGGACGTCGGCCTGGCGCCCGGCGGCGGCGGCTCCGCCGGAGGCGACTGCGACGAGGGGTGAGGGGCCGGGCGGCGCGACGACTGGCGAGGGCGCTTGGGCGCGCGGCGACGAGGAGGCCCGGCGGCGAGGGCGGAGGTGGCCGGCGGCGGTCGGTGACGAGGGCGCTGGGGCCGGCGGCGAGGCGAGGTCCGGCCGGCGCGAGGTTGACGAAGGGCGCGCGGGGTCTGCCCAGATCTGCGGAGGCGCGGGCCGATCTCGGGCCCAGCGGGCCCGCGCGGCGAGGAGGAAGCACTGGCGGGGCGAGGTCAGAAGCACCGAGCGGCGGCGTTGGAAGCACAACACGGCGAGGTTGGAAGCACGGCTCGGCAACGGTGGAAGCACGGCGCGGCAGAGGTGGAAACACTAGGGTTTTGGACGCAAAATTGGAGGGGGTGGACGTTTATATAGGCACAAGGAGCTAGGGTAGTCCAAATGAGGAGAGGTTTTCGGCCACGAGATCACAATTGAATGGCCTAGATGAAGGGAAGGGTTTGAGTTGGGTTGGTGGGCTGTTGGAGGGGTTTCTTGGGCCTCAAAGAGGAGGTACTTTTAGCCCACGAGGATAACTGTTGGAGTATCAAACGAACTCCAAACGCGACGAGATTTGACAGGCGGGTTACACATAACAAAACAACAACGCGCGACAAGTCTCACGCCAAACCGGAAATGTTACACGGCCAAACACAAAAGAAGACCTCGGGGAAGCCACGGGCACGTGTGAGAGCGTCGGAACTCGAAACGGACAACGGGAAGGAACGAGTGGGACCGGATGCAAACGACAACACAAATGCAATGCAATGCACATGACAACATGACATGGATGAATGCCACACACGCACACAACAAAACGACGAAAACCCGAAAAGACGAAGAACCCAGAATGGAATTGATGAAGCCAAAGTTATATATTGCCCAAAAGGGAAAGTATTACATCCGGGGCATTACAAACTTTCCTCTACTACGAAAAGATCTCGTCCCGAGATCTAGGACTGGAAGAAGGAAGGGTACTAGGAACGAAGGTGATCTTCTCGTTCCCACGTAGCTTCTCGGTCGGTATGGTGTGACCACTTGACTCTCAAGAATTTGATTGACTTGTTGCGGGTCTTGCGCTCGGTTTCTTCGAGAATAGCAACGGGATGCTCTCGGTAAGACAAGTCTTGTTGAAGATCAATCTCCTCAAACGGAATGGTGCGTTCACGTGTCTTGAAGCACTTGCGGAGTTGAGAATCGTGAAACACATCATGAACATTAGCGAAGTTGGAAGGGAGCTCAAGTTGATAGGCTAGATCGCCTCTTTTGCCAAGAATCTTGAAAGGGCCCACGTATCTAGGAGCAAGCTTTCCTTTGATACCGAATCTTTGGGTGCCTTTCATAGGAGAAACACGAAGATAGACATGATCCCCAATGTTGAAGGCCAAATCACGATGCTTGCCATCATAGTAGCTCTTCTGACGCGACTGAGCGGCCTTGAGATTCTCACGTATGACTTTGCACATTTCTTCGGCTTCTGAGATCAAGTCATTGCCAAGAAGTTGACGTTCACCAGTCTCGGACCAGTTGAGAGGGGTACGGCACTTTCTGCCATAGAGGATTTCAAACGGAGCTTTGCCGGCACTTGCTTGGAAGCTGTTGTTGTAAGAGAACTCGGCAAATGGAAGGCAATCTTCCCATTTCATGCCAAAAGATATCACACAGGCTCTGAGCATGTCTTCTAGAATCTGATTCACTCTTTCGACTTGACCACTAGTCTGAGGGTGAAATGAAGTGCTGAAACGGATCTTAGTGCCCATGGCAGACTGAAAGGAGTCCCAGAACTTGGATGTGAACAAACTTACACGGTCTGAGGAGATAACTTGAGGAATGCCATGTAAGGACACAATTCTGGAAGTGTACAATTCTGCGAGTTGAGCTACATTGATGGATTCTTTGACTGGAAGGAAGTGAGCGACTTTGGTAAGCTTGTCAATCACCACAAAGATAGAATCATTCCCTTTGTTGGACTTAGGAAAGCCAGTGAAGAAATCCATTTCAATGTGGTTGAATTTCCACTCGGGAATAGGAAGAGGTTGGAGAAGACCGGCTGGACGTTGATGCTCTGCCTTCACTCTTCTGCAGACATCACATTCATTCACGAATTGGGCAATCTCCCTTTTCATGCGAGTCCACCAGTAAGATTGCTTGAGGTCTTGGTACATCTTGGAACTTCCAGGATGAATCGAAAGGAGGGAATCATGTGCTTCGTCCATTATGAGCTTCCTGAGATCACCTTTGGGAACCACAAGTCTGTCCTCGAAGAACAAGGTATCTCTCTCATCGACACGATAGCACTTGTATTTGGAGTACCCTTTGCAATACCATGTTTCACTTTCTGCACCATAGCATCATTGAGTTGGGCCTCACGAATCTGATCTTCCAAGGTAGGAGCAACTTGAAGATTTGCAAGAAAGCCTTGCGGAACAACTTGGAGGTTGAGCTTCCTGAATGCTTCACAAAGCTCAGGCTGGAACGGCTTGATAAGGAGACTGTTGCAATATGCCTTTCTGCTCAAAGCATCTGCAATGACATTTGCCTTGCCAGGTGTGTATTCGATGCTTGGATCATACTCTTGGATCATCTCGACCCAACGAGTCTGGCGGAGGTTCAGGTTCGGCTGTGTGAAGATGTACTTCAAGCTCTTGTGATCGGTGAAGATGTCGACTTTTCTGCCCAACAGAAGGTGTCTCCACGTAATCAAAGCGTGTACCACAGCTGCTAGTTCGAGATCATGTGTGGGGTAGTTCTTCTCACTTGGCTTCAATTGACGAGTAGTGTATGCCACAATCTTCTTGTCCTGCATTAGCACACCACCAAGTCCTTGAAGAGAAGCATCACGGAATACTTCGTAGGGCTTGGACTCATCTGGAGGAGTAAGAACTGGAGCAGAGATGAGCTTTTCTTTGAGAGTTTTGAAAGCCACATCACAATCTGGAGACCAGTTGTACTTGACATTCTTCTGCAGCAAGTTGGAGAGAGGCTTGGCAATCTTGGAGAAGTTCTCAACGAACCTTCTGATATAGCTAGCAAGACCAAGAAAGCTTCGGAGTTGCTTGACGTTTTGAGGAGGTTCCCAGTTGACAATGGCTTCAACTTTCTCGGGGTTCACAGCAATACTGTCAGCGGAGATGATATGGCCCAGATACAAGACCTTATCGAGCCAAAATTCGCACTTGGAGAACTTGGCATAGAACTTATGTTCACGGAGTCTGTCGAGAACCAGACGGAGGTGCTTTTTGTGATCCTCTTCGTTCTTGGAGAATACCAAGATGTCATCCAGATACACAAGCACAAACTCGTTGGTGTAGGGGTTGAAAATGTAGTGCATCATTCTCGAGAAGGTAGGTGGAGCATTAGCGAGGCCAAAAGACATGACTGTATACTCATAGGAGCCGTAACTTATTCTGAAGGCAGTCTTGTGGATATCTTCTTCACGAATGCGAATTTGGTGATAGCCCATTCAGAGATCGAGCTTTGAGAACACTTTAGCTCCTTTGAGCTGCTCGAACAATTCATTGATGTTGGGGAGCGGATACTTGTTCTTTATTGTCTTCTTGTTCAATGGCCGGTAATCAACGCAGAGGCGCTCCGTGCCATCCTTCTTTTTGACAAATAAGACACCACAACCCCAAGGAGACGTACTAGGCCTGATCAGACCCATACGCTCTTGTTCATCAAGCTGTTTCTTCAACTCCTTCAACTCTTCAGGGGAGAGCTTGTACGTACGCCGACATGCTGGCTCAGTACCAGGCTCGAGTTCAATGACGAATTCAACTTGACGATGTGGAGGCATGCCTGGAAGTTCTTCAGGAAAAACGTCTTCGTATTCGTTAACCACCGGAATTTGAGAGATGGCATTAATCTCGCCCTTGTCATTGAGAGAGAAAAGCCTGATTGTGTTATCCCGAGAGGCGAAGATAATCACATCTTCATTAGGATGAGTAATCTTGACTTCCTTATTTGCACAATCAATGTGAGCATCATGCTGAGAAAGCCAATCCTTCCCGAGGATGAGGTCAATGTCGGAGTTGCCGAGAACAACCAGATTAGCCAGAAAGCGGTAATCACCCATGCGAATAGATACATCCGGAGTAAATATTTTTGAATGCATTAGTTTACCCGGAGAAACAACTGATAATTCCCTCGGCAAACTTTTGATGTCAACATTATGCTTGGATGCAAATGGTTGAGACATGAAAGAACATGATGCACCCGAATCAAACAAGACTTTAGCAGGTTTAAGGTTGACTGGAAGATTACCAAGTATCACATCTGAATAATTCTCTGCCTGAGCTGCATTCATCAGATTCACTCTTGCTGACTTTGGATTATGCTTGACAATAGCAGTGCTGACAGGTGGAGGAGGCGGAAGGCGCCTTGGGTTGGGGCACTTGTTAGCATAGTGACCTTTCTGAGTGCACTTGTTGCAGACCACTTCTGAGAGAGGACGGTAATGAGGAGCACTTGACTTGGAACCTTGAAACTGATTCTTTGACTGGTTGCTTGGGTTGGGTGGGTGGGAGAAACCATGGCCACCAGAGTTCTTGTTGTTGTTGTAGGAAGCTCGGATCACTGGAGGAGGTGGAAGCCAAAACTTCTGTTGCTTCGCGACCACTTGAGAAGATGAGGAGGAGTGAACAGCGTCTCTGATCCTCTTTTTGGAAGCTTCTATCTTGAGCTGGGCTGCCTCTTGCTTAAGTGCCATATTATAGAATTTGTCAAACTCATCAGGCTCGAATAAGGTGAGAGCAAGTTGAAGTTCATCCTTCAGACCACCACGGAACTGATAGATCTTGCTCTTGGCATCTGGAATGTCTTGCTTTGCATAGCGGGCAAGGTTCTGGAACTTGACATTATATTGGTAGACAGTCATTGAGCCTTGCATCAGATTGCGGAATTGCTCACGCATACCCTCGATGACACTTGTTGGAATGTGGTGAGAGCGAAAGTCCTTGCAGAAGTCATCCCAGGAGATTTCACGCCCTGCTCTGGATTCTTTGTACTGCTGCCACCAATCAGCTGCTTGGTCCTTGAGTTGGAAGGCTGCAAACTTCACATAGTCCTCGGGCCTGACGTTACTGCACTCAAAATGCTTCTTGATATCAGTTATCCAGTCTTCAGCATCGAGAGGGTCCACGCAGTAACTCAAAGCCTTTGGTTGATTTGCCAAGAACTGGTTGAGCGTAGCAAAGTGCTGTTGGTTGAAAAAATTGCCTTGGTTCCCATGAGCACCCTGATTTGCTTGATTTGCTTGCATTTGCTGCATCATCTGCATAAGCATCTGAGTGTTCTGATTCGTAGTCTGCATAATTGCTCTCCAGGCCTCAGACGGAGGAGGAGGGGAAGGAGGACGATCAGGAACCTCTTCACCCTCTGGGTTAGCGTTGGGAACCCTTTTAGGAGCCATCCTGAAAGAGATGACCACCAATCAGCCATTTGATTGAAAGACGATATAAGCTGAAACAACGGCTAGAATAGCAACATAGTCTTCACAAGAATCATTCGATCAAGAGGAACGAATGAAATTCTCAGTTTAATGATAACAACAATCTTCACAAGAAGCCACTTGGGAGATAAAAGGTAAATAAGAAAAACAACAAGGTGCGGATAGAACAAATACAAGATAGGAGCTTCGTTCGACATCTTTGTGCTGAAAGCTTATGGAACGTGTTACGAAAGGGTTTTGGCATCCCCAGATCAGCATAGCCAAGGACCCTTTAAGATGCAACTCCCGATCGGAACATCGGCCATAAAACCACTTCACTCAATGTAGAACCCCGAACTCCATAACCTGCATTCGTTGGAAGAATGCCTACGATCTACTAGATGAACCCACCTATTAATTTCCGAAAGTTTCCAGTTATGCAATCAGGTGTTGGGGATACAGGGGAAGCATCGCACACTCAACTCTAATCCTACATCCAGCTGTATCCATCCTTCAACACATAACCAGTTATTTTCGGAAACCGTCTACCTCGGACCTTCGAAACGCATCTACTATACAAGCTATGGCAATACTCCCGAACTACCTCCCCAATACTGGGTGATGTCAGGGTTATCTTGCCACAAACCGCATAGGAGAGTTTTCGATGTCGGCCGTCTTAAGTATTCTAGAACTGCCGCGATATGTTTGTGACGACAATACCTCGGAGCTCAACTCCCCGGGACACTGCCACAACCCCTAATGACAGGAGGCATCGAGAACAATATTCTCGTCACAAAGACATCGAAACAATCCAAACAATACTCGCGAGATTCCTAAAAAAAATTTGGTGCAATTTTGAGAGTAGAAGAGGCAAGAGTAATCGTCAGGAGTCCTCACCAGAGTGAAAAGAGATGAGGAGCAAAAGAAATCCTACTCTCTGATATAAACATAGGACTCAAAACATTTTAAGTGTGTGCCTAGACTCAACCGTCAACGATTCGATCAACCAGTGGGGGCTTCTAGGTCGGAGAGGCTCTGAATACCAACTTGTAATGCCCAGGATGGGACTATACCTCCTACGTGTTGAGGCACGACTTAAAGGTATAAGCCCATTCTGGAATGATCTCAAGTTTGGTACCTTTGCACATCTCATGTAAAAATAGGGATGAAAGCGGAAAAATAGTTGGCTTACACTCGCCACGTCACACAATTCATTACATAGCCAAACATAATTCAAAACATCACAACCCGTCTACGGGTGAAGATCCAAATGAAAGATACCAAACATACATAAAACCACAGGTCTGAATCGCCCCTAGTAGAAACCTCTACTGATCGTCGGGATAGTGCACATAGTAACGGCTACGGTCCTCGTCGTACTCCCAGTACAGCTCGGTGCCGTCACTTGAATAGATCGCCTGAGTACCTGCATCTGGTGTGGTGTAGAATCTGTGAGCCACAGAGGACTCAGCAATCCCGTTCCCGGGTAACACAACTATCCAAGCCTTGGGTGTGGAACAAGGCTGAAGAAAGAACAAGAGGTTGCAGCAGCACTAGCACTAACTTACGCAAAAGAGAGCGAGAAGAGAAGTGCCTCGGACGAAAAGATGATCACGAAGTGATCCTAACTAAGCAAGTTGTAATGCCCAGGATGGGACTATATCTCCTACGTGTCGAGGCACGACTTAGAGACATAACCCCATGCTGGAATGATCGCAAGTTTGGTATCTTTGCACAACTCATGTAAAAGATGGGGATGGAAAACATAAAATAGTTGGCTTACACTCGCCACGTCACACAAATTCATTACATGTTTCAATCATCATACAAAAGAACATCACAGCCCATCTAAGGGTAAAATCCAAATGACAAGATACCAAACATAATTTAAATCCACAGGTCGGATCGAATCCTAGTAGAAGTACCACTACTGATCATCAGGATAACGAACATAGTAACGGCTACGCTCCTCGTCGTACTCCCAGTCTAGCTCAGTGCCATCACCTGGATAGCTCACCACCAGACCTGCATCTGGTGTGGTGAAGTAACTGTGAGCCACAGAGGACTCAGCAATCCCGTTCCCGGGTAACATGACTATTTAATCCTTGGGTGAGGGTAAGGCTGAAGAAAAGAACAAGTGTTTGCAGCAGCAAATAGCACTAGCTTACGTAAAGAGAGCGAGAAGAGAAGGCGCCTCGGTCGAGAGATGATCACTAAGTGATCCCAAACTAATCAAGTCAAACATAACCCCACCGTGTTCATCTCCCGAAACCCCTTTCGGAAAATGACAGTCACGGTACTCACGCTGGTAGTGTATTGGAACATGGTGTCAAGTTTTCTACAACCGGATATTAACAAGCTCCCCTCTGCCACATAACCGCGGGCACGGCTTTCGAAAGTTCATAACCCTGCAGGGGTGTTCCAACTTGGCCCATGACAAGCCCACGATCCGCGGAGTCGCAACTCCAAGGTGGGAAGGCCCGAGTATTCTCGGAATCCCGTGCTCAAGATACTCCGAACTAAGGTAAGGCTAATCCAGCAAATCCTCCCGGCGTGCCGACACCCTGATAGCAGCCGCGCGTATCTAATCTCAGGCCACGACCGGATGAGCAGTACGTACAGATACCGAAGGTCCCAGCGAACTGGGTGGCATCCGCAAGTGGCTCTAGTTTGGACCAACACTCAAATCGAGCACTGGCCCAGGGGGGTTGAATTAATTAATCCTCGGGTTAATTACTCCCTCGGTAAGTTTTAGTTGTTTAGGCGAATAGTACCAATGTTGGGACTTGCTGGAAAAGACTTAGCACTTAGCGGTTTATCGAGGGGGTCCCATAACCCCAACCGTGTGAGGAACGCATAATCAAGGAACATAACACCGGTTTAAACGGTTCCTAGCGGCATGAGTGGAACAAATCACCAAGCAAAAGGCTTAGCCTTCCACCCATTGCCAATATATAGATGATTTCATTTTAAGCATTTATATAGTGTGATATAACCCAACAAAACTCCAACATGAAGCAAGCATCTTCAATCTTCACCTGCAACTAACAATGCTATAAGAGGGGCTGAGCGAAGCCTACGTATAGCCAATCAATGGTTTGCATAGGTAGGGTGGTTAGACATGATCATGGTTACAAGTAGGAGGATGACATGAAAGACATGGGCATCGAGGCAAAACTATAGATCGAGACTTCTAGAAATAGGCAAAGATAGTTATGTTATCGGGGTTCGGTCATCTTGCCTGAAGAGTTGACGTACAGATCGTCAGAGGGGTCCTTGTTCTCAAGCTCGGTAGTAACCTCGTGCTCGTACTCGTACTCGGTCTCAGCTTCCGGCTCTAATCAACACAAACACACAAGGCACCAAATCAACAAGATGCAATGCGCACTCAAAATATGCTGGATGCATGACTGATGCACTACGGGAGCACAAGGAGCATGGAAAAGTTGCACTCAAGCAAAATACTTCAAAACATGATAACAATAGGATATTATGAATCTACACGAAAATCAATCAAGTTTCATATAAGACTTGCTGAAAACGGAGCTACGGGCTAAAAGTTATGCCCGAAACAAGAAATATGCACAAGCTGAAAATTACAGCCACATAGCAACTTCGGAGCACTAGATAAATAAGCTACAACACTCAAACATCATGGCAAAGAGCATGCACATAAACTAGACATATCCTACAGCAAATAAGTCCATTGGTGCACCCCCAAAGGTGCCACGGATCAATAGCAACAAGCTTGGACATATTGAACTTGACAACAAAATCCTGACAACAGTATTTTATTGCAACTTTGGAGCAAAAGTTAAATATGCTACAGCCACTCAAATAGGCATGTGAGAGCATGAATGGATAGCCAACAATATGTACAGCAAGGAATCATCAAGAGTCACCCCAAAACTATCATGGATTGGCCTAGAACAACAAGCAAACATGGCATCTGGAAATTACATATTCCAGACTTAGTGAAATTTCACTAAGTGTTAAAACAGCAGTTTCATCATGGCATCTTTGAGAGCAAGTTTAAGTCACCTCAAAACTAAACATGGCAAGTGGTAAGCACCACATCAAAGTACAAATGATGGTGATTCCAAAACACCTAAGCATGCATCATGGGGACAATCACAACGATAGCAATGAGCTCCTCAAGTTGGCATCTCATAACAAGTTAAACAACATCACAGCCACATAGCACTTTGCAACGAAGATAAACATGGCAAGATTAATTCTATCATGCAAGCCTAAGCATTTAACATGTAGAGCATGACAAGACGAACACGTGGACATGTCATTTGCATCATTCGGATAAACGAGCACCAAGTTATCACTATGCAAAGGTGGCATGAAAAACAACACTAACAGCAGTTTTTATCATGATGCACTCTTGCAACAGAATTTTAAACATCTAGATGATCTCAAACATGTATGGCACAATGGAATGAAATGTAGTACAAGTCTCCACGAACGTCTGGACACCTCATTCACTCAAATCGGAGCTATGCACAAAAAGATATCACCGTTTGAAACTAGCATCAGACAAGCAAAATATCTCAGACTTAGTGGAAAAACTACCTCTCCCAGATCTGGTCAACACGGGGTCAAACGGGCCGGATCGGCTGGCGGGTTGGGCACCGGCGGAGCGGGTCGGAGAAGCGGATTGGGCCCGCTAGGCGGAACCGGATCGGGCGGAGGCCTATCGGGCCGGGTCCTCGCGGCTATCGGGCCCCGCCCGCTAGGGCCCAGCCGGATCTGGATCGGACCGAGGGGATCCTCCCAATCCCCGTCGGTCGGTGGCGCCTGCTGGGCTCGAGGGCGACGGGGCGCTGGATGGGCCGGCTGAAGCGGGCCGGCGTAGGCGGACACGGCCCACCTGGCGCCGGAGGAACGGGCCGCGCGGGGGAGGGGGGGGTCCGCTAGGGTTGGCCCAGGAGGCGAACCGGATCGGATCGAGGAGCCTCTGGCTCCCTCGATCGAGGACGCGGCGGCGGCTTCGGGCCCTGCGGCTGGCGACGGGAAGGGGAGCCGGGGCGGCGAGGAGCGCCCGGTGGGAGGTGGGTCCGGCGGGACCTGGCCGAGCCGGCGGCCTGAGGGGGCGGCGGTGGCTGGTCCCGGCGGCGGCGGTGGTGAGGAGAGGGCCCGGAGGTGGTGGTGGTGGCGACGTGGAGATGCCGGCGGTGAGGATTCCGGCGGGATTCCGGCGGCTCCTCCGGCGAGCTCCGGTGGCTGGAGGAAGAAGAAGGAGAGGAAGGGGATGACTACTAGGGTTTTCTATTAGGGCAAAATTTGGGGGAGGTTGGACAAATATATAGGCACAAGGAGCTAGGGTTGTCCAAATGAGGTGTGGTTTTCGGCCACGCAATTAGAATTGGATGGCCTAGATGATAGGAGGGGTTTGGAGTGGTTTGGTGGGCTGTTGGAGGGGTGACTTGGGCCTCAAAGTGGAGGCACTTTGAGCCCACGAGAATAACTGTTGGGGTAGCAAACGAACTCCAAACGCGACGAGATTTGACAGGCGGGTTACACACACCAAAACAACAACACACGACAAGTCTCGCGCCAAACCGGTAACGTTACACGGCCAAACACCAAAGTAGGCCTACGGGACGCCACAGACACGTGAGGGAGCTCCGGAACGCGAAACGGACAACGGGAAGGAACGCGTGGAACCGGATGCAAACGACAACACAAATGCAATGCGATGCACATGACTACATGATATGAATGAATGCCACACACGCACACAACAAAACGACGAAAACCCGAAAGACAAAGAACCCGGAATGGAATAGATGAAGCCAGAGATATATTATATGCCCAAAAGGGAAAGTATTACATCCGGGGCATTACAAACTCTCCTCTACTACAAAAAGATCTCGTCCCGAGATCTAGGACTGGAAAAAGGAAGGGTACTCGGAACGAAGATGATCTTCTCGTTCCCACGTAGCTTCCCGGTCGGTATGGTGTGACCACTTGACTTTCAAGAATTTGATGGACTTGTTGCGGGTCTTGCGCTCGGTTTCTTCGAGAATAGCAACAGGATGCTCTCGGTAGGACAAGTCTTGTTGAAGATCAATCTCTTCAAACGGAATCATGCGTTCAGGTGCCTTGAAGCATTTGCGGAGTTGAGACACATGGAACACATCATGAACATTGGCGAAGTTGGAAGGGAGCTCAAGTTGATAGGCTAGATCGCCTCGTTTGCCAAGGATCTTGAAAGGCCCGACGTATATAGGAGCAAGCTTTCCTTTGATACCGAATCTTTGGGTGCCTTTCATCGGAGAAACACGGAGATAAACGTGATCATCAGTGTTGAAGGCCAAATCATGATGCTTGCCGTCATAGTAGCTCTTCTGACGAGACTGAGCGGCCTTGAGATTCTCACGTATGACTTTGCACATTTCTCCGGCTTCTGAGATCAAGTCATTGCCAAGAAGTTGACGTTCGCCTGTCTCGGACCAGTTGAGAGGGGTACGACACTTTCTGCCATAGAGGATTTCAAACGGAGCTTTGCCGTCACTTGCTTGAAAGCTGTTGTTGTAAGAGAACTCGGCAAACGGAAGGCAATCTTCCCACTTCATGCCAAAAGATATGACACAGGCTCTGAGCATGTCTTCTAGAATCTGATTCACTCGCTCAACTTGACCACTAGTCTGAGGGTGAAAAGCAGTGCTGAACCTGATCTTAGTGCCCATGGCAGACTGAAAGGAGTCCCAGAACTTGGAAGTGAACAAACTTCCACGGTCTGAGGAGATGACTTGAGGAATGCCATGTAAAGACACAATTCTGGAAGTGTACAACTCTGCCAATTGAGCTGCATTGATGGATTCTTTGACTGGAAGGAAGTGAGCGAATTTGGTAAGCTTGTCAATCACCACGAAGATAGAATCATTCCCTCTCTTGGACTTCGGAAAGCCAGTGACAAAATCCATTTCAATGTGGTCGAATTTCCACTCGGGAATAGGAAGAGGTTGGAGAAGACCGGCTGGACGTTGATGCTCTGCCTTCACTCTTCTGCAGACATCACATTCATTCACAAATTGGGCAATCTCCCTTTTCATGCGTGTCCACCAGTAAGATTGCTTGAGGTCTTGGTACATCTTGGAACTGCCAGGATGAATGGAAAGGAGAGAATCATGTGCTTCTTCCATTATGAGCTTCCTGAGATCACCTTTGGGAACAACAAGTCTGTCCTCAAAGAACAAGGTATCTCTCTCATCAACACGATAGCACTTGTATTTTGGAGTGCCCTTTGCAATACCATGTTTCACCTTCTGCACCATGGCATCACTGAGTTGGGCCTCACGAACCTGATCTTCCAAGGTAGGAGCAACTTGAAGATTTGCAAGAAAACCCTACGGAACAACTTGGAGGTTGAGTTTTCTGAATGCTTCACAAAGCTCAGGCTTGAATGGCTTGATAAGAAGGCTGTTGCAATATGCCTTTCTGCTCAAAGCATCTGCAATCACATTCGCCTTGCCAGGAGTGTATTCGATGCTGGGATCATACTCTTGGATAATTTCAACCCAACGAGTCTGGTGGAGGTTCAGATTCGGCTGTGTGAAGATGTACTTCAAGCTCTTGTGATCGGTGAAGATGTCAACTTTTCTGCCCAACAACAGATGTCTCCACGTAATCAAAGCATGTACCACAGCTGCTAGTTCAATATCATGTGTGGGATAATTCTTCTCACTTGGGTTCAGCTGACGAGAAGTGTATGCCACAATTCTCTTGTCCTACATAAGCACACCACCAAGTCCTTGAAGAGAAGCATCACAGAATACTTCGTAGGGCTTGGACTCATCTGGAGGAGTAAGAACTGGAGCAGAGACGAGCTTTTCTTTGAGAGTTCTGAATGCCACTTCACACTCTGGAGACCAGTAGTACTTGACATTCTTCTGCAGCAAGTTGGAGAGAGGCCTGGCAATCTTGGAGAAGTTCTCAACGAACCTTCTGCAATAACTGGCAAGACCAAGAAAGCTTCGGAGTTGCTTGACGTTCTGAGGAGCTTCCCAGTTGACAATTGCTTCAACTTTCTCGGGGTTTACCGCAATACCGTCAGCGGAGATGATATGGCCCAGGTACAAAACCTTATCGAGCCAAAATTCGCACTTGGAGAACTTGGCATAGAACTTATGTTCACGGAGTCGGTCAAGAACCAGACGTAAGTGCTTTTCGTGATCTTCTTCATTCTTGGAAAATACCAGAATAGCATCCAGATACACAAGCACAAACTCGCCGGTGTATGGGTTGAAGATGTAGTGCATCATTCTCGAGAAGGTAGGAGGAGCATTGGCGAGACTAAAGGACATGACTGTATACTCGTATGAGCCGTAGCTCGTTCTGAAAGCAGTCTTGTGGATATCCTCCTCGCGAATGCGAATTTGGTGATAGCCCATTCGGAGGTCGAGCTTAGAGAACACTTTAGCTCCTTTGAGCTGCTCGAACAGTTCGTTGATGTTGGGGAGCGGATACTTGTTCTTTATCGTCTTCTTGTTCAATGGCCGGTAATCAACGCAGAGACGCTCCGTGCCATCCTTCTTCTTGACAAATAAGAAGCCAAAGCCCCAAGGAGACGTACTAGGCCTGATGAGACCCAAACGTTCTTGTTCATCAAACTGCTTCTTCAACTCCTTCAATTCACCAGGAGAGAGCTTGTACGGACGCCGGCATTCTGGCTTAGTACCCAGCTCGAGTTCAATGACGAATTCCACCTGACGGTGTGGAGGCATGCCTGGAAGTTCTTCAGGAAAGACGTCTTGGTATTCGTTTACCACCGGAATTTGAGAGATTGCATTAATTTCGCCCTTATCATTGAGAGAGAAAAGCCTGATAGTGTTATCCCTGGAGGCGAAGATAATCACATCTTCATTAGGATGAGTCATCTTGACTTCCTTCTGTGCACAATCAATGTGAGCATCATGCTGAGAAAGCCAGTCCATCCCGAGGATGAGGTCAATGTCAGAATTGCCAAGAACCACCGGAGAGGCCAGAAATCGATAATCACCCATGCGAATAGATACATCCGGAACATGCACCCGAGAGGACATTTGCAAACCAGGAGAAATAATGCTCAACGGCTTTGGCAACACTTGAGTGACGAGATCATGCTTGGCAACAAAAGGTCTTGAAATGAAGGACAATGAAGCACCCGAATCAAACAAAACTTTAGCAGGTATAGAGTTAACTGGAAGGTTACCCAAAATCACATTAGAAGAATTCTCCGCTTCAGCTGCATTCAACAGATTCACCCTTGCAGACTTTGAATTATGCTTGACAATAGCCGAACTGACAGGTGGAGGAGGCGGAAGACGCTTTGGGTTCGGGCATCTGTTTCCATAATGACCCTTCTGGCCACACTTGTTGCACACCACTTCTGAGAGAGGACGGAAATGAGAACCACTTGACTTGGAGCCTTGAGACTGAAACTGGTTCTTCGACTGGTTGCTCGGGTTGAGTGGGTGGGAGAAACCACGACCACCTGAGTTCTTGTTGCTGTTAGAGTTGTTGTATGGAGCTCGAATCACTGGAGGAGGAGGAAGCCAAAATTTCTGTTGTTTCGAGACCATCTGAGACGATGAGGAGGAGTGAACGGCATCTCGAATCCTCTTTTTAGAAGCCTCCATCTTGAGCTGGGCTGCCTCTTGTTTGAGCGCCATGTTATTGTAGGGGAACGTAGCATAATTCAAAATTTTCTACGCTTTCACCAAGATCCAACTATGGAGACATCTAGCAACGAGCAAGTAAGAGTGCATCTACATACCGTTATGTAGATCGTGAGCAAAAGCTTTCGAAGAAGCGTGGATGAAGTAGTCGTATTCTTCGCGTTCTTCGTCACCGATGATCTAGCACCGAACGGACGGCACCTCCGCGTTCAACACACGTCCGGTGCAGCAACGTCACCTCCTTCTTTATCCAGCAAGGGGGGGAGGAGAAGTCGTCAGAGATCCGGCAGCACGACGGCGTGATGACGGATGCAGTGGAGATCGCAGCAGGGCTTCGCCGGGCGCCCTGCGTGGGAGTATGGAGGTGTGACGGGAGGGGGAGAGGCGCCAGGGCAATGGTGCGGCTACCCTCTCCCTCCCCACATATATATAGGGGGCCAGGGGGTGCGCCAGGGCCCTGCAGATCCAATCTGCAGGGGGGCGGCGGCCAGGGGGGTGTCCTTGCCCCCCAAGGCAAGTGGGGCGCCCCCTCCCCCTTAGGGTTTCAACCCTAGGCGCATGGGGAGGTGGGCCCCTAGTGGTGCGCCAGCCCATTAGGGCTGGACACTTCCCCTTGCGGCCTAGGGGCCCCACCGGGATGGGTGGCCCCACCCGGTGGACCCCGGGGGCCCCTCCGGTGGTCCCGGGACGCTCCCCGTGACCCCCGGAGATCACCCGATGGCCGAAACTGGACTTCCTATATATCAATCTTTACCTCCGGACCATTCCGGAACTCCTCGTGACGTCCGGGATCTCATCCGGGACTCCGAACCACTTTCGGGTTTCCACGTGCATTTATCTCTACGACCCTAGCGTTACCGAACCTTAAGTGTGTAGACCCTACGGGTTCGGGAGACACGTAGACATGACCGAGAACACTCTCCGGTCAATAAACAACAGCGGGATCTGGATACCCATGTTGGTTCCCACGTGTTCCTCGATGATCTTCATCGGATGAACCACAGTGTCAAGGATTCACTCAATCCCGTACGTTATTCCCTTTGTCCATCGGTACGGTACTTGCCCGAGATTCGATCGTCGGTATTTCCGATACCTTGTTCAATCTCGTCATGGAAAGTCTCTTTACTCGATCCGTAATCCATCATCCCGTGACTAACTACTTAGTCACATTGAGCTCATTATGATGATGTCTTACCGAGTGGGCCCAGAGGTACCTCTCCGTCATACGGAGTGACAACATCCCAGTCTCGGTTCGTACCAACTCAACAGACACTTTCGGAGATACCCGATGCGTACCTTTATAGCCACCCAGTTACGTTGTGACGTTTGGCACACCCAAAGTATTCCTACAGTATCCGGGAGTTGTACAACCTCATGGTCTAAGGAATAAATACTTGACACCGAAAAGCTTATGCATTACGAACTATACGATCCCGTGTTATGCTCATGTTTGGGTCTTGTCCATCACATCATTCTCCTAATGATGTGATCCCGTTATCACTGACATCCCATGTCTATGGTCAGGAAACCGTGACCATCTGTTGATCAACGAGCTGGTAACTAGAGGCCTACCAGGGACTCATTGTGGTCTATGTATTCACACATGTATCGCTGTTTCCTTACAATACAATTCAAGCATGAATAACAGACAATTATCATGAACAAGGAGATATAATAATAATGCTTTTATTATTGCCTCTAGGGTATATCTCCAACAGTCTCCCACTTGCACTAGAGTCAATAATCTAGTTACATTGTGATGAATCGAACACCCATAGAGTTCTGGTGTTGATCATGTTTCGCTCGTGAAAGAGGTTTAGTCAACGGGGCTGCTACATTCAGATCCGTATGCACTTTACAAATATCTATGTCTCCATCCTGAACATAATTCCGGATGGAGTTGAAACGGCGCTTGATGTGCTTGGT
The DNA here is from genome assembly GCA_902687465.1 of Secale cereale. NCBI lineage: Eukaryota > Viridiplantae > Streptophyta > Magnoliopsida > Poales > Poaceae > Secale > Secale cereale. The sequence goes on along the minus strand of LR738713.1, from coordinate 461,402,991 downwards.
CTTCTTGTGAAACCTGGGCTCCTTGGTAATAGCAATAGCACCAGTGTTGTCACAGAAGAGAGTCATCGGGCTTGACGCGCTTGGAATGACTCCTAGGTCGGTGATGAACTCCTTCATCCAGACTCCTTCCTGCGCTGCTTCAGAAGTAGCTATGTACTCCGCTTCACATGTAGACACTGCCACCACGCTTTGTTTGCAACTGCACTAGCTAACTGCCCCTCCATTCAAAATGTACACGTATCCGGTTTGAGACTTAGAGTCATCCAGATCTGTGTCGAAGCTAGCATCGACGTAACCCTTTACGACGAGCTCTTCGTCACCTCCATAAATGAGAAACATATCCTTAGTCCTTTTCAGGTACTTCAGGATGTTCTTGACCGCTGTCCAGTGTTCCGTACCGGGATCACTTTGGTACCTCCCTACCAAACTTATGGCAAGGTTCACATCAGGTCTGGTACACAGCATGACATACATGATAGAACCTATGGCCGAGGCATAGGGAATGACACTCATCTTTTCTCTATCTTCTGCCGTGGTCGGCGACTGAGCCTTGCTCAATCTCATACCTTGCAAAACAGGCAAGAATCCTTTCTTTGACTGATCCATATTGAACTTCTTCAATATTTTGTCAAGGTATGTACTTTGTGAAAGACCAATGAGGCGTCTCGATCTATCTCTATAGATTTTGATGCCTAATATGTAAGCAGCTTCTCCAAGGTCCTTCATTGAAAAACTTTTATTCAAGTAGGCCTTTACATTTTCCAAGAATTCTATATCATTTCCCATTAGCAATATGTCATCCACATATAATATGAGAAATGCCACAGAGCTCCCACTCACTTTCTTGTAAATACAGGCTTCTCCATAAGTCTGTATAAATCCAAACGCTTTGATCACTTCATCAAAGCGAATATTCCAACTCCGAGATGCTTGCACCAGCCCGTAAATCGAGCGCTGGAGCTTGCATACCTTGTTAGCGTTTTCTGGATCGACAAAACCTTCCGGTTGCATCATATACAACTCTTCCTTGAGGAAGCCATTAAGGAATGCTGTTTTGACGTCCATTTGCCATATCTCATAATCATAGAATGCGGCAATAGCTAACATGATTCTGACTGACTTCAGCATCGCTACGGGAGAGAAAGTCTCGTTGTAGTCAATCCCTTGAACTTGTCGATAACCTTTAGCGACAAGCCGAGCCTTATAGATGGTCACATTACCATCCGCGTCTGTCTTTTTCTTAAACATCCATTTGTTTTCTATGGCGTGCCTGTCATCAGGCAAGTCCACCAAAGTCCATACTTTGTTTTCATACATGGATTCTATCTCGGATTTCATGGCTCCAAGCCATTTATTGGAATCCGGGCCCGCCATCGCTTCTTCATAGTTCGAAGGTTCACCGTTGTCTAACAACATGATTTCCAGGACAGGGTTGCCGTACCACTCTGGTGCGGAACGTGCCCTTGTGGACCTTCGAAGTTCAGTAGTAACTTGATCTGTTTCTTCATGATCATTATCATCAACTTCTTCCCTTGTCGGTGCAGGCACCTCAGGAACAGTTTCCTGCGCTGTGCTACTTTCCGGTACAGGAGGGGTGACTGTCACCTCATCAAGTTCTACTTTCCTCCCATTCACTTCTTTCGAGAGAAACTCTTTCTCCAGAAAGCATCCATTCTTGGCAACAAAGACTTTGCCTTCGGATCTGTGGTAGAAGGTGTACCCAATTGTTTCCTTTGGGTATCTTATGAAGACGCATTTTTCCGATTTGGGTTCGAGCTTTTCAGGTTGAAGTTTCTTGACATAAGCATCGCAACCCCAAACTTTTAGAAACGACAGCTTCGGTTTCTTGCCAAACCAAAGTTCATACGGAGTCGTCTCAACGGATTTCGACGGAGCCCTATTTAAAGTGAATGCGGCAGTCTCTAAAGCATAACCCCAAAAAGATAGCGGTAAATCGGTGAGGGACATCATAGATCGCACCATGTCCAACAGAGTACGATTTCGACGTTCGGACACACCGTTACGTTGAGGTGTTCCGGGCGGTGCCAATTGTGAAACAATTCCACAGCTCCTAAGGTGTGTGCCAAATTCATGACTTAAATATTCACCCCCACGATCCGATCGCAAGAACTTTATTTTTCTGTCACGTTGATTCTCAACCTCATTCTGAAATTCCTTGAACTTTTCAAAGGTCTCAGACTTGTATTTCATCAAATAGATATACCCGTATCTACTCAAGTCATCCGTGAGGGTGAGAACATAACGGTAGCCTCCGCGAGCCTCAACACTCATTGGACCACACACATCGGTATGTATGATTTCCAACAAGTTGGTTGCTCGCTCCATTGTTCCGGAGAACGGAGTCTTGGTCATCTTGCCCAAGAGGCATGGTTCGCACGTGTCAAATGATTCATAATCAAGAGACTCTAGAAGTCCATCTGAATGGAGCTTCTTCATACGTTTGACACCAATATGACCAAGGCGGCAATGCCACAAGTATGTGGGACTATCATTATCAACTTTACATCTTTTGGCATCTACACTATGAATATGTGTATCACCACGTTCGAGATTCATCAAAAATAAACCATTGACCAGCGGGGCATGACCATAAAACATATCTCTCAAATAAATAGAACAACCATTATTCTCCGATTTGAAAGAGTAGCCCTCTTGCATAAGACGAGATCCAGAAACAATGTTCATGCTCAAAGCTGGTACTAAATAACAATTATTGAGGTTTAAAACTAATCCCGAAGGTAGATGTAGAGGTAGCGTGCCGACGGCGATCACATCGACCTTGGAACCATTCCCGACGTGCATCGTCACCTCATCCTTCGCCAGTCTCCGTTTATTCCGCAGCTCCTGTTTTGAGTTACAAATGTGAGCAACTGCACCGGTATCAAATACCCAGGAGCTACTACGAGTGCTGGTAAGGTACACATCAATAACATGTATATCATATATACCTTTGACGTTGCCGGCCTTCTTGTCTGCTAAATATTTGGGGCAGTTCCGCTTCCAGTGACCCGTTCCCTTGCAATAAAAGCACTCTGTCTCAGGCTTGGGTCCATACTTTGGCTTCTTCCCGGCAACAGGCTTGCCAGGCGCGGCAACTCCCTTGCCGTCCTTCTTGAAGTTCTTCTTACCCTTGCCTTTCTTGAACTTAGTGGTTTTATTGACCATCAACACTTGATGTTCTTTCTTGATGTCTACCTCCGCTGATTTCAGCATCGAATACACCTCGGGAATGGACTTCTCCATCCCCTGCATATTGAAGTTCAACACGAAGCTCTTGAAGCTTGGTGGGAGCGACTGGAGGATTCTGTCAACGACCGCTTCATCTGGGAGATTCATTCCCAGCTGAGACAAGCGGTTGTGCAATCCTGAAATCTTGAGGATGTGCTCACTGACAGAACTGTTCTCCTCCATCTTACAGCTGTAGAATGCGTCGGAGACATCATATCTCTCGACTCGGGCATGAGCTTGGAAAACCATTTTCAGCTCTTCGAACATCTCGTATGCTCTGTGGTGCTCAAAACGTTTTTGGAGCCCCGATTCTAAACTGTAAAGCATGCCACACTGAACCAGGGAGTAATCATCACTACGCGACTGCCAGATGTTCAAAACGTCTTGGGCCGCATCGGGAGCAGGTGCATCACCTAGCGGTGCTTCTAGGACATATGATCTCTTGGCAGTTATGAGGATAATCCTCAGGTTATGGACCCAATCCGTATAGTTGCTACCATCGTCTTTCAGCTTGGTTTTCTCTAGGAACGCGTTGAAGTTGAGGGAAACCTGAGCGTGGGCCATTTGATCTACAAGAGATATTGTAAAGAATTTAGACTAAGTTCATGATAATTAAGTTCATCTTAATCAAATTTTGATGAACTCCCACTCAGAATGACATCTCTCTAGTCATCTTAGTGATACACGATCCGAATCGAGTAGTCCGTGTCCGATCATCACGTGAGACGGACTAGTCATCAACGGTGAACATCTTCATGTTGATCGTATCTTCTATACGACTCGTGTTCGACCTTTCGGTCTTCCGTGTTCCGAGGCCATGTCTGTACATGCTAGGCTCGTCAAGTGAACCCTAAGTGTATCGCGTGTGTAAATCTGTCTTACACCCGTTGTATGCGAACGTTAGAACCTATCACACCCGATCATCACGTGGTGCTTCGGAGCAACGAACTTTAGCAACGGTGCACAGTTAGGGGAAACACAATACTTGAAATTTTAGTGAGAGATCATCTTATTTACTACCGTCGTTCTAATTAAACAAGATGCATAAGCATGATAAACATCACATGCAATCAATTTAAAGTGACATGATATGGCCAATATCATCTTGCTCCTTGGATCTCCATCTTCGGGGACCATGATCATCTTGTCACCGGCTCGACACCATGATCTTCATCATCATGATCTTCATCATCGTGTCTTGAAGAAGTCGTCACGCCAACTATTACTTCTACTACTATAGCTAACGTTTAGCAATGAAGTAAAGTAATTACATGGTGTTATTCAGTGACACGCAGGTCATACAATAATTAAGACAACTCCTATGGCTCCTGCCGGTTGTCAAGTTCATCGACATGCAAGTCGTGATTCCCTATTACAAGAACATGATCAATATCATACATCACATATATCATTCATCACATCTTCGTTTTGGCCATACCACGTCACATAGCACATGCTGCAAAAACAAGTTAGACGTCCTCTAATTGTTGTTGCAAGTTTTACGCGGCTTCTATAGGATTTCTAGCAAGAACGTTTCTTACCTACGCCAAAACCACAACGTGATTTGTCAACTTCTATTTACCCTTCATAAGGACCCTTTTCATCGAATCCGATCCGACTAAAGTAGGAGAGACAGACTCCCGCTAGCCACCTTATGCATCTAGTGCATGTCTGTCGGTGGAACCAATCTCACGTAAGCGTACGTGTAAAGTCGGTCCGGGCCGCTTCATCCCACAATACCGCCGAATCAAGATTGACTAGTAACGGTAAGAAAGTTGAACAAACTCAAACGCCCACAACTGCTTTGTGTTCTACTCGTGCAAGATGCTACGCATAAAACCTGGCTCAGATGCCACTGTAGGGGAACGTAGCATAATTCAAAATTTTCTACGCTTTCACCTAGATCCAACTATGGAGACATCTAGCAACGAGCAAGTAAGAGTGCATCTACATACCGTTATGTAGATCGTGAGCGGAAGCTTTCGAAGAAGCGTGGATGAAGTAGTCGTACTCTTCGCGTTCTTCGTCACCGATGATCTAGCGCCGAACAGACGGCACCTCCGCGTTCAACACACGTCCGGTGCAGCAACGTCACCTCCTTCTTGATCCAGCAAGGGGGGAGGAGAAGTCTTCAGAGATCCGGTAGCACGACGGCGTGATGACGGATGCAGTGGAGATCGCAGCAGGGCTTCGTCGGGCGCCCTGCGTGGGAGTATGGAGGTGTGACGGGAGGGGGAGAGGCGCCAGGGCAATGGTGCGGCTACCCTCTCCCTCCCCACATATATATAGGGGGCCAGGGGGTGCGCCAGGGCCCTACAGATCCAATCAGCAGGGGGGCGGTGGCCAGGGGGGTGTCCTTGCCCCCCAAGGCAAGTGGGGCGCCCCCTCCCCCTTAGGGTTTCAACCCTAGGCGCATGGGGAGGTGGGCCCCTAGTGGTGCGCCAGCCCATTAGGGCTGGACACTTCCCCTTGCGGCCTAGGGGCCCCACCGCGATGGGTGGCCCCACCCGGTGGACCCCCGGGGCCCCTCCGGTGGTCCCGGGACGCTCCCGGTGACCCCCCGGAGATCACCCGATGGCCGAAACTGGACTTCCTATATATCAATCTTTACCTCCGGACCATTCCGGAACTCCTCGTGACGTTCGGGATCTCATCCGGGACTCCGAACAACTTTCCGGTTTCCACGTGCATTTATCTCTACGACCCTAGTGTTACCGAACCTTAAGTGTGTAGACCCTACGGGTTCGGGAGACACGTAGACATGACCGAGAACACTCTCCGGTCAATAACCAACAGCGGGATCTGGATACCCATGTTGGTTCCCACGTGTTCCTCGATGATCTTCATCGGATGAACCACCGTGTCAAGGATTCACTCAATCCCGTACGTTATTCCCTTTGTCCATCGGTACGGTACTTGTCCGAGATTCGATCGTCGGTATTTCCGATACCTTGTTCAATCTCGTCATGGCAAGTCTCTTTACTCGATCCGTAATCCATCATCCCGTGACTAACTACTTAGTCACATTGAGCTCATTATGATGATGTCTTACCGAGTGGGCCCAGAGGTACCTCTCCTTCATACGGAGTGACAACATCCCAGTCTCGGTTCGTACCAACTCAACAGACACTTTCGGAGATACCCGATGCGTACCTTTATAGCCACCCAGTTACGTTGTGATGTTTGGCACACCCAAAGTATTTCTACGGTAGTTGTACAACCTCATGGTCTAAGGAATAAATACTTGACACCGAAAAGCTTATGCATTACGAACTATACGATCTCGTGTTATGCTCAAGTTTGGGTCTTGTCCATCACATCATTCTCCTAATGATGTGATCCCGTTATCACTGACATCCCATGTCTATGGTCAGGAAACCATGACCATCTGTTGATCAACGAGCTGGTAACTAGAGGCCTACCAGGGACTCATTGTGGTCTATGTATTCACACATGTATCGCTGTTTTCTTACAATACAATTCAAGCATGAATAACAGACAATTATCATGAACAAGGAGATATAATAATAATGTTTTTATTATTGCCTCTAGGGCATATCTCCAACAGTTATAGAATTTGTCGAATTCATCGGGCTCGAACAAGGTGAGAGCAAGTTGAAGTTCATCTTTGAGACCACCACGAAACTGATAGATTTTGCTCTTGGCATCAGGAATGTCTTGCTTAGCATAGCGAGCGAGATTTTGGAACTTGACATTATACTGGTAGACAGTCATAGAGCCCTGCTTCAGGTTGCGGAATTGCTCACGCATACCCTCGATGACATTTGTTGGAATATGGTGAGAGCGAAAGTCCTTGCAGAAATCCTCCCAAGAGATCACACGACCTGGCCTGGAGTCTTTGTACTGCTGCCACCAGTCAGCTGCTTGGTCTTTGAGTTGGAAGGCTGCAAATTTCACATAGTCCTCTTCTCTTACGTTACTGCACTCAAAATGCTTCTTTATATCGGTTAACCAATCTTCAGCATCGAGAGGGTCGACACAGTAACTGAAAGCTTTTGGTTGATTGGCCAAGAACTGGTTGAGAGTAGCATGGTGCTGTTGGTTGAAGAAATTGCCTTGATTCCCTGGAACACCCTGATTAGCTTGATTAGCTTGCATCTGCTGCATCATCTGCATCAACATCTGGGTGTTCTGATTTGTAGTCTGCATAATCGCTCTCCAAGCCTCAGACGGAGGAGGAGGGGAAGGAAGACGATCTGGGACCTCTTCACCCTCTGGGTTAGCGTTGGGAACTCGTTTCGGAGCCATCCTGAAAGAGATGACCACGAATTAGCAATTGATTGAAAGAAGGTATAAGATGAATCAACGGATTGAAATGCAACATAGTCTTCACAATAATCATTCGAACAAGAGGAACGAATGAAATTCTCAGCTTAATGATAACAACAATCTTCACGAGAAGCCACATAGGGGACAAAAGGTAAATAAGAAAACAACAAGGTACAGACGGAAACAAACACAAGATAGGGGCTTCGTTCTAACATCTTTGTGCTGAAAGCTTATGAACGCGTTACGAAAGGGTTTTGCAATCCCCGGATCAGCATAGCCAAGGACCCTTTAAGATGCAACTCCCGATCGGAACATCGGTCATAAAACCACTTCACTCAATGCAGAACCCCGAACTCGTTAACCTGCATTCGTTGGAAGAATTCCTACGATCTACTGGATAAACCCGCCTATTAATTTCCGAAAGTTTCCAGTTATGCAATCAGGTGTTGGGGATACAGGGGAAGCACCGCGCAATCAACTCTAAACCTACATCCAGCTGTATCCATCCTTCAACACATAACCAGTCTTTCTCGGAAACTGTCTACCTCGGACCTTCGAAAAGCATCCACTATACCAAGCTATGGCAATACTCCCGAACTACCTCCCCGGTACTGGGTGATGTCGGGGTTATCTTGCCACTAACCGTATAGGAGAGATTTTCGATGTCGGCCGTCTTAAGTATTTAGTACTGCCACGATATGCTTGTGACGACAATACCCGGAAGCTCAACTCCCCGGGACACTGCCACAACCCCTAATGTCAGGAGGCATCGAGAACAATATTCTCGTCACAAGAACATCGAAACAGTCCAACAATACTCGCGAGATTCCTAAAAAAAAATTTGGTGCAATTTCTGAAAGTAGAAGAGGCAAGAGTAGACGTCAGGAGTCCTCACCAGAGAGAAAGGGGATGAGAAGCAAAGAAATCCTACTCTCCGATATAAATATAGGACTCAAAATATTTTCAGTGTGTGCCTAGACTCGACCGTCAATGATTCGATCAATCAGTGGAGGCTTCTAGGTCGGAGAAGGCTCTGAATACCAACTTGTAATGCCCAGGATGGGACTATATCTCCTACGTGTCGAGGCACGACTTAGAGACATAACCCCATGCTGGAATGATCGCAAGTTTGGTATCTTTGCACAACTCATGTAAAAGATGGGGATGGAAAACATAAAATAGTTGGCTTACACTCGCCACGTCACACAAATTCATTACATGTTTCAATCATCATACAAAAGAACATCACAGCCCATCTAAGGGTAAAATCCAAATGACAAGATACCAAACATAATTTAAATCCACAGGTCGGATCGAATCCTAGTAGAAGTACCACTACTGATCATCAGGATAACGAACATAGTAACGGCTACGCTCCTCGTCGTACTCACAGTCTAGCTCAGTGCCATCACCTGGATAGCTCACCACCGGACCTGCATCTGGTGTGGTGAAGTAACTGTGAGCCATAGATGACTCAGCAATCCCGTTCCCGGGTAACATGACTATTTAAGCCTTGGGTGAGGGTAAGGCTGAAGAAAAGAACAAGTGTTTGCAGCAGCAACTAGCACTAGCTTACGTAAAGAGAGCGAGAAGAGAAGGCGCCTCGGTCGAGAGATGATCACTAAGTGATCCCAAACTAATCAAGTCAAACATAACCCCACCGTGTTCATCTCCCGAAACCCCTTTCGGAAAATGACAGTCACGGTACTCACGCTGGTAGTGTATTGGAACATGGTGTCAAGTTTTCTACAACCGGATATTAACAAGCTCCCATCTGCCACATAACCGCGGGCACGGCTTTCGAAAGTTCATAACCCTGCAGGGGTGTTCCAACTTGGCCCATGACAAGCCCACGATCCGCGGAGTCGCAACTCCAAGGTGGGAAGGCCCGAGTATTCTCGGAATCCCGTGCTCAAGATACTCCGAACTAAGGTAAGGCTAATCCAGCCAATCCTCCCGGCGTGCCGACACCCTGATAGTAGTCGCGCGTATCTAATCACAGGCCACGACCGGATGAGCAGTACGTACAGATACCGAAGATCCCAGCGAACTGGGTGGCATCCGCAAGTGGCTCTAGTTTGGACCAACACTCAAATCGAGCACTGGCCCAGGGGGTTGAATTAATTAATCCTCGGGTTAATTACTCCCTCGGTAAGTTTTAGTTGTTTAGGCACACACTACCAATGTTGGGACTTGCTGGAAAAGACTTAGCACTTAGCGGTTTATCGAGGGGGTCCCATAACCCCAACCGTGTGAGGAACGCATAATCAAGGAACATAACACCGGTTTAAACGGTTCCTAGCGGCATGAGTGGAACAAATCACCAAGCAAAAGGCTTAGCCTTCCACCCATTGCCAATATATAGATGATTTCATTTTAAGCATTTATATAGTGTGATATAACCCAACAAAACTCCAACATGAAGCAAGCATCTTCAATCTTCACCTGCAACTAACAATGCTATAAGAGGGGCTGAGCGAAGCCTACGTATAGCCAATCAATGGTTTGCATAGGTAGGGTGGTTAGTCATGATCATGGTTACAAGTAGGAGGCTGACATGAAAGACATGGGCATCGAGGCAAAACTATAGATTGAGACTTCTAGCAATAGGCAAAGATAGTAAAGTTATCGGGGTTCGGTCATCTTGCCTGAAGAGTTGTCGTACGGATCGTAAGAGGGTTCCTCGTTCTCAAGCTCGATAGTAACCTCGTGCTCGTATTCGTACTCGGTCTCAGCTTCCGGCTCTAATCAACACAAACACACAAGGCACCAAATCAACAAGATGCAATGCGCACTCAAAATATGCTGGATGCATGACTGATGCACTACGGGAGCACAAGGAGCATGGAAAAGTTGCACTCAAGCAAAATACTTCAAAACATGATAACAATAGGATATTATGAATCTACACAAAAAATCAATCAAGTTTCATATAAGACTTGCTGAAAACGGAGCTACGGGCTAAAAGTTATGCCCGAAACAAGAAATATGCACAAGCTGAAAATTACAGCCACATAGCAACTTCGGAGCACTAGATGAATAAGCTACAGCACTCAAACATCATGGCAAAGAGCATGAACATAAACTAGACATATCCTACAGCAAATAAGTCCATTGGTGCACCGCCAAAGGTGCCACGGATCAATAGCAACAAGCTTGGACATATTGAACTTGACAACAAAATCCTGACAGCAGTATTTTATTGCAACTTTGGAGCAAAAGTTAAATATGCTACAGCCCCTCAAATAGGCATGTGAGAGCATGAATGGATAGCCAACAATATGTACAGCAAGGAATCATCAAGATTCACCCCCAAAACTATCATGGATTGGCCTAGAACAACAAGCAAACATGGCATCTGGAAATTACAGATTCCAGACTTAGTGAAATTTCACTAAGTGTTAAAACAACAGTTTCATCATGGCATCTTTGAGAGCAAGTTTAAGTCACCTCAAAACTAAACATGGCAAGTGGTAAGCACCACATCAAAGTACAAATGATGGTGATTCCAAAACACCTAAGCATGCATCATGGGGACAATCACAACGATAGCAATGAGCTCCTCAAGTTGGCATCTCATAAAAAGTTAAACAACATCACAGCCACATAGCACTTTGCAACGAAGATAAACATGGCAAGATTAATTCTATCATGCAATCCTAAGCATTTAACATGTAGAGCATGACAAGAGAACACGTGGACATGTCATTTGCATCATTCGGATAAACGAGCACCAAGTTATCACTATGCAAAGGTGGCATGAAAAACAACACTAACAGCAGTTTTTATCACGATGCACTCTTGCAACAGAATTTTAAACATCTAGATGATCTCAAACATGTATGGCACAATGGAATGAAATGTAGTACAAGTCTCCACGAACGTCTGAACACCTCATTCACTCATATCGGAGCTATGCACAAAAAGATATCACCGTTTGAAACTAGCATCAGACAAGCAAAATATCTCAGACTTAGTGGAAAAACTACCTCTCCCAGATCTGGTCAACACGGGGTCAAACGGGCCGGATCGGCTGGCGGGTCGGGCACCGGCGGAGCGGGTCGGAGAAGCGGATCGGGCCCGCTAGGCGAAACCGGATTGGGCGGAGGCCTATCGGGCCGGGTCCTCGCGGCTATCGGGCCCCGCCCGCTAGGGCCAGCCGGATCTGGATCGGACCAAGGGGATCCTCCCGATCCCCTTCGGTCGGAGGCGCCTGCTGGCCTCGAGGGCGACGGGGCGCTGGATGGGCCGGCTGAAGCGGGCAGGCGGAGGCGGATGCGGCCCACCTAGGGCCGGAGGAACGGGCCG
>LR738713.1:461327281-461391070 GCA_902687465.1 Secale cereale | reverse complement strand
GGGGGGGTCCGCTAGGGTTGGCCCAGGAGGCGAACCGGATCGGATCGAGGAGCCTCTGGCTCCCTCGATCGAGGACGCGGCAGCGGCTTCGGGCCCTGCGGCTGGCGACGGGAAGGGGAGCCGGGGCGGCGAGGAGCGCCCGGCGGGAGGTGGGTCCGGCGGGACCTGGCCGGGCCGGCGGCCTGAGGGGGCGGCGGTGGCTGGTCCTGGCGGTGGCGGTGGTGAGGAGAGGGGCCGGAGGTGGTGGTGGTGGCGACGTGGAGATGCCGGCGGTGAGGATTCCGGCGGGATTCCGGCGGCTCCTCCGGCGAGCTCCGGCGAGCTCCGGTGGCTGGAGGAAGAAGAAGGAGAGGAAGGGAATGACTACTAGGGTTTTCTATTAGGGCAAAATTTGGGGGAGGTTGGACAAATATATAGGCACAAGGAGCTAGGGTTGTCCAAATGAGGTGTGGTTTTCGGCCACGCGATTAGAATTGGATGGCCTAGATGATATGAGGGGTTTGGAGTGGTTTGGTGGGCTGTTGGAGGGGTGACTTGGGCCTCAAAGTGGAGGCACTTTGAGCCCACGAGAATAACTGTTGGGGTAGCAAACGAACTCCAAACGTGACGAGATTTTACAGGCGTGTTACACACACCAAAACAACAACACACGACAAGTCTCGTGCCAAACCGGTAACGTTACATGGCCAAACACCAAAGTAGGCCTACGGGACGCCACGGACACGTGAGGGAGATCCGGAACGCGAAACGGACAACGGGAAGGAACGCGTGGAACCGGATGCAAACGTCAACACAAATGCAATGCGATGCACATGGCTACATGATATGAATGAATGCCACACACGCACACAACAAATCGACGAAAAACCGAAAGACAAAGAACCCGGAATGGAATAGATGAAGCCAGAGATATATTATATGCCCAAAAGGGAAAGTATTACATCCGGGGCATTACACAAGTCAAACATAACCCCACCGTGTTCACTTCCCGAACCCCTTTCGGAAAATGACCGTCAGGTACTCACGCTGGTAGTGTATTCTGAACATGGTGTCAAGTTTTCTACAACCGGATATTAACAAATTCCCATCTGCCACATAACCGCGGGCACGGCTTTCGAAAGTTCATAACCCTGCAGGGGTGTTCCAACTTGGCCCATGACAAGCCCATGATCCGCGGAGTCGCAACTCCAAGGTGGGAAGGCCCGAGTATCCTCGGAATCCCGTGCTCAAGATACTCCGACTAAGGTAAGACTAATCCAGCAAATCCTCTCGGCGTGCCGACACCCTGATAGTAGCCGCGCGTATCTAGTCTCAGGCCACGACCGGATGGGTGATCCCACAGGTTTTTACCAGACCTTGAGTTCCCTCAAGGTGGCCCCGCGTAACCCCCAGTTTGGACCAACACTCATGTGGAGCACTGGCCCGGGTTGTTGATTAAGAAGAGGGTTAATTACTCCCTATGCAAGTTTATAGTTGTTTAGGCAAATAGTACCAATGTTGGGACTTGCTGGAAAAGACTTAGCACTTAGCGGTTTATCAAGGGGGTCCCATAACCCCAACCGTGTGAGGAACGCATAATCAAGGAACATAACACCGGTTTATACAGTTCCTAGGGCGGCATGAGTGGAACAAATCACCAAGCAAAAGGCTTAGCCTTCCACCCATTACCAATATATAGATGATTTCATTAAGAGTTAAATATAGTGTGATATCCCAACAAGCTTCAACATGAAGCAAGAAACTTCAAATCTTCTCCTGCAACTAGCAATGCTATAAGAGGGGCTGAGCGAAGCTTACTTAGCCAATCAAAGGTTTGCATAGGTAGGGTGGTTAGACAGATTCATGGTTACAATAGGAGGCTGACAGGAAAACATGGGCATCGAGGCAAAAGATATAGAGCGAGACTTCTAGCAATAGGCAAAGATAGTAATGATATCCGGGTCAGGTCATCTTGCCTGTCGGGTCGTCGATGGGATCGTAAGCGAGCTCCTCGTTCTCAACCTCGGTAGTAACCTCGTTCTCGTACTCGGTCTCGGCTTCCGGCTCTACTCAACACAAAACACATGGGGCACGAAATCAACAAGATGCAATGCGCAAACCACTGGATGCATGGCTGATGCACTAAGGAAGCACTGCAGATGCACTTAGGATGCACAGAAAGACAACATAGGAAACACAGAGATGCAGCACAAGGAACATGACAATGTGCATCAAGCAAAATACTTCAAAACAAGCTAACAAGAGGATATTATGAATCTAGATGCAAAACCACACAAGTTTCATATAGGACTTGCTCAAAACGGAGCAACGGGCTAAAAGTTACACCTGAAACAATAAACAATGTCAAGCTGAAATTAACAGCCACATAGCAACTTCGGAGCAAGGAATATATATCCTACAGCATTCAAACATCATGACAAGAAGCATGGGCATAAAGTAGACATATCCTAAAGCAAACAATTCCATTGGAGCATCTCCAAAGGTGGCATGGATCAATAGCAACAAGCTAAAACATTTTGAACATGACAACAGGAACCTGACAGCAGTATTTTATAGCAACTTGGGAGCAAGAGTTAAATATGCTACAGCCACCCAAAAGAGCATGTGAGGGAATGAATGGATAGCCAACAACATATACAACAAGGAATCATCAATAGTCACCCCAAAACTAGCATGGATTTGCCTAGAACAACAACCAAACATGGCATCTGGAAATTACAGATTCCAGACTTAGTGAAATTTCACTAAGTGTTAAAACAGCAGTAACGTCATGGCATGTTGGTGAGCAAGTTTAAGTCACCTCAAAGCAGAACATGGCAAGTGGTTTGCACCACAGCAAAGTACACATGATGGGGAGTCCAAAACATCTAAGCATGCAACAAGGGGACAACCCCATCAATAGCAACGAGCTCCTCAACTAGGCATCTCGTAACAAGTTTAACAATCTAACAGCCACATACACTTTGCAAAGGAGATAAACATGGCAAGATGAATTCTATCATGCAAGCTAAAGCAACCAACATGTAGAGCATCTCATGATGAACATGTGGACATATCATTTGCTTCATTTGGATAAACATGCAACAAGTTATCACATTGCAAACATGGCATGAAAACAACTAATAGCAGCAGTTTATAACAAGTAGCTCTCTTCCCATGAAGATTAAGACATCTAGATGACCTCAACCATGCATGACACAATGGAACAAAACATAGTACATGTCACCATGATCGTTTTGACATATCATACACACAAAACGAACATGCACAGTAAAAGTTATCCACATCACAAAAATGCACCAGACACTGAAAAACTAGGGACTTAGGGGAAAAACGAGGTCAACCTCAGGGTCAAACGAGTCCGTGTCTGGATCTGGAGCGGTCAACGGGTCGGGGCGGAGAAGCGGGTCCACGGGCTCTGCGGGTCCACGGGCAGGCGGGCGGCGCCCGCTAGGTTTCGGCCCTAGCGCTGGATCCGATCGGATCGAGGGGCTTCCTCGATCGACCGACGTGGCGGAGCTGGCTCCCTCGAGGCCGGCGGCGGGAAGAAGCGGCTGGGGCGGCGACCTGGCCCGGCGGGACGTCGGCCTGGCGCCCGGCGGCGGCGGCTCCGGCCGGAGGCGGCTGCGACGAGGGGTGAGGGGCCGGGCGGCGCGGCGACTGGCGAGGGCGCTTGGGCGCGCGGCGGCCAGGAGGCCCGGCGGCGAGGGCGGAGGTGGCCGGCGGCATTCGGTGACGAGGGCGCTGGGGCCGGCGGCGAGGCGAGGTCCGGCCGGCGTGAGGTTGACGAAGGGCGCGCGGGGTCGGCCCAGATCTGCGGAGGCGCGGGCCAATCTCGGGCCCAGCGGGCCCACGCGGCGAGGAGGAAGCACTGGCAGGGCGAGGTCGGAAGCACCGAGCGGTGGCGTTGGAAGCACATCACGGCGAGGTTGGAAGCACGGCTCGGCAACTTTGGAAGCACGGCGCGGCAGAGGTGGAAACACTAGGGTTTTGGACGCAAAATTGGAGGGGGTGGACGTTTATATAGGCACAAGGAGCTAGGGTAGTCCAAATGAGGAGAGGTTTTCGGCCACGAGATCACAATTGAACGGCCTAGAGGGTTTGAGTTGGGTTGGTGGGCTGTTGGAGGGGTTTCTTGGGCCTCAAAGAGGAGGTACTTTTGGCCCATGAGGATAACTGTTGGAGTATCAAATGAACTCCAAACGCGACGAGATTTGATAGGCGGGTTACACATAACAAAACAACAACGCTCGACAAGTCTCACGCCAAACCGGAAACGTTACACGGCCAAACACAAAAGAAAACCTCGGGGAAGCCACGGGCATGTGTGAGAGCGTCGGAACTCGAAACGGACAACGGGAAGGAACGAGTGGGACCGGATGCAAACGACAACACAAATGCAATGCAATGCACATGACAACATGACATGGATGAATGCCACACACGCACACAACAAAACGACGAAAACCCGAAAAGACGAAGAACCCGGAATGGAACTGATGAAGCCAAAGTTATATATTGCCTAAAAGGGAAAGTATTACATCCGGGGCATTACATACTGAGCACAGTGGCATGCTCGGCTGCGAGGCGCAGCGCCTGTGGCCACGGCGGTGAGTTGGCCGGCGGCGGGTGGAATTCGGTCAGCAAGGGGGCGGCGGCTATAGGGCGTAATGAGCTCGGGGAAGAGGGGGTTTCGATGTAGGAGCTCACAGTGGTTGCAGAGGGCGTCGACGCGGGCTCGGAGAAGGCCGGACGGCGACGTATGGGTGGCGGCGATCTCCGATGCTAGAGGTGTAAGACGACGGCGAGGATGGCGCTACGGGGCTTCCAGCGTCGTGTTCGTTGGTGGAGAGCTTCAGGGCGACGCACCGGAGCTGATGGATGCGTCGGGGAGGCGAGGAGGTGGCTCAGAGCGCGGTGGCAGCGAACGGCGGCGACGATGGCGCCGTGGGAAGAGAGCAGAGGAGGGGGGAGGTCCTGGGAGAGAGGGGAGAAGTGCAGGGGTCGAGGGGGTAGCGTGGCACTCGTCTAGAGCGGCGGGGAGGGATGCAGGCAGGCAGCTGCGTGCCGGCGCGCGCGGGCGCCGTGCTCGGTCTTGCCTCTGCTAGTAGGCAGAGGTTGAAGACAGGTATGCCCCTGGTGGGCTGGGCTGCTTCTGCTGGGTAAGGCCCAGGTAAGCTCTCTCTCTCTCTTTTCTGTTTTTCTTTTTCTATTTATTTCTGCTCTGTTTTGAATTAGTAAAAATACTAATTCATTTTGTAAAACCCTGAAAATAATTGTGGGCACTTTTGAAAATACATCAACAACCCTCAAATTGCTTTCAGAATTATTTGGACATTTAAAAATATTTATAGCATTTTAAATGTCCAAATGCAAATAGTTATGACTTAATTCAAAGATCCAAAATGGCTCCCAAAATTATGAAACCATTTTTGGCAGAGGTTTTAGCCAAGACCAAAAATGATGAACATTTGTGAAGGGCATTTTGGGTACAGTGAAAAGTATTTTTTAGTAAACCCTAGTTGGATTAAAGGGGGTGCTGGGGGTTTCTGCCGTCCCCATTTCAACTTTAATTGAAAATTGAACATGATGACATGATGATCAAGCAAAGACAAACAAGGCTAGTCTAGGGCTGTGACAACTCACCCCCACTAAACAAGAATCTTGTCCCGAGATTCAAGACGTGACGTAAGAAATCAGAGGGGACACAACTAACACAATCTTCTCGATCCAATTGCGCTTCATAAGAATGTTGATTGCTTGCATCATGTTGATCTTGACATCCTTGCCTTCGAGCTCTTTGTCCAACACGGTGACGACGAGAGAAACTCTGTGGTAATTGATCTTGTGAAAGATCGAGTAACTCATGGAGTGAGACGTTGAAACATCTCTTGAGCTGAGACACGGAACACTCATCCAGAGGGATGGAGTGAAACAAATGATGAAGGTTCACTTGGTAGGCAACCAATTCCAAACCTAAAGAAGATGATGATCGATGTCACTAGACGGGGCACCTTAGATAAGTTGACTCACAGAATTATTCCCTTAAGTGGCAAAAAGAATTACTTTTGATATAGAGAACATTGAAATTCTCTATACCAGCCTAAGGGAAACCACAAACGATCATTTGAAGGAGTTCCAAGGAATCACATAGTCGGACAAGGATGGATGATGTGGGCTACCTTGTTGAAGACAACACAACAGATGATCTTTGCTTATCATTGGAAATGGACGGGACCCATGGCAGGACCACTTTTGAAGATGATCATGAACATCAATTGCTAAGAAGGGCAGCCCATGGAAAGTTTGCACAAGGCAGTGCAAGCTGGGAACAAAATGCAAATGTTGGAATGTTCCAACCATCATATCTGTCTGAGATTCAGATCTGGTTGGCAACGGGACATTTCAGACAACATGTCTGGAGAGAATGGTAGCATCACAAATCGACGAGATGACGTTGCGAGATTCTCAGGAGATGAACTACGATAGCAAGCTCCAAAACATGAGCTGGTTCTGCTACATACATGTGAACACGTTGTCCAAGACAAACATGATCACATAGAAGTCTTACAACAAAACACTACCAAGTTCAGTTGGGGAACCATCATCGAGGATATCGAAGTCCTTTCATAAGTCCGGATCTTAAGAAGGAACTTCTTCTCCTAGAACAAATCAGTCATTGGCTTGGTGTGCTAGGGATACATATAGAATGAAGGTTGCAAGTCTCCAAACCACAGGATACTTCGCACGTATGCATGACTAACTTGGGATGATTCCAGAGGAAGCAAAACGACTTTCTCAATTTCACGGTGGCAACTTACATCAATTACACGTGAATTAGGGGAAGTCACTTCTCTCATCCAAACATATACCTCATGAACGAACATTAAGGCAACGCTTACAAAGTTTCCAACACTAGCTTAATGTCCAACAAAATCATGGAGAAGATAAAAATGTTGTTGATGGGCTCAACAACAATTCATCCAGGTTTCCATATAAGCGGGGTTCCACAATTATGTGAACAAGGTGATATCATTGGTCAGACCCAAAAGATATAATGGTGTATGCTCGAGGGAACAACCATGAGTAAGACAACATTATGAATACCATTGGTTCTGGTTTGACTTGACGATAGCCCACACTCAAATCACAAGACGATAGGTCCAACAATTGATCACGAGGATCAATCGATGGAGATATCATCTTTCTTCAACACACACACAAAAGATATCCCTTGGAAGGAACTAAGTCAGGCAAGCTTTTATCTTCCAACTCTCCAAGTTGTTGTTTAGCTTAACCAAGTAGTTCCGGGTATCCAACACAGATTCTTGGAGAAGGGGTGGTTTATAAGAAAACCAACTTGATCACGAACTCAACATAGCCGTCAGGGAACAACCTGGTAATACTTCCGAGAAGATATTCGGAAAATCACGAACCACCGATATGTTGCTAAGCTCGAGAACAATCTTGCTTTTAAAGGCAAGAAGATATGATCAAAAGAGAAAGGGATTGGCACAATCCTAACTCATTGATCGAAGAGTGCACCAAGTAAGATGGACTAGGTAGCACGATCAATCTTAGAATGGTGATTCAGTAACCAGCACACTAAGAACGGGATTTTCGCCCATTAACTACCAAGCAATGGAGTTGCTAGGAGTATTGATTTCACACATCATGATTCACTTGTCGGCATTCCGGTTATGACAACACGGAGACCGAGGAATGATAATGGCAAGAAGTATTGCTCTATCAAGAGTTCATAGGAGGTGGTGCAATTCCCATGACATCTTGACATAAAAAAGGGTAACACTCTAAGGTAGAGCAGAGAAAAAGCTGGATTGGCATTTTGATCTGCGGAATACAACTGCTTTGACTCAATCCTAGATATGGATGAGATACTATAGTTTGTTTCTCCTAGTCATTCTGAAATAGAATGGATTGATGGACCATAGGAATAATAGGCACCAATGAACACAAATGCACAACTACTCCTAACTATCAACTGATAGACGGGGGTCATAAAACAACTTAAAGGGGCAACTCAAAGGAACACATAACTTTCTGACTTGTGGATGCATAGGTTAGCATGTCGAACTTTCAGCATATTTCTTCCGGATAACCCATGCAGAAAAGTAGAGTTGGCAGAGTCACAACATATAATTGAGAACTCCTCAAGAGCACTCTTATTGTGATCTTTTGGTTTAGAAGAACTTCTGCCATGATGGTTCATGGTATTGGAAGAATGATAACCATGGACCTCGAGGACTATCACAAGGTTACTAATATCCTAAAGGAACGAGCAAACACTATCAACATGAAGTAAGTATGGTGAATCTCGGGTTCAAGAACCCAAGAGTAGAATGCCTAATAACTAAATGGCATCACGGGATGCTTTCGAGAATAATGGCCAGAATCATCACACTGAGAACACAACACAAGGTTGTTTTACTGGGTGGATATCTATGATGTCCTAGTTTCCTGATGGCTTCAACAATTATGTCGAGGCAACGAAGTACCTCAACACACCGACTAGTGTGGTTAATCGGGCCAAAGGAGCATCGGGAACGGGAAGAAGGGATTTGCAAATGCATCAGACTATTTAGAAACCTGGGATGACACGAACAGCATAACAGCTGTAAATGCTCGAAATGACTTTTGAGACTCATGCACAAAGATAGCATAACCACTCAACACCATAATGTCAAGGTTCTGATACCAACAGTTTAACAAACAGAAGTACTTGAGACTGAACTGAGAGTTGAATCCACATTAACGTGATCCTGATAAATAGAATGAGAATCCTAGTTTCTTAACCCCGTAGCAAGAAGAGGGTGACTCAAATCAGAAGGTCATAAGGTAAAGGAGTAAAAAGAGCCTTACGCTCCCTTCCACAATCAATTCCCTTATATAACTAAAGAATTTCTAGACACGACTTCGACCAGTTTGGCTTGGTAATCCTACAGGCAGTCAGGCTTTGATACCAACGCTGTCAGGACCCCGATCCTAAGTCACACAGGTCTAGCCTGTAACACATCATATCACTTTGCAGCCTCACACACGGTATCCCCACGGGTGCCACCTTACCTGGCCCGGGACCGTTTGCGCATTTTGACACACGTATATGATGGTGTCACTAGCATCCATATGACAGAGAACCCGGGCCGACATGACTAGTTATAAACCAAAGGTGGCGCTAAATTACAGAGACATGCATACATGACCCAGCAACGAACGTGTCGGTCATCAACGTATGAACCCAAGTTGTAGCAAGCTACAAGGACTTAAAGGAACAATGCGTGACATTTCCCCTAAGGGACAGACGCAGGAACGAAGAAGGACACATGCCGGCCAGCCTAAGTGTTCCGGAGCAGTAGCAAGCTACCAAGGCTCAGTGGAAGCACTAGGAGGCATTTCCCGGTAAGATAGGCTACAAAGGGTAAACAACTAGGTGTCAGATCCCACACATAGAAATACACATTACACGTACCCATAACATGCAAGTATGTGCTGTACAACATGGCATCACAACATAACTCAACAACTCATATAGATAAAGGCCCAGAAGAGCCATCATAACATTTATTACAAGCAGTGGGTCTCATGACCCAACATACAACGCATACAGGCAACGAAAGCATAAACATGTCTGAGTACAGACAACTACAAATGAAAAAGGCTGAGAAGCCTGACTATCTACAAGACCCACCCAAGGGTACAAGATGGTAGCTGAGGTACCAAGCTAAATGTCGAAGTCCACGCGGAACCACTATTGAGACTGAAGTCTCTCTGCAAAAACATAAATTTAGCAAACGTGAGTACAAAGGTACTCAGCAAGACTTACATCAGATCTAGCTACATATGCATCAGTATCAACAAGGAGGTGGTGGAGTTTTACTGCAGCAAGCCAGCTTTGACTCGGTGGCTATCCTGAACTACGACTACAAATAACTCTTTGAGGTGGCGCACACGAGTCCACATATTCACCAAACAATACACCACTATGGATCCGCTCCCGTCTCCCTACGAGAAGGCCATCTGTAATGCCCTGGATGTATTACTTTCCCTTTTGGGCTTATAATATATCTCCGGCTTCATCTATTTCCATTTCGGGTTCTTTGTCTTTCGGGTTTTCGTCGTTTTGTTGTGTGAGTGTGTGGCTTTCATTCATATCATGTAGACATGTGCACTGCATTACTTTTGTGTTGTGGGTTGCATCCGGTTCGTGGCGTTTCTTCCCGTTGTCCGTTTCGCGTTCCGGAGCTCCCTCACGTGTCCGTGACGTCCCGTAGGCCTACTTTGTTGTTCGGGCATTTTTCGTTACCGGTGTGCCGTGAGGTTGTGTTGTGTGTTGTTGTTTTGTTGTGTGCAACCCGCCTCTCAAATCTCGTCTCGTTTGAACTCCGTTGACTTTTTCCTCCGTTGTCCGTGTGGGTCCGATGTGCCTTCACTTCGTGTCCCGGAAATACCCCTGCTGCTTTCTTTTATCTCCGTCTGGTCCTTTTAAATCATCCCCGCGATCGGATCCGTTGGATCACGATCGGAGGGCTCCTAAACACCCCTAATCTCCCCTAACCCTAAATTACTGCTACATATAGACCCCTAGTCTATTTGGAGCAACCCCTCTTTCTTCCTCCTCCTTCCCCTAAAAATCTGGATCCACAATTCCCCTTCAGCCACTTGGCAAAATCCCTCCTGGAGTCCTCCTCGTCCAGCCGCCGAGGAGCTGGATCCATCGACCGCAGCCGCCCTGCGGTCAACGCGTCGAAGCCCCCAGGCGCCGGCCTCGTCGATCGCCAGCGCCCGGCCCGGCGGTTCCCTCCGCGCGTCGCCTCCCTGGGCCGGCCTCGTCGATCGCCGCCGCGGCCCCCCCGGGTCCCCACATCGCCGAGACCCCGCGACGGGCCCGTACACCCTTCGCCAACGGGCCGTTCGCCTCGTCGCCGCCTCCCACCTCGGCTGGGCCCCCCGGCCCAGGCGCCCGCCTTCCAGCCAGCCGCCTCTCGCGGGCCTCCGCGCGCGACCGGGCCGCCGCACGCCGCGGGCCGCATCGTCCCGCCGCCACTGTTCCTCCGCTGGGCCGGCCCGTACTGTTCCAGATCCGGCCACCTACTATTCATCTGGATCCGCCACTGTAGCCGCCGGCCCGTACTGTTCCAGATCCGGCCACCTACTATTCATCTGGATCCGCCACTGTAGCCGCCGGCCCGCACTGTTCCTCCAGATCCAGATCTGGAGAGGTTGTTTTTTTTCCCTAAGCCCCTGTTTTCCTGATCTGAGATGCAATCTTCAAACTGCTCTAGTTTGGTGCCTGTTGCTCCGTTTTGCGCGTGTAGCATGTCCAGATGTTCGTGGAGATGCCCTCTACGTTTTACCTGTTGTAGTCATGCATGTTAGATGTCATCTTGACACTTGTTTTGCTGTTGCAAGAGGGCATCATGATATAAACTGCTGTTATGTGTTATTTTCATGCCACCTTTGACATGTGATATCTTTTAGCTCGTTTGCCCAAACGATGCAAATGACATGTCCACGTGTTCGTCTCGTCACGAACTACGTGTTGAGTGTGATAGGTTGCATGGTAGATTTATTGTTCCCTTGTTATCATCGTTGCAAAGTGCCATGTTCACATGTTGTGTTTTTACTTGTTATGAAATGCCATCTTGTTGAGCTCGTTGTAATCGGTGTGTTCACCACAATGATGCATGCTTGTGTGTTTCGGGATCACCTTCATATGTATTTTGATGAGGTGCTTACCCTTTGCCATGTTTAGTTCCGAGGTGTCTTAAACATGCTCTTTTTGATGCTATGATGATATTGCTGTTTTAGGACTTAGTGAAATTTCACTAAGTCTGAAATCTGTAACGTTCCGATGCCATGTTCGTGTGATGTTGTAGGACAAAGCATGATAGTTTTGGGGTGGATTTTGATTGTTCCTTGAATTATATATTGTTGTCTTTCCATCCATGTCCTCACATGTCCATTTGAGTGGCTGTAGCATGTTTATCTTTTGCTCCAAACTTTCAATAAAATTCTGCTGCCAGAATTTTATTTCAAAGTTCAATATGTCCAAGATCATTGCTATTGATCCGTGACTCCGTTGGGGGTGCACTTTGGACCTAGTTGCTGTACATTATATCTAGCTTATGTTCAAGTCCTTTGCCATGCTTTTTGGGTGCTGTAGATTAATTATTTTGAGCTCCCAAGATGCTATGTTGCTGTAATCTGCAGTTTTCGCTCAAATCTTGTTTCGGGCATAACTTTTAGCCCGTAACTCCGATTTCAGCGATTCTTATATCAAACTTGGGTGTTTTTCTGTGTAGATTAATAATATAAGGTTGTTATCTTGTTTTGAGGTGTTTTGCTTGAGTGATGTTTTACGTGCTCCTTGTGCATCACTAGTGCATCCATCATGCATACATGTTTCTCGAGTGCGCATTGCATCGTGTTGATTGGTGCTTGGTGTGTTTGTCTTGTTTAGACCCGGAAGTTGAGCATGAGTTTTCCAACGAGGTTGAGCACGAGGTTTCCAACGAGTTTGAGCACGAGGACCCTTCTTTCGATCCGAACGTCTTCTCTTCAGGCAAGATGACCGAACCCCGATAATATTACTATCTTTGTCTATTGCTAGTAGTCTCGATCTATAGTTTTGCCTCGATGCCCATGTTCTTCTTGTCAGCCTCCTACTTGTAACCAATTGCCATGTTTAACCACCCTACCTATGCAAACCGTTGCTTGGCTAAGTACGCTTCGCTCAGCCCTTCTTATAGCGTTGCTAGTTGCAGGTGAAGTGAAGATGCTTGCTCCATGTTGAAGTTTGGTTGGGTTATATCACACTATATAAATGCTTTAACTGAAATCACCTATATATTGGCAAGGGTGGAAGGCTAAGCCTTTTGCTTGGTGTTTTGTTCCACTCATGCCGTTAGGATCCGTATAAGCCGGTTTTATGTTCCTTGTTTATGCGTTCCTAACACGGTTGGGGTGTATGGGACCCCCTCGATAAACCGCTAAGTGCTAAGTCTTTTCCAGCAAATCCCAACATTGGTACTATTTGCCTAATAACAAACTAAACATGCATAGGGAGTAATTAACCCTCTTTCTTAATCAACAACCCCGGGCCAGTGCTCCTCATGAGTGTTGGTCCGAAACGAGCGGACTGCGGGGCCACCTCAAGGAAACTCGAGGTTTGGTAAAAACCTGTAGGATGACTCATCCGGTCGTGTCCTGAGACCTAGATACGCGCGGCTATGATCAGGGTGTCGACACGCCGGGAGGATTTGCTGGATTAGCCTTACCTTAGCTCGGTATATCTTGAGCACGGGATTCCGAGGATACTCGGGTCTTCCCACCTTGGAGTTGCGACTCCGCGGATCGTGGGCTTGTAATGGGTCAAGTTGGAACACCCCTGCAGGGTTTGAACTTTCGAAAGCCGTGCCCGCGGTTATGTGGCAGATGGGAGCTTGTTAATTCCGGTTGTAGAAAACTTGACACAATGATACTAATACACTACCAGCGTGTGTTCCGTGACTGTCAATTTCCGAATAGGGATTCGGGAGTTGAACACGGAGGGGTTATGTTTGTGAGCTTGTAGCTAGGATCACTTCGTGATCATTTCTCGCGTTGCCTTCTCTTCTCGCTCTCTCTTGCGTAAGTTAGTGCTAGTTGCTGCTGCAGACTCTTTGTTGTTCCTTCACCTCATTTCTTTCTTCAGCCTTTCCTCACCTAAAGGCTTTGATAGTTCTGTTACCCGGGAACGGGATTGCTGAGTCCTCTGTGGCTCACAGTTACTTCACACACCAGATGCAGGTCCAGCTGTGAGCTATCCAGGTGATGGCACCGAGCTGGATTGGGAGTACGACGAGGAGCGTAGTCGTTACTACGTTCGCTACCCGGACGATCAGTAGTGGAGTCTCTTACTAGGATTCGATCCGCCTGTGGTTGCTTTATTTATCTGAGTTTGGTACTTTGACATTTGGCTTTTGCCCTTAGAGGGTTGTAGTGATCTTATTGTATGATGTTTGAGACTTGTACTGTTATTCTGTGACGTGGCGATTGTAAGCCAACTATTTTCAGTTTACTATCCCTCTTTTACATGAGTTGTGCAAAGATTACCAAACTTGAGATCATTCTAGGATGGACTTATGCCTTTAAGTCGTGCCTCGACACGTAGGAGGTATAATTCCATCCTGGGCATTACACCATCCATAGCACTCACGCTTATCTTGCGCATTTTAGAGTATCCACTTTCACTTGTCTATGAACTATACAGGTAACCCAGAAGTCCATTACCGCGGACACGGCTATTCGAATAGATCATATATAACCCTACAGGGGTGTACTTCTTCACACACGCTCCAACCACTTATCGCCGTTTACACGACATGTACTCGGCCACGACCTGACTAACCACACAAGTCCCTAGTCCAGGTTTATCGCCTATTTGGGTTCCATCCGTGGGGAGATCCGGCCGGAGTGTCGCTCACGACCCCAAACGATGTGTACATGGTTCCCGAGCCACCAAACGGGCGACTCGGTACACCGTGCCACGTACCTGCCGCATCACAGCCCACCCCGAGGGTCAGCGCTGCGCACGACCTCCAGTATACTACAAACACCAGAAACTAATTGCAACTCCTGGACAGAGGACAAGGGCGATTAATAAGTCGAGAGAGTCAATTAAGGATCCCAATGTGTGGTAGTAGCTGTTTCATGGATCACAAACACAGAACTCAGTTCCTGAGGATGGCTACAATGAGACAACCCACCATGTACTCCTACATGGCCTCTCATCGCAACCTTTACCAAATCGTGTTCACACACTTAGCACTCAATAGTAGGACATGTTCACCACATTCCAATTCATCCCCGACGAATCAGACCTGACACAACTCTAAGCAATAGCAGGCATAACCAGAAAGCCTGAATGAGTAGGCACAACATGGCTCAAACAACTCCTACTCATGCTAGTGGGTTTCAACTATTTACTGTGGCAATGACAGGTCATGCAGAGGAAAGGGGTTCAACTACCGCAGCAGGTAATAGTTGAAGCGTTGTTGTCCTAATGCAGTAAAAGAGAGCAAGAGCGAGAGAGTGGGATTGTATCGGAATGCTCAATGGGGTTTTGCTTGCCTGGCACTTCTGAAGATGGTACTGTGTCTTCATCAGTGTCATCGATCACATCATTGGAACAGCATCTACTGAGAGGGGACAACCACCGGCAAACAAGAGAGAACACAATCAATGCAATGCGACAATATGATGCATGATCATGACATGGCAATATGATGTTGATTGAGCTAATGCAACTAGCAACCATGTTAAATGAAGTTGGTTTTTACCAAAGGTTCAAATTCAAACTCCATATGTTAATATTCAAATGACATCTAATTGATTTGACCTGATCAGCAGGCATAAGTTGCTCAAACATGCATGATAATTCCATAAACAGATTCCTTGAAATTTTCATATATAAATTATTTTCATTGGAGTTACGGTTGATTTTATATGATTTTTAGAAGTTTGGGGTATTTTTTGCAATTTCTTGAAAAGGAATAAATCCAGAAAATACTTATTGCGTCAACATGACGTCACAATGACGTCAGCGGGTCAACTGGATGGCCAGGGTCAATCCTGACGTGTGGGCTCCACACGTCAGTGACACAGGAACTAATCCTGGTCAAAACTAGAGCTGACTGGGTTTGACTTCGCGGTGGGACCCACTGTCAGTGGCTGTGGGAGAAAAACTAACAGTCATTAGTCCCCAACTAAGTGGCCACGTAAGCCCGCCGGAGTTTGGCCGGCGGCGACCAAAACGCACGGCGAAGACACGCCAGAATCTCTGTTCCTGCGACCATTTGTCGTGCGGGTGGGTTCTACGTGGTCCTGGGGATGCACCGCGTCCAACGGTGCCACTCGTTAGTCGAGTACTCGCCGGAGCTGACGGCGACGAGCACATCCGCGGCGGCGCTCGCACGGGGTTGGCCGGGATGGCGTTGTGGTGCACGAGAGGAGGAGTTGAAGCTGGCGTTGGCTTGCTGGGGAGCTACTGAGCATAGTGGCATGCTCGGCTGCGAGGCGCAGCGCTTGTGGCCACGACGGCGAGTTGGCCGGCGGCGGGGGGGATTCGGTTAGCAAGGGGGCGGCGGCTACAGGGCGTAATGAGCTCGGGGAAGAGGGGGTTTCGATGCAGGAGCTCACAGTGGTTGTAGAGGGCGCCGACGAGGGCTCGGAGAAGGCCGGACGGTGACGTACGGGTGGCGGCAATCTCTGGTGCTGGAGGTGGAAGACGACGGCGAGGACGGTGCTACGGGGCTTCTGGCGTCGTGTTCGTTGGTGGAGAGCTTCAAGGCGACGCGGCGGGGCTGATGGTTGCGTCGGGGAGGCAAGGAGGTGGCTCAGAGCACGGTGGCAGCGAACGGCAGCGACGATGGCACTGTGGGAAGAGAGCAGAGGAGGGGGGTCTTGGGAGAGAGGGGAGAAGTGCAGGGTGTCGAGGGGGAAGCGTGGCACTCGTCCAGAGCGTCGGGGAGGGATGCAGGCAGGCAGCTGCGTGCCGGCGCGCGCGGGCGCCGTGCTCGGTCTTGCCTCTGCCAGTAGGCAGAGGATGAAGACAGGTATGCCCCTGGTGGGCTGGGCTGCTTCTCCTGGGTAAGGCCCAGGTAAGCTCTCTCTCTCTTTTCTGTTTTTCTTTTTCTATTTATTTTTGCTCCGTTTTGAATTAGTAAAAATACTAATTCATTTTGTAAAACCCTGGAAATAATTGTCGGCACTTTTGAAAATATATCAACAACCCTCAAATTGCTTTCAAAATTATTTGGACATTTGAAAATATTTATAGCATTTTAAATTTCCAAATGCAAATAATTATGAGTTAATTCAAAGATCCAAAATGGCTCCAAAAATTATGAAACTTGGCAGAGGTTTTAGCCAAGACCAAAAATGATGAACATTTGTGAAGGGCATTTTGGGTACAGTGAAAAGTATTTTTTTAGTAAACCCTAGTTGGATTAAAGGGGGTGCTCAGGGTTTCAGCCATCCCCATTTCAACTTTAATTCAAAATTGAACATGATGACATGATGATCAAGCAAAGATAAACAAGGCTATTCTAGGGCTATGACACGAAGATCTCTCCTTCCGCCTTAGATCGTCTACTCGCCGATCCCTAGGCCTAGCTTGTCAGACCCGAAGAACAAGGGACACAAGGTTTATACTAGTTCGGGCCACCGTTGTGGTGTAATACCCTAATCCAATGTGGTGTGGTGGATTGCCTTGTAGGCTAAGGAAGAACTAGTACATGGGGGGAACAGCCTCCTGAGGAGAGGTGTTCTTGTGCTTGTGTGAGCTTGTGGATGTCTGGGCGATCTCAATGATCCGATCCCCTCGGTTTGGTCAGCTCCAGATCAGATGCCCCATATGGTGGTGGTAGTCCTATTTATAGAGGCCCGGGTCCTCTTCCCAAATATTGAGCGGGAAGGGATCCCACAACGTCCAAATTTGAAAGGGGACAACTAGTACAAGCTATCCTGACAAAAGGTGGACTTTGCCTACCAAAGGCTCTGATGGTGACGCTGCCGTGGGCTCCGCGATGACCTCCGCTCTGCCGTCCTGCTGGTCTTGGTCTTGTTGCACCGATATGGAAACCTTTGCCTGACGCCTCGGGACTCATCGCCTGCGCCTGCTCCTTTAGCACCAATGAGGAAACTGTCACCCTACGCCCGTTGGCGCCCGCCTGGCCTTGGTCATCACTGCTTACGTCACGAGGGCCTCGCGAGGTACCCCTTGCCTTGATATCTCCGCTCCTCAGGAGCCAGCCTAGTGAGGCTGCCCCAGGGGAGGTCTTGCGACATCCGCCTCGCTGTCGGATTTAGGGCTCCACAAAACCCAAGAAGTTCGAACACAGGGGCATGAACGAAGATCTCTCCCACTCACGTCTACCTAGCGTCTCACTCTCGTCTCGGTGGAGGGATTCAAGCAAACAACAGATAGAACACACAAGAGTTTACCCAGGTTCGGGCCACTGTGTGGTGTAAGAACCTACTTCCCGCTTTGGTGGATTAGCCTCGGGCGGGCTGGAATATGAGCTAGTACAATGGTTCCTAAGCTCAGGAGGGTCAGGAGGCAAGTGTTCTCTCTCGTTATGTGGTGGCAGAGTGTATGGATCGATCCCCCTTTCACAGCGGGAATCCTAGCTACTTATATAGGCGGCCACGGTCCTCTTCCCCCGAAACGTTTAGGTGGGAAGGAATCCCACAATGGCCATTTTTGAGCGGGAACACAAGGACGTTCTTATCCTGACAAAAGCGGTCTTCCCCTGCAAAAGGATCAGGCGGTGACACGGTGGTGGGCTCGATGGTGACATCCTCCTTGTCGTCCTTGCGGTCTTCGGTCTTGTTGCACCAAAGGGGAAACCTTTGCCCCGCTCCTTGGGAACCCGCAGCTGCGCTGTCCCCTTTGCACCGAAATGGCAACTGCGCCGCTGGCGGACGCTGGCACCCTATGGCGCGGTGCATCACTGCTGACATCACTGCCTCCTCCTGAGGAAGGCTTGGCCTTGGATTCTCTGTCCCTCCGGAGCACCTTGCCGAGGCCGCTCCTGAGGGGGTCTTGACTTCGTTCTCCTCGCGAGGCTTGGCCCCCTCACGAGGGTCTTGCACAGCTGGTCGATCAGCTGGGCCGTACCAGGCCATTTGTAGGAGCGCGTCGCGGCCCGCAGATAGGCAAGTCTATGTACCCTGGTTCCCAGGATGCCGACTGTAGCCCCCGAGCCCAAGGCGCGCGTGGAGTTGGCTTCGGGGCGAAGCCTTAGTCGAGGACGAAGCGTCGCGGGCCCCAAAAAGGCTACGGGCCAGGCAGGTGCGTGACGGTTGGATGGGACGTGGGCGACTCCGCTTCCCATGCAGTCTTGGTAATCGTGCTACTTGACAACTCCTTGGCGCGGGCGGCGGGGCCATTATGGCTGCGCGCGAGTGGCCGCCGGTTGATCTTCTTGGCCTATAGACAGGGGGTGAGGCGCCACGCCTCTCACTCGACTGTCGCAGGACGATCCCTGCTGCTTCCATTACTCCAAGGGCTTCCATGGCGCCGATTCGCAGGTTCTCGGCCGCGGAGAAGGGGAAGAGCCCGATGGCAGAGGCTGAGCGCCTCCCCCCGAAGAAGAGGCGCCTTAGTTCTCCGAGTGTGTCCCTGAGATCGTCGGATGCCCGCACATGGTGCACGCGGGCACCACCAGACTTTCCGCTTCCCTTGTATGCTCCAGCAGCAGGCAGGCAGAGCGGGGGCGGAGACAGGGGTGGCGCCATCAGTCGCACGAAGAGAAGGGCGTCTCCTCGCGCCCTGCTGCCGTCCCATTCTGAGGATGATGCCCACGAGTTCATCGTGTGGGCGGGGGCCCCTCCGCATTCATGGATCCTTCTTCCTCCGTTCCTGAGGGAGGTGCTCCCAGTCCACGGCCGGGTGACGATGGAGCTGAGGCACGAGGGGTGCCGCCTTCCTCCTTCGCATGCCGACGTGGAGGTGATCTCTTCTGGACAGGTCTTCGTGACCTGGGGTTGGGGTGTGGTGCACCGCGCCTGTGCCCCCGCTGGGAGGCACATTCTTCATTTTGCGCTGGATATGACAGGCATGATGACCTTCAAAGTCTTCGGGACGGACGACCGCCGGCTGCCGTGTGGCGCGGGGAATGGGCTCGCTGGCGACCGTTCCCTATGTCGTCAGGGCAGCGAGGCGCTCGCCATTGGCTGTGTCTCCGACTCTCCTGGTAGCAGTTACGCTACCCCTGAGACGGCCTCGAGCTCCGATGAGAGCTATGAGCCGCCAAGTCGCCGCCCCCGTCGCCGGAGGGAAACGGTGTCCTCCCGATGTCGTCGTTGTTGAAGGAGTTCAAGCCTCGTTCCTCGAGAGTGACCTTCTTAGCTTAGTTCCTGCGGGACATCATGGAGGGCTCCATGAGGGCATGTAAATTCTTCTAATACTTTTGCTATTGTCTGGCGTTATAAACTTATGTCCTGCATGAGACCCTTGTTGGAGCATGACTTTCCCTTCCTTCTATTCCCGCGGTAGTTTAGGGCCCTACGCCTGCGAGACCCAGTCCCGGGACAAGCCTCAGCCTGCGCTGGTATGCCAGGTCACGATGTCGTGGTCAAGGCTAGGAGGTGAGGGATCCAGGGTCCGGTAGCAGCCCCCGAGGCGCGATGCTCAGGAGGTCCCTCTTGGCGTGCAGGCAACCGCCCACCGGTCCATCGAGAAGGGTTTTCATGCCCCAGCAGACTCGTGATTATAGTGGGTGGAGGTGTAGGTACGCGAGTGGATACGGCGTTGAAAACTTATCTCAGCAATCCTGGTGGTCAGGTGGTGGTACTTGATTTTCTATTGCCCTTCCTTCGAGGAGAGGTTCTATGTCCAGGTGTCTTCACGAGGAGGTGACGATGGTCGCTCCCGAGGCCCTGGGGGCAAGGGTCACGGAGCTGGTGGAGGCGTTTCTTCGGCCGCTACTATCGCAGCCGAAGAGGAGAAGACCGGTGGTGATGTGCTTGGTGATGCCTAATCCGTTCCTGTTCAGAGAGGGAAGTACGAGTGCCTCGGGGAGGCGTAAGAACTTTGCTTGAATTTGAAAAACTTGGTATTATTGTAATAGCTAGATGATTTCCATGCTTGCTTCCTTTCATGTTTGCTTAGGTGCTCTGCG
The DNA here is from genome assembly GCA_902687465.1 of Secale cereale. Classification (NCBI taxonomy): domain Eukaryota; kingdom Viridiplantae; phylum Streptophyta; class Magnoliopsida; order Poales; family Poaceae; genus Secale; species Secale cereale. Next base: position 461,370,386 of record LR738713.1, on the reverse strand, counting down.
TTGGCAGGGCCCAACCCCGCGCATACCTCGATCGCCATTGAGCCCTTCGGATGACCGGGGTTACCGTAGTAACTAGACTCAAGGGATGAGGGGCTACGCGGCTAGTGAGGCCCTTGGGTCGCGATGCCCAAGGGTCCCCCTTGGCGTTCAAGCAATCCCGTTTGCGATCTGCGTCGGCAGGGCCCAACCCCGCGCATACCTCGATCGCCATTGAGCCCTTCGGGTGACCGGGGTTATCGTCATAACTAGACTCAAGGGATGAGGGGCTACGTGGCCAGTTAGGCCCCTGGGCCGCGATGCCCAGGGGTCCCCCTTGACGTACGAACGGCTCACATGAAGGAGAACGAGCACCATACCTTGCCCACGAGCCTTCGCCTGGGATGGGGGTGCGAGAATGCCAGGTGTCTAGGCACCTGGTAGGGTGGCATCTGCCAGGAGAGACCTGAGCATAGCCCCCGTGCCTAGCCCCCCTCGCGACACACATCCAAGGAGAAGTTGTGAGCGTTGTGAGCTGAAAAGCTCCCTGAGGTTGGTGCGACCATTGGGGGCCACCCTCAGTTGTTTATAACTAGCGCGGAGCATAGAGCTACCACACTTGCGCGGAGTGTGGGCATTACCGCGCCTCGGTCGTAGCGGCCAGCGCGGAGCTTGGTGCTTCCACTGGTTCGTGGGCATAACCGCTCCTCGGTTGGATCTGTCAGCGCGGAGCTTGGTACTTCCACTGGACTGTGGGAGGGAGCCTCCCACCAGGAGAGACTCTGGGGCGTGTACAACCCCGTCCTGACACGTGGCTTGCACGGTAGGACAACCAAGGTGTATATGGGCCCTCCTCAGGACGAGCTGAACGACTCTGAGGAAGTTCTCGTGAGCTTACGCATCACTCACGAGACCCTACCCTGAGGCGGGTTGCGCCTGAGTCTTCTTCTGCAAAATGTGAAAAGAGACGTGTTGTGTCGACCTGTGCCGAGTGCATCTCTAGAGGGTATCGCATGAGAAGGCCGCAACACCAGCGACCCCAGGAGGTGACGTCACGGGAATGGCTTGCGAGACAGAGCTCAGCCACTAGATTTGTCGACGCTGCAGGGACGGACCCGAGCACAGACATCGTGCCCAGTCTTCTCATGCAATGATCCAAAAGAAAACCAACTGGCGCGCGGTTCCCGCGTGAGCGAGGCACCTGCCACGGGCCCCTACTTACCCATCCACGATTAGCCCATGCGAGAACAAGGCACCAAGGACCATGTGATGTGACGTCACGGGAATGGCTCGCGAGACAGAGCTCAACCCTTGGGTTTAGCGACGCTGCAGGGACGGACCCGAGCACAGACGTCGTGCCAGTCCTTTATCATGGGGCGGCTGCGAGTGGGCTCACAAGGGTTCATGACCTTAGTGGCGGTGAGGACGCCAAGCATGTAGATAATGTGAATGGAAAGAAACATCTAGCCTTGATCATGCAAAAAGGGAGACAACTGCGGGGGAACAGCCCCCAGTAGTCCGAGGATGATGCAGCCCGAGAGGCGCCCTCGATTGGATACCTGAAGCGTCACCTGATACTTGTCGAAGAAGAGTTGGGGTAGCTGAAGACGCGAGCCATGCGGGTTGCTCCTGAAGATCGTCGAGCTCCTGAGGCCCAGGTGCTCTGAAGGCTCTCAGTGGTCGCGCGGGTCCGGTCCTCGCTCCGTCGGGACCGCCTGCCACTGAGCCTCCTGAGCCCCCAAGGCCTGTTGCGCGAGATGCTGGAACGTGGCAGCTGCATTGCGGAAGCCGAAGAGTGTGCGAACGTAGCTGCAGGGAAGGGCCCTCCTTCGGCCGACCGCCGTCGGCCAGAAGGGCTCCTGAGAGGCGGCTCGGTTGACACCCGCGATGTCGATGCAGACGCGGAAGCGATCGCTTGGGCCGCGAGCAGGTGAACTTGAGGTTGTGCGGTTACGCCCACATCGGATGAGTCTCGCGTACTGAAGTTCCTCGGTAACTTGGTTGATGAAGCCCTGAGCCCCCAGCGCTGAACGGTTTACGTTGGGCTCACAAAAACGCGCGTCAAGAAACACTTGCAGGTGGTGCCCGAACACCTCCCTCGAGACGCCGGTCAGTCCGGAGACACTCCAGAGGAGATCCCCCGAGCCGAGGACGAGAGGGGCGTCGGGCGCACCCCCTATGCGAGGGTGGAGGGCGCCTCGTCAGCAGGCGTAAGTCCTGAGGCTGGGCCGTCAGGAGCCCCTGCGTCCCGAGGTCCGGTGACGGGTAGGTTCTTCTTCTTCTTGGGGGTGGCCTGCAGGGTGAGGACGGCTCCATCCTCATCGGAGCACTCGACCGCTGCGGTCTGGTAGGCGTGCTCTAGGGAACGCACCGCTTCCTTCTCGTAAGAAGCAATTGTGATGACTCCGCCGCTCCCAGCCATCTTGAGGATGTTGTAGCCGTGATGGGTCGCCGCCATGAACTTGGCGAGGGCAAGATACCCAAGGATGGCGTTGTACGGGAGTTGGATGTTGGTGACGTCGAAGTCGATGAGCTCGGTATGGTAGTGGTCGCGTTCACCAAAGGTGACGGGGAGGCGGACCTGCCCCATCGGGAGTGTGGAGCCATCCGTGCCTCCGTAGAATGGCTTGGACGGGTGGAGCTGATCGTAGGGAACCTAGAGCGTCTCAAAGGTCTGGATGGAGGGGAAGTTGAGTCCTGCTCCGCCGTCGATGAGGGTCTTGGTCACGAGGATGTTGCTGATGGTCGGGGTGCAGAGCATCGGGAGGGCGCCTGGGGCCGGAGTGCACTTGAGCTGGTACTTGGGGTCGAAGGCGATGACCTGCTTGGTCCACCTGAGGTTGCGCGGCGTCGTCAGGCCTGGGAAGCGCCGCGTTCACCTCACATGCAAACTGCTTGAAGATGCGATGGGAAGCTGGGGCATGGGCTCCTCCCAAGATGCATGCAACTGCACGCGGCTCCTGGAAGCCCCCTGCCCCGTCTCCCTGGCAGTCATCGTCGTTCCTTCTTGGTGGTGGTGGCAGCGGGGGCAGGCCTCCATTGCCCTCAGGGCGACCCTCACGAGGCTGGTCGCACCAGGGAGCGTCACGAGGTTGCTCCTTCCAGTGGTCTTCACGAGGCTGCTCACGCCACCCTTGGCGTGAGTTCCTACTGTCCCAACGTCCTCCTCCTCGGCCTCCTCCACGGCCGTAGCCCCGGTTGTCGCACTCAGGGCGCTGCCTGATGCGCCCACCACGCATTGCCCTGAGCTCCTGGCAGTCGTTAGTGTTGTGGCTGTGGACGTTGTGGAAGACGCGGTATGGTTGGTTGTCTCTGGGGAGGTTATTGTAGCCGCAGCCACGCTTCACTTCTGGCTCCGCAGCCAGCACGGCGGGTCCCTTGCGCTTTGATTCTTTGGCCTTGGTCATCTTGTCGTCCGCCTCCGCCTCAGGCAGCTCCTGGAGGGAGAGGCGTCATTCCTCCGCCCTGGCACACTTTGCCGTGAGCTTGAACATTTCGAGGGCTATGCACAGGTCCTCGTGAATGGCGAGCTCCTCCCTCATCCCGACGTCGCGGACGCCGTCGGAGAAAGCAGAGATGATGGCCTCGTCCGAGACCCTAGGGATCCGGAGGCGCATGTTGTTGAGCGTTGGATGTACTATTGCAGGGTCTCTCCCGGCTGCTGCCTCATGCGGCGCAAATCAGCAGCTGTCGGGGCTCGGTCGTGGGTGCCTTGGAAGTTGGCAACGAAACGCTCGCGAAGCTCTTCCCAGGAGGAGATGGATCCCACGAGGAGGTTCAGGAGCCAGGAGCGTGTGCCATCCTTCAGAGCCATGGGTACCAGTTCGCCATGACCTGCTCGGTGCCGTTGGACGCCTCGATGCTCAGCTCGTAGAGTTGGAGGAACTCCGTGGGGTTGGTGGTGCCGTCGTAGCGCGGAGGCAGGTCCGGCTTGAACTTGCTGGGCTAGACGAGGCGCCATAACTCAGGAGCTAGGGCGCGACACCCAGCCAAGCTCATGACCGCAGGCGCCCCCTGCGCCTGCAGTGCTGGTTCTAGGGGTGCTGGCGCCACCACCTCCTGTGGCTCGAGGTCTGGGCGCTGCGGGCCAGGGGGCCCGTGAGCCCCTGCATGGGGATGCAGGATCACCTGGCAGTTCTCCTCGTCGTGCGCATGAGCTCTGCGGGGTTGCTCATGTCGAAGAACCTCGCGTCGGACCTCTTGGCCGGCATGGTGGAGTGGAGGCGGGGCCAGGACCCCGTGGCCTTCGTTCCCCGCCGGGGGCGACGGAGGACTTGAGGAGTGCGTTGGTGCAGGTGCTTCTCCAGCGGCGTTGACGAGCTCGGTGATGCGGTGGAGCCACTCGTCGTAGAGGTCATCCGCCGGGCGGTAGCGCAAGAGCTCCCGCGCCATCAGTAGCGCAGGCTACTGGTAGACTGGCCCACGACGGACCAGCGAGGACGACGCCGTGGCCGACGAGGGTGAAGGCATTGCCGTGCGGCCATCCCGCCGCACGGACGGTGGCAGCGACGAGTCCTGCTTCTCGTGGACGGCCGGGTCGGTGACGGCATTGGCGACCGGCGAGTTGGCGCGGAGCGGTGCACCGTTGCCCGCGGGCGCCGTCTGAGCGACGTTCGTGGCGCGGTGGGCGGTGCGAGCTCGGCGTGTGTCCACCATGGCTGTGGAGCGGAGTCGACTACGAGAACGCGACGAGGTCGTCGGAGAGGCGAGATTTCGACACGCCCCCTACCCGGCGCGCCAAATGTCGGATTTAGGGCTCCGCAAAACCCAAGAAGTTCGAACACAGGGGCGTGAACGAAGATCTCTCCCACTCACGTCTACCTAGCATCTCGCTCTCGTCTCGATGGAGGGATTCAAGCAAACAATAGATAGAACACATAAGAGTTTACCCAGGTTCGGGCCACCGTGTGGTGTAAGACCATACTTCCTGCTTTGGTGGATTAGCCTCGGGCGGGCTGGAATATGAGCTAGTACAATGGTTCCTGAGCTCGGGAGGATCAGGAGGCAAGTGTTCTAGCTCCTTATGTGGTGGCAGAGTGTATGGATCGATCCCCCTTTCACAGCGGGACTCCTAGCTACTTATATAGGCGGCCACGGTCCTCTTCCCCCGAAACGTTTAGGTGGGAAGGGATCCCACAATGGCCATTTTTGAGCGGGAACACAAGGACGTTCTTATCCTGACAAAAGCGGTCTTCGCCTGCAAAACGATCAGACGGTGACACGGTGGTGGGCTCGACGATGACATCCTCCTTGTTGTCCTTGCGGTCTTCGGTCTTGTTGCACCAAAGGGGAAACCTTTGCCCCGCTCCTAGGGAACCCGTGGCTGCGCTGTCCCCTTTGCATCGAAATGGCAACTACGCCGCTAGCGGACGCTGGCACCCGCTGGTGCGGTGCGTCACAGCTGACATCACTGCCTCCTCCTAAGGCAGGCTTGGCCTTGGATTCTCCGCCCCTCCGGAGCACCTTGCCGAGGCCGCTCCTGAGGGGGTCTTGACGTCGTTCTCCTCGCGAGGCTTGGCCCCCTCGCGAGGGTCTTGGACAACTAGTCGATCAGCTGGACCGTACCAGGCCGTTTGTAGGATCGTGTCATGGCCCGCAGACAGGCAAGTCTGGGTACCCTGGTTCCCAGGACGCCGACACCCGCGAGGCTTGGCCCCTCGCGAGGGTCTTGAGTGGTTGCTGAAGAGGTTGGGCCGTACCAGGCCGCTGGATGAGCCACGCCCTAGGCCGCAGGCAGGCAAGTATGGGTACCCCCGTTCTGAGAACGCCGACAGTAGCCCCGGGGCCCAAGGTGCGCTCAGGCTTGGCTTCGCGGCGAAGCCAAGGATCAAGTGCGGAGCTCTGCGGGCCCCAAAAGCCTGCGGCCTTGACTGACGCGTGGTGATGCTGTCGGTGGAGAAGTGCTTCCTGACAGCGGCGCCTAAGGCTGAAGGAGGGGCCTACTGGTGAGTGACGGTGCTCCACCCTATCTTTTTTTTCCTGCGACATGTTACGGGCCTCGTGGAGGCGTTAAAACTTCTGTTTGATGCTTGAAGGACAGTTTGGCTTGTAATAATTGCTAGATATTCGCAGTTCCCTTCCTATTCGCCATGTCGTTCTACGTCGGCAGAGCCCGGCCCCGCGCGTACCTCAGCCGCCGTTGGCTTGTCCGGATCACCGGGACAAGACTAGGGAGTGAGGGGCTACATGACTAGTTAGGATCCTGAGTCGCGATGCTCAGGAGTCCCCCTTGACGTGCAAACGGTCCCTAGGAAGGAAGCGCTAGGAAGGGCTTTTGTGTTCTGTGTCAGCAGGGCCCGACCCCGCGCGTACCTCAGCCGCCGCTGGCTTGGCCGGATCACCAGGACAAGACCAGGGAGTGAGGGGCTACGGGACCAGTTAGGCCCTTGGGTTGCGATGCCCAAGGGCCCCCTTGACGTATGAATGGCCCTGAGAAAAGTAGTGCGCGAGCCGACCTTAGCATTCTGCGTCGGCAGGGCCTGGCCCGCCGCTGGCTTGGCCGGATCACCAGGACAAGACCAGGAAGTGAGGGGCTATGGGACCAGTTAGGCCCTTGGGGCGCGATGCCCAAGGGCCCCCCTTGACGTACAAACAGACCTCATACCTGTCCTCGCATGGCTTGCACTCGTGAGGGTTGTGTGTTGACCAGGCCCGGGGGACCTGGTGGGGCGTACGCCAGGCGTGACCTGAGCGCAGCGCCGATGCCCAGCCCCCTCGCGCTACCCTCCTGAGGGGAGCACAACGCGGTGGGGTTGGTCACCGAGCCGGGGGGCTCCCTGAGTTTAATGTGGCCGTGAGGCCACCCCCGGTTGTTTATTGCTAGCTCTGAGCTTGCGTTGTATTCCCTCGAAGAGGAAAGGGAGATGAAGCACAGTAGCGTAAGTATTTCCCTCAATTTTTGAGAACCAAGGTATCAATCCAGTAGGAGACCACGCGCGAGTCCCTCGCACCTGCAGAAACAAATAAGAACTTCGCAGCCAACGAAATAAGGGGTTGTCAATCCCTTTTCGGTACTTACGAGAGTGAGATCTGATAGAGATGATAGTTTATATTTTTGGTATTTTTAGTTTAATAAAACAACAAATAAAAGCAAGAAAAGTAAAGTAGATGTAGATTGATATGTTGAGAATAGACTCGGGGGCCATAGTTTTCTCTAGTGGCTTCTCTCATGATAGCGATATTCTACGACGGGTAAACAAATTACTGTCGAGCAATTGATAGAAAAGCGAATAATTATGAGACTATCTAGGCATGATCATTGTATATAGGCATCACGTCCGAGACAAGTAGACCGAAACGATTCTGCATCTACTACTATTACTCCACACATCGACCGCTATCCAGCATGCATCTAGTGTATGGAGTTCATATGAACAGAGTAACGCCTTAAGCAAGATGACATGATGTAGAGGGATAAACTCAAGCAATATGATGAAAACCCCATCTTTTTATCCTTGATGGAAACAATACAACGCCTTGCTGCCCCTACTGTCACTGGGAGAGGACACTGCAAGATTGAACCCAAAGCCAAGCACTTCTCCCATTGCAAGAACTATAGATCTAGTAGGCCAAACCAAACCAATAAATCGAAGAGACTTGCAAAGATATTATGAGCTCACATACAAAGTTCAGAGAAGAACCAAATATATTTCATAGATAACCTTGATCATAAACTCACAATTCATCGGATCTCGACAAACACACCGCAAAAAGAGATTACATCGAATAGATCTCCTCGAAGACCGAGGAGAACTTTGTATTGAGATCCAGAGAGAGAGAACAAGCCATCTAGATACTAGCTATGGACCCGAAGGTCTGTGGTAAACTACTCACAACTCATGGTGAGGGCGATGATCATGATGATGATGAAGGCCTCCGTGATGGATCCCCCTCCCGGAACAGGCTCCAAGATGGGATCTCCACGGGAACAGAAGCTACGGCGGTGGAATTAGGGTTTTCTCTCTGCGTATGGAGTTTCTGGGGTACGTAGGTATATATAGGAAGAAGGAGGGCACCGGGGGCCACACGGGCCAGCCTCGAGGCAGGGGGGCACACCCTGGGAAGGGGGCGTGCCCCCCACCCACGAGGGCATGCCCTCTGTCCCCTGACTTGGTCCTGACGTTTCCCGAGCGTGATTTTCTCCAAAAATATCTCTCGCGAAGGTTTCATTCTGTTTGGACTCCATTTGATATTCCTTTTCTTCAAAACCCTGAAATAGGCAAAAAAACAACAATCTGGACTGGGCCTTTGGGTCTATAGGTTAGTCCCAAAAATGATATAAAAATGAATGACAAAGCCCATTAAACATCCAAGACTTCATAAATAATAGCATGGAACAATAAAAAATTATAGATACGTTGGAGACGTATCAAGCATTCCCAAGCTTAATTCCTGCTCGTCCCCGAGTAGGTACATGATAAAGAAAGAATTTTTGATGTGGAATGCTAACCAATATAGTTTTTCAATGTAATTCTCTTAATTGTGGCATGAATGTTCAGATCTGAAAGATTCAAGATAAAAGTCTATGTTGACATAAGAAATAATAATACTTCAAGCAATTCTAACAAAGCAATCATGTCTTCTCAAAATACCATGGCTAAAGAAAGTTATCCCTACAAAATCATATAGTGTTGTCTATGCTCCCTTATTATCACACAAAAATATTCATATCATGCACAACCCCAATTTCGGCCAAGCATTTGTTTTCATACTCTATCTTTTCAAACCTTTCAACTTTCACACAATACATGAGCATGAGCCATGGATATAGCACTATGGGTGGAATAGAGGTGGTTGTCGAGAAGACATAAAGGAGGGAGATAGTCTCACATCGACTGGGCGTATCAACGGGCTATGGAGATGCCCATCAATAGATATCAATGTGAGTGAGTAGGGATTGCCATGCAACGGATGCACTAGAGCTAAATATGAATGAAAGCTCAACAAAAGAAACTAGTGGGTGTGCATCCAACTTGCTTGCTCACGTAGACCTAGGGCATTTGAGGAAGCCCATCGTTGGAATATACAAGCCAAGTTCTATAATGAAAATTCCCACTAGTATATGAAAGTGACTAAGCATGAGACTCTCTACAATGAAGAACATGGTGCTACTTTGAAGCACACGTGTGGAAAAAGATAGTAGCAATTGTCCCTTTCTCTCTTTTTTTTGGGGCCTTTTTTTTCTTTGGCCTTTTTTTTGCGGAGGGGCTTTATATATTCAGCCTTTTCTCCCATGGGACAATGCTCTAATAATGATGATCATCACACTTTCATTACAACAAGAAATTACAACTCGATACTACAACAGCAAAGTATGACTCTATATGAATGCCTCCGACGGTGTACCTGTATGTGCAATGAAACAAGAGTGACATGTATAAAAATTATGTATGGTGGCCTTGCCACAAATACGATGTCAACTACAAGATCATGCATGGTAATATGACAATATAATGCGTGTCATATAAACGGAACGATGGAAAGTTGCATGGCAATATATCTTGGAATGGCTATGGAAATGCCATGATAGGTAGGTATGGTGGCTGTTTTGAGGAAGGATATATAGTGGGTTTATGGCACCGGCGAATGTTGCGCGGTACAAGAGAGGCTAGCAATGGTGGAAGGGTGAGAGTGCGTATAATCCATGGACTCAACATTAGTCATAAGAAATCATATACTTATTGCAAAAATCTACGATTCATCAAAACAAAGCAATCAACGCATGCTCCTAGGGGGGAGGTTGGTAGGAGTTAACCATCGCGCGCCCCCGACCTCCACACAAAGGTTGACACTCTACATATACCTCATGCTCTAACTTAGTCACACAACGGTTCACCATACGTGCATGCTACGGGAATCACTAACCTTAACACAAGTATTTCTCAATTTCATAATATCTCCATTAGCATGACTCTAATATCACTATCCTCATGTCTCAAAACAATTATCAAGCATCCAACATCTCATTCAATTCAATGCACTTGGTGTGATTTTTTTTACTACATTGACATTGGATGTTTATCATGTGAAGACTAGTTTCTCTTGCCTTAACACTTTACCATGCTGTTTTGATAGACTCTCAAATAGATATAAGTGCAGCATGAGAGTTCAACAATTTCTACAAAATATTACCACCACCATGCTCTAAAAGATATAAGTGAAGCACTAGAGCAAAAACTATTCAACTTAAAAGATATAAGTGAAGCACATAGAGTGTTCTAATAATTTCTAGGCCATATTTAACTCTCTAAAATAGGTGTGTCCAGTAAGGATGATTGTGGCAAATAACAAGCAAAGACTCAAATTATACAAGACACTCCAAGCAAAACACATAGCATGTTGCGAATAAAAATATAGCTCCAAGTATAGTTACCGATGGATGAAGACGAAAGAGGGGATGCCTTCCTGGGGCATCCCCAAGCTTAGGATTTTGATTATCTTGAATTTACTTGGGGTGCCATGGGCATCCCCAAGCTTAGGAATTTGCTAATCCTTGTTCCATAGTCCATCAAAGCATTCTCAAAACTTGAAAACTTTACAACACAAAACTTAGACAAAAATTCTCGTGAGCTCCGTTAGTATGAGAAAGCAAACCACTACTCAAAGGTACAGCAATGAATTCATTATTTTTTTATATTGGTGTTAAACTTACTGTACTCCAAGTTCTCTATGGTTCATATCCTCCAATGTTACTCATAGATGCATCGGAATAAGCAAACAACACACGAAAAACAGAATCTGTCAAGAACAGAACAGTCTGTAGTAATCTGCAGGTTTCGCCTACTTCTGGAACTCTAAAAAATTCAAAATAAATTGGTAATTTTGCGCAATTTGTCTACCAATCAGCAGCAAAAAGAATCAACTAAAAAGCACGCTCCAGTAAAATCCAACGACTACTTTAGCAAGCGCTAACGATTCTGTTTTTCACAGAAAATCATATAAACTTCACACAAGTCTTACCAAAGGTTCTACTTGGCACAAACACTAAACAAAACATGAAACCACATCTAATCAGAGGCTAGATGCTTTATTTATTCCCTAATAGCAACAAAAGCAAAAAACATAAAATTGGGTTGCCTCCCAACAAGCGCTATCATTTTACGCCCCTAGCTAGGCATTGATATTTCAATGATGCTCACATGAAAGACAAGAATTGAAGCACAAAGAGAGCATCATAAGACATGTGACAAACATATCTAAGTCTAACATACTTCCTATGCATAGGCATCTTATAGGAAAACAAATTACCAAGACCTGCAAGATCTAGCATATGCAAGGAAGGAGAAAGAAACAATAGCAATCTCAACATAACGAGAGGTACTTTAGTAACATGAAAATTTCTACAATCATATTTCCCTCTCTCATAATAATTGCATGTAGGATCATGATCAAATTCAACAAAATAGCTACCACATAACATATTCTCAAGATGATCCACATGCATGCAAAGTTGACACTCTTCCAAAATAGTGGGATTAACATTAACTAAAGTCAGGACCTCTCCAAACCCACTTTCAATATTATTGCAAACATTATTATCAATCTCATATTCATCATGGGGCTTAAATAAATTTTCAACATCATAAGAAGAATCACCCCAATCATGGTCATTGCAACAAATAGTAGTCATAGCAAAATTAGCATCCCCAAGCTTAGGGTTTTGCATATCATTAACACAATTGGCATTAAGAGAATTTATAATAACATCATTGCGATCATGCTTTTCATCGAAGGAACTATCAAGTATGGGTGCAATAGCAACGATCTCATGTTTAACATAGGGAACTATAGCAAATTCTTCTTCATAAATATTGGCATCATGTCCACAAGAATAGCAAGCATCATGTTCATCAGGGGATATTTCAATCAAATCATCGGAATCATAATTATCTATAGATTCATGCATATTATTATTTTCCTTCAAAGCAGCGGTCGTTCCTTCAATAAATTCTTTGATATCGGCATTATGAGCATAGTTTTCATAGCAATATTTAAGTATGTCAAAAATTTCAGATTCATAGAGAGTAATATCATACTTTTTAATCAAAGAAGCAACTTCATAAGCACCCTTAAAAGCAACTAGTTCTTCAATTTTTTCGATATCATAGTAACTATAAACACCATTTGCATAAGAAGATAAGATTTCATTATCATTAAACTCACATAGGTAGGGGAGGTGTTTTTAAGGGTTCTTAGAGCAACAAGTAAAATCACAGATTTCACAAAGATTCCCAGCATAACACATCAATCTGTTTATCTGATCCCATAAGAGTATCCCCTTTTCAGACAAACGGTGATGCACAAAATGAGCATGCTCAGCTAAAGATTTCCCATCAACTAGGCTAGTTGGGGTTTCAGCACGAGCGCATAAGGATCAAAGATGATCCAAGTAGAACACCTTAAGGTGATCCATAACAATAGATTTTTAGCAAGCAAAGATGCAAGCACATAGAAGGCACATAGCACACAAGCAAACAAAAAGGCAAGCGAACGATACACACACGACGGAAGAAGGGCAAATAAAACAGCAAGGGTGAAGTGGGGGAGAGGAAAATGAGAGGCAAATAAATGTAATGCGAAGGATAAGGGTTTGTGATAGGTACTTGGTATATGACTTTTGCGTCAGCCTCCCCGGCAACGGCGCCAGAAATTCTTCTTGCTACCTCTTGAGCTTGCGTTGTATTCCCTCGAAGAGGAAGGGGAGATGCAGCACAGTAGCGTAAGTATTTCCCTTAGTTTTTGAGAACCAATGAATCAATCCAGTAGGAGACCACGCACGAGTCCCTCGCACCTGCACAAACAAATAAGAACTTTGCAGCCAACGCGATAAGGGGTTGTCTATCCCTTTACGGTCACTTACGAGAGTGAGATCTGATAAAGATGATAGTTTATATTTTGTATTTTTAGTTTAATAAAACATCAAATAAAAGCAAGAAAAGTAAAGTAGATGTAGATTGATATGTTGAGAATAGACCCGGGGGCCATAGTTTTCTCTAGTGGCTTCTCTCATGATAGCGATATTCTACGGTGGGTAAACAAATTACTGTCGAGCAATTGATAGAAAAGCGAATAATTATGAGACTATCTAGGCATGATCATTGTTTATAGGCATCACGTCCGAGACAAGTACACCAAAACGATTCTGCATCTACTACTATTACTCCACACATCGACCGCTATCCAGCTTGCATCTAGTGTATTGAGTTCATACGAACAGAGTAACGCCTTAAGCAAGATGACATGATGTAGAGGAATAAACTCAAGCAATATGATGAAAACCCCATCTTTTTATCCTCGATGGCAACAATACAATACGTGTCTTCTGACCCTACTGTCACTGGGAAAGCACACCGCAAGATTGAACCCAAAGCCAAGCACTTCTCCCATTGCAAGAACTATAGATCTAGAAGGCCAAACCAAACCAATAATTCGAAGAGACTTGCAAGGATATTATGAGCACACATAAAAAGTTTAGAGAAGAACCAAATATCTTTCATAGATAACCTTGATCATAAACTCACAATCCATCGGATCTCAACAAACACACCGCAAAAAGAGATTGCATCGAATATATCTCCTCGAAGACCGAGGAGACCTTTGTATTGAGATCCGGAGAGAGAGAAGAAGCCATCTAGATACTAGCTATGGACCCGAAGGTCTATGGTAAACTACTCACAACTCATGGTGAGGGCGATGATGATGATGATGAAGGCCTCCGTGATGGATCCCCCTCCCGGAACAGGCTCCAAGATGGGATATCCACGGGAATAGAAGCTACGGCGATGGAATTAGGGTTTTCTTTCTGCGTATGGAGTTTCTGGGGTACGTAGGTATATATAGGAAGAAGGAGGGCACCGGGGGCCACATGGGCCAGCCTCGAGGCAGGGGGGCGCACCCCCCACCCTCGAGGGCAGGCCCTCTGTCCCTTGACTTGGTCCTGACGTTTCTCGAGCATGATTTTCTCCAAAAATATCTCTCGCGAAGGTTTCATTCCGTTTGGACTCCGTTTGATATTCCTTTTCTGCAAAACCCTGAAATAGGAAAAAAAAACAGCAATCTGGACTGGGCCTTTGGGTCAATAGGTTAGTCCCAAAAAATGATATAAAAATGAATGATAAAGCCCATTAAACATCCAAGACTTCATAAATAATAGCATGAAACAATCAAAAATTATAGATACGTTGGCGATGTATCATTTATCACTAGCGCGGAGCATGGCGCTACCGTTCTTGCACGGGCATAGTCGCTCCTCGACCGTGTCGACTGCCAGCGCGGAGCATGGTGCTTCCACTGGAACGTGGGAGGGGACTCCCTACTACGGAGAGCCCTCGGGGCGTGTAAAGCCCCGCGTTGACACGTGGCTTGTGCGGTAGGGCTATACAAGGTGTATCTGGGCACCCGTGAGCCAGCGCGGGACTCATGAGGCCCTACCTCAAGGCGGGTTGCGCCTGGTCTTGAGTGAGAGCGCTTGAGGTGGTCCTGCAAGATGGTTAGGCAACTTGCGCCGGGTGAATCCCTCGAGGCTGCCACATGAGAAGGTCGGGCACCAACGACCCCAGGAGGTGACGTGAACGAGGCCAGCCCGCCAGACAGAGCTCAGCCGTTGGGTTTATCGACGCTGCATGGACGGACCCGAGCACGGACAACGTGCCTAGTCTTCTCATGTGGATGCCCTAAGAAAAGACAACCAGCGGGCGGCTCCTGTAGCGACGGGGCACCGTATTATGCGCCCCAGCTCGCCTGCTAGCATCCAGCTCATGCGAGGGTGAGGCACCAAGGGCCACAGGAGGTGACGTACACGGGGCTGGCCCGCGAGTTAGAGCTCAGCCGCTTGGATTTGGCGACGCTGCAGGGACGGACCCGAGCACAGACGCCGTGCCTGCCCTTGATCATAAGGCGGGTGCAAGCAAGCTAGTGTGGGCGTACAATATTCGTGGCACTAGGGCGATGGTCAAGCAGGCGAGCAGTTTTAATGCAGCCGACGGAAAAGGTAACGCTAGCTTAGGTAAGATGCCAAGGTGATACATGCCGCCGGGACGGATCTGTGCGGCCTGGGGATAATGCGGCCCAAGAGGGCGCCCCCAACAAGTAAGCTAAAGATGCAGAAGGATACACGCCGCAGGGACAGACCCGTGCGACCTGGGAATGATGCAGCCCGAAGGATGCTCCCAGCTGAACAAAAACCGGAAAATGTCACCTGGCACAATTGTTGAAGTAGTGTTGGGGTAGCTGTAGACACTGCTCCTCACGCGCCGCCTGGCTCCGGCGCCCCGCGAGGCTCCGGGGATTCCCGGATCTTGCGGAGAACCAAGGCCATCTCCGCCAGGATCTCCTGATGTCTGGCCTCGCGAGTCGCCAGGACTTCTCACATGTGGCGTTGGTGCTGAGTCGCTTGGTTCGGTAGGCCGAAGGGTATGCGAACGTAGCTGTGAGGGGGACCCTCGCACTAGCCCACCTGATAAGGCCAATAGAGATCCTAAGATGCGATCCCATTGAGTGCGGGGGCATTGATGCAGACGCGCAGTCCGTCGCCTAAGCCTGGGCCGACAACTGCACTCCGAGGCGCCGGACGGCGCTCGCCCCTCATTGCCCTTGGCACCTATAGGTCTTCAATGGTCTGGCTGATGAACTCCTGAGCGCTTTGTGCCTCACGCCTTGAGGCCTCCGGAGGGAAACGTGCGGTGAAGCACTCCTCCACATGGTGCCCGAGCGCCTCCCTCGTGACGTTGGCTAAGTCAGAGGCCCTCCAGAGGAGAGCCCCCGAGCCCAGCCTGAGGGGGGAACCTGGCGTGCCTTCTTATGCGAGGGAGGGAGGAGACCCTTCCCTATGTGCAGGTCGTGAGGTGCTGCCACCGGGTGCTGCGACCTCATGAGGCTCCAGGGCGAGCAGCTGCTGCTTCTTCTTGGGGACGGCCTCAGGAGGGTAGATGATGCTGTCGTTGTCTGGATCCTCGACTACTGCCGCCTGGTAAGCGTGCTCGAGTGAGCACACTGCATCCTTCTCTTCACAAGCAATGGTGATGACGCCCCCACTCCCTGGCATCATGAGGACGTTGTAGCCGTGGTGATTCACTGCCATGAACTTGGCCAGGGCTGGGTACACGAGGATGGCGTTGTAAGGGAGATGGATGTGGGCGACGTCGAAGTCGATGAGCTCAGTGTGGTAGTTGTCGCGCTTGCCGAAGGTGACAGGCAGGCGGACCTGCCCTATGGGGGTGGTGGAGCCGTCAGTCACTCCGGAGAAGGGCTTGGTTGGCAGTAACTGATCGTACGGTACTTGGAGGCGGTCGAACGTCTCAACGGACAGGACATTGAGCCCTGTGCCGCCGTCGATGAGAGTTTTGGAACTTGGACGTTGCTGATGACGGGCGAACAAAGCATCGGGAGGGCGCCGACCATAGCCGCGCACTTGAGCTGGTCGGCTGAACTGAAGGTGATGGGGCACTTGGACCACCTGAGTGGGCGCGTAGCCTCGAGCTTGGGGAGACCCGCGTTTACTTCCCGGGCGAACTGCTTCAAGAGGCGCTAAGAGGCTGGGGCCTGTGCTCCGCCCAAGATGCAGGCGATGGCACGAGGCTCCTGGAAGCCCCCAACCCCCTCATCTTGGTTATCGTTCCTCCTTGGTGGTGGCAGAGGTGAAAGGCTAGCCTTGCCCTGGCGGCGGTCCTCACGAGGTTGGTCCCTCCAGGCGCCCTCATGGGGCAGGTCCCTCCATGCATCCTCACAAGGCTAATCGCGCCAACGGTCCTCCCGAGGTTGGTCACGCCACTCCCGACGAGGGGCGCGGTCGTCCCAGCATCCCCCGGTCCGACTTCCTCAACGGTCGTAGCCACGGTTGCTGCGCTTGGGGCGTTGGCCGGCGCGTCCTTCGCGGAGGGCCCTGAGCTCTTGACAGTCGTGGGTGTTTTGGCTATGCATGTTGTGGAAGGCGCAAAACTGCCGACTGCTCTTGGATGACTCCGGGTAGTCGCGGCCGTGCTTCATCTCCGGCTCAGCCACGAGCATTGCCGCTCCTTTGCGCTTTACGTTCTTGCTCTTGGCCTTCTTGTCTTCAGGTTTAGCAGCAGGGAGCTCGGCGAGGGAGAGGCGCCCCTCCTCAGCTCTGGCGCACTTGGTCGCGATGTTGAATAGCTCCAGGGACGTGCACAGATCTTCGTGGATGGCCAGCTCCTCCTTCATCTTGACGTCACGGACACTATCTGAGAATGCTGAAATGATGGCATCGCCCATGACCTTGGGGATCTTGACGCGGATGATGTTGAAGCGCTGGATGAACTTCTGTAGGGTTTCTCCTGGTTGTTGCTTGATACGCCGCAGGTCACCCGCGGCCAGGGGCGGCCTCGGGTGCCTTGGAAGTTGGCGACAAACCGCTCGCGCATCATGCTCTAGGTGGAGATCGATCCCGCGGGCAGGTTTAGGAGCCACGAGCGCGCGCCATCTTTGAGGGCCAAGGGGAACCAGTTCGCCATGATCTTCTCGTTGCCACCGGACGCTTCGATGCTCAGCTCGTAGAGATGCAGGAACTACACAGGGTCGGGGGTACCATCATAGCATGGAGGCAGGTTGGGCTTGAACTTCCCAGGCCAGTTGACGTTGCGCTGCTCGGGGGCGAGAGCCTTGCAGCCTGCTGTCTACACCGGAGCTTGTTAGGGAGGCGGAACTTGGCCTTGGTCCTCGAGCGCCACCGCGATGGGGGGCACGTGGTCTCGACGCAGCAGTGGAGGGAGCGCTGGCGCTCCTCCACTGGGTCGCTAGATCTCTTGGCAGCTTCCTTCTTCGTGCACTGGCGCCGCGCGTGGGTGATCACGCCGTGGGGCCACGTGCCTTGGGTCTTGGACGATGCCTTGACGCGGAGGTAGCAGGGGAGCTTCATGGTCCACATTGTCCGCATGGGGAGGCGGACGAGGTAGCGAGAGGGATGGCGCTGGAGAGCCCCCAACGGTGCTGGCAAGCTCGGCGATGCGGTCGAGCCATTCTTCGTAGAAGTCGTCGACGAGGCGGTAGCACAGGAGCTCGCACGCCATGAGCAACGCAACCTGCGCGTCCGCGGGTCCGCGACGAGCATGGGACGACGAGATCGCTGGGGTCGGTGACGAGGTCGTGGTGCATCTGTCTCATCGCACGGAGGGGTGCAGGGACGAGGCCTGCTGTTCATGTCGCGCCGGGCCGGTGGCAGCGTTGGCAGCAGGCGATGGAGAACGGCGGGGCGGTCCGCCGGCACGAGCTGTCTGAGCGACGCGGGCGGCGAGGGCAGCCCATCACTCAGCACGGGCTCTGCGAGTGTCGGCCATGGAACCGGTGGGACGACGGAGCGCGGACTGATGAAAGGGAAGTTTTGGCACACGCCTACCTGGCGCGCCAAATATCGGATCTTGGGTTCCGGTGAAACCCTTGTGGTTCGAACTCTGGGGTGCGCACGAAGATCTCTCCTTCCGCCCTAGCTCATCTACTCGCCGATCCCTAGGCCTAGCTCGTCAGACCCGAAGAACAAGGGACACAAGGTTTATACTGGTTCGGGCCACCGTTGTGGTGTAATACCCTAATCCAGTGTGGTGTGATGGATTGCCTTGTAGGCTAAGGAAGAACTAGTACATGGGGGGAACAGCCTCCTGAGGAGAGGTGTTCTTGTGCTTGAGTGAGCACGTGGATGTCTGGGCGGTCTCAATAATCCGATCCCCTCGGTTGGGCCAGCTCCAGATCAGATGCCCCATATGGTGGTGGGTAGTCCTATGTATAGAGGCCCGGCTCGTCTTCCCAAATATTGAGCGGGAAGGGATCCCACAACGGCCACATTTGAAAGGGGACAACTTGTACAAGCTCTCCTGACAAAAGGTGGTCTTCGCCTGCCAAAGGCTCTGGTGGTGATGCTGCCGTGGGCTTCGCGATGACCTCCGCTCTGCCGTCCTGTTGGTCTTGGTCTTGTTGCACCGATATGGAAACCTTTGCCTAACACCTCGGGACTCATCGCATGCGCCTGCTCCTTTAGCACCAAAGAGGAAACTGGCATCCTGCGCCCGCTGGCACCTGCCTGGTCTTGGTCGTCACTGCTTACGTCACGAGGGCCTCGCGAGGTGCCCCTTGCCTTGATATCTCCGCTCCTCAGGAGCCATCCTAGTGAGGTTGACCCAGGGGAGGTCTTGCGTCGTCTGCCTCGAGAGGCTCGGCCCCTTGCGAGGGTCTTGAGTGGTTGCTGAAGAGGTTGGGCCGTACCAGGCCGCTGGATGAGCCACGCGTTGTGCCGCAGGCAGGCAAGTCTGGGTAACCCCGTTCCCAGAACGCCAACAGACATGAAGCTCCTTCTCATCACCTGATTCATCATATGAGGCAACGTGAGGGAATTGGGGAATCTTTCCTCTTTCACCAGTATTCCTTGAACATTCTATTGGTTTTCTCGTCTTTCTATAGTTGCCTATATATGAATTCTCATTGCAATTTACCACACAAAACATAAAGATTTATCCTAGATTAATTTCAGTGTCTTCTATAAGAATGAATATTTTAAACCAAATATTTTTATGTGACAATTCTTCATACCCCCAAAATAGACAATGTTCATTATAAATTTCAAGGGTGATCATGTCTGTCTGTGTCCTGGGAACAGGGGTACCCAGACTTGCCTGCTTGCGGCCCGTGACGTGGCCCCATTAGCGGCCTGGTACGGCCCAACTTCAGCAACCACAACTTAAGACCCTCGCGGGGGGCCAAGCCTCGCGAGGTGGGCGACAACAAGACCTCCCCGGGTGCAGTCTCTCTAGGCTGGCTCCCGAGGAGCGGGGATATCTATGCAAGGTGGACCTCGCGAGGTTCACGTGATGTGAGCCACGACGTCCAAGGCCAAGCAGGCGCCAGCGGGCGCAGTGTACCAGTTTCCCATTTGGTGCTAAGGGAGCAAGCGCAGGCGCGGATTCCATAGGGATCAGGCAAAGGTTTCCATATCGGTGCAACAAGACCAAGGACCGTCAGGGCTGCAGAACGGAGGTCATCGTGGAGCCCGGCGCGGCGTCACCACAAGATCCTTTGGCAGGCGAAGACCATTTTTGTCAGGATAACTTGTACTAGTTGTTCCCCTTCAAATTTGTCCGTTGTGGGATCCCTTCCTGTCAATATTTGGGATGAGGACCAAGGCCACTATAAATAGGACATAGCCACCATCATAGGGGGGCATCTGATAGAGAGCCCGCCTAGCAAAGAGAGCTGGGAGAGAGACGACTCATCTGATCTGATATGAGACACCACAATCTCATCTCAGCCCAAGAACACCTCTCCTCTGGAGGCTGTTCATCCCTTGTACTAGTTCATCCTCTGCCATACAAGGCAATCCACCACAGACACTGGATTAGTGTATTACACCGCAAGGTGGCCCAAACTAGTACAATCCTCTACGTCCCTTGTTCTTTGAGTTTGTCGAGCTAGGCTGTGGAATCATAGGGTGAGCGCGCTGGGGAGAGAGTGTTCTTCGTGCGCACCTCAGATTTCGAACCTCTGAAGGGTTTGCGGAACCCGAAATCCGAGATTTAGCGTGCTAGGTAGGGGTGCACCGAAACCTCTCTTCCATCGGTCGACATGTCACCGCTCCATCGCTTCCATGGCCGACGCTCTCCGTGCTCGTGGTGAGCGACGGGACGCCCTCACCGCCCGCGTTGCTCAGACAGCTCTTGCCGGCGGACCTCCTCACCGTTCTCCATCGTTCGCCGCCAATGCAGCCATCGGCCCAGCAAGGCACGAGCAGCAGGCCTCATTGCTACACCCCTCGGTGCGGCGGGATGGATGCACCACAACCCCGTCGCTGACCCTCGCTGGCTCGTCGTCCCACGGCCGTCGTAGACCCGCGGATGCGCAGGCTGCGCTGCTCATTGCGCGCGAGCTCCTGCACTAGCACCCCGTCAACGACCTCTACGAGGACTGGCTCGACCACATCGCCAATCTCGTCAGCGCCGCTGGGGGCTCTCCTGCCCCGTCCCTTTCGCTACCTCGCCCGCCTCCCCTTGCGGGCGACGTGGCCCATGAAGCACCTCCACCACGTCCTCATCAAGACGTCGTCCACACTCCAAGGCATGCGGCCCTGCCCCACCGCACGGGGCGCCCGTGCACGAAGAAGGAAGCTGCCAAGAGATCCAGTGGCCTCAAGGAGGAGCTCCCGCGCTCCCTCCACCACCGCGTCGAGACCGTGCGCCCCCTGCAGTGGCGGCGCACTGAAATGAAGACCAAGCTCCGCCTCCGCGACAGGCTCTGGTGTCCACAACAGGCTGCCGAGCCTTCACCCCTGAGCTGCGCAATGTCAACTGGCCCGGGAAGTTCAATCCCGACCTGCCTCCATGCTACGACGGCATACCCGACCCCGCTGAGTTCCTGCAGCTCTACGAGCTGAGCATCGAGGCATCCAACAGCGACGATAAGATCATGGCGAACTGGTTCCCCATGGCTCTCAAGGACGGCGCACGCTCGTGGCTACTGAACCTGCCCGCGGGATTGATCTCCTCCTGGGGTGAGATGCGCGAGCGTTTCATCGCCAATTTCCAGGGCACCCGCGACCGCCCGCCAGCCGCAGGCGACCTGCGGCTCGTCAAGCAGCAACCGGGAGAAACCCTGCAGAAGTACATCCAGCGCTTCAATAGCGTCTGCCTCAAGATCCCTAAGGTCACAGACGAGGCCATCATCTCAGCATTCTCTGATGGTGTCTGCGATGTCAAGAGGAAGGAGGAGATCGCCATCCATGAAGATCTGTGCACATCCCTAGAGCTGTTCAACCTCGCGACCAAGTGCGCCAGAGCTGAGGAGGGGTGCCTTTCCCTCGTCGAGCTCCCCGCTGCTGACCCAGAGGACAAGAAGGCCAAGGCTAAAAACACGAAGCACAAGGGGGTGGCCGTGCTCGTGGCCGACCCAGAGATGAAGCACGGTCGTGACCACCCGAAGTCATCCAAGAGCAGCCGTCCATTATGTGCCTTCCACAATGTGCACATCCACAACACCCACGATTGCCAGGAGCTCAGGGCCATCCACGACGAACGCATCGGCCGACGCCCCGAGCGCAACAACCGGGGCTACGACCTTGGAGGAAGCTGGACTGGTGAGCGCTGGGACGACCGCTGCCCCCGTCAGGAGTGGCGAGATCAGCATCATGAGGAATGCTGGCACGATCAGCCTCGC
This sequence comes from Secale cereale, assembly GCA_902687465.1. NCBI lineage: Eukaryota > Viridiplantae > Streptophyta > Magnoliopsida > Poales > Poaceae > Secale > Secale cereale. Next base: position 461,348,264 of record LR738713.1, on the reverse strand, counting down.
GAGGGCGCCTGGAGGGATGAGCCTCGCAAGGGTACCTAGAGGGATCATCCTCGTGAGGACCGTCCTCAAGGCAAAGCCGGCCTCCTTCTGCTGCCATCGCCAAGAAGGAATGACGACCAAGATGAGGGGCTGGGGGCTTCCAAGAGACTCACGCCATCGCTTGCATCTTGAGCGGTGCGCAGGCTCCAACCTCTCAGCGCATCTTCAAGCAGTTCGCCCGAGAAGTAAACGCAGCTCTTCCTAAGATAGAAGCCACACGGCCGCTCAAGTGGTCCAAGTGCGCCATCACCTTCTGCTCAGCTGACCAGCTCAAGTGCGCGGCAACTGCTGGCGCTCTCCCAATGCTCTGCACACCCGTCATCAGCAACGTCCAAGTCACCAAGACCCTCATCGATGGCGGTGCAGGGCTCAACGTTCTTTTTGTCGACACATTTGACCATGTCCAAGTGCCGTATGACCAGCTGCAACCCACCAGGCCTTTCTCAGGAGTGACCAACGGCTCCACCACCCCAATTGTACTAATCTAGCTCCCCGTTACCTTCGGCACCCGCGACAACTACCACACTGAGCTCATCGACTTTGATGTCGCTCATATCCATCTCCCATACAACGCCATTCTTGGGTACCCAGCCCTGGCCAAGTTCATGGCAGTGACTCACCATGGCTACAACATCCTCAAGATGCCAGGGTGCCATGACATCAGCACCATCGCCTGCAAACGCGCTCACCAGACAACGGCAGTCGAGGACCCGGACAACGAAGACACCATCTACCCCCCGAAGCTATCCTGGAGAAGAAGAAGCAGCTGCTCGCCCTGGAGCCTCATGAAGATGCAGCACCCGGCGGTCGTGCCTCAGGATCCAGGCCCATGGACGGGGCGCCTCCGTTCCTCGCATAGGAAGGTGTGCCCGGCAGCCCCCTCAGGCTGGGCTCGGGGGCTCTCCTCTGGAGGGCCTCCGACCTAGCCAATGTCTTGAGGGATGCGCTCGGGCACCATGTGGAGGCGTGCTTCACCGCGCGTTTCCCTCAAGAGAGGTCAAGGCGCGAGGCGCCAAGTGCTCAGGAGTTCATCGACCAGACCATCGAATACTTGCAGGTACCAAGGACGATGCGGGACGAGCGCCACCCTGCATCGCGGAATGCAGCTGTCGTCCCAGGCTCGGGCCACGGGCTGCGCATCTACGTCAACGTCCCAGGGCTGAACAGGATCGCATCTCAGGAACTCTACTGGCCATCCCAGGTGGGATGGTGCGAGGGCCCCCCTGACAGCTATGTTCGCATGCCCTTCGGCTTGCCGAACTAGGTGGCCCTGCACCAGTGCTACATGCGAGAAGACCTGGCGGATTGCGAGGCCAGGCATCAGGAGATCCTGGCGGAAGTGGCATCGGTTCTTCGCGAGCCCTCGGAACCTCAGGAGCCTCGCGAGGCCCCAGAGTCAGGCGGCTCGTGAGGAGTGACATCTGCAGCGAGCATCTTTAGCTACATCAACATCACTCCAGCATCGGTGCCAGGTGACTTTGTTTCAGTTTGTTCAGTTGGGGGCGCCCCTCGGGCTGCGTCATCCCCAAGTCGCACAGGCTTACCCATGCGACGTGTATCCTTTTTGCATCTTTAGCTTACCCTGTTTGGGGCACCCCTCGGGCTGCATCATCCCCGAGCCACATGGGTCCATCCCTGTGGCATGTATCGCATTTTACATCATTAGGATTAGCCCGTTTTCTCTTATGGATTACCTTATGATCATCACCTACTCACTCACCACCTCTTTTGGCCCGCCTCGCTGCCGAACGGTCTTCTGCTCATCCCACAACGGGTCTACACACGTTGGCACGACGCTAGTGCTCGGGTCCGTCCCTGCAACGCTGACAAAACCTGAGAGATCGAGCTCTGACTCGTGGCCCGCCTCGCGCACGTCACCTCACTAGGTCCTCGGTGCCTTCGTCTTCCTGTGGAAAGATCAGTGGCCCAACGGTAGGCGTGATTGTAAGTTGTGTTGTTTCGTCAGACTAACCCATAGGAATCTCCAAGGCCTAGCGACAGGCGGCCTTGTCGGTTTTCCCCTTCTCGCGTAGTTCGCTTGCGTGTTAAAGGGGGGCTCCTGAGAATCGCGTCTCAGGGGCTCCTACTGACTCTCCAGCCCTCACCCCCTGGCCTTGACCACGGCATTGTGACCTGGCATACCAGCGGCGGCTGAGCTCGGCTCGAGGGTCGGGACCCGAGGACGTAGAGCAACTGGAAGAGAGGGAGAAGGGGAGGCCGGCTAGGAGCGCTAAGGTCTGTTCGTACGTCAAGGGGGACCCCTGAGCATCGCGTCTCAAGGGCCTAACTGGGCACGTAGCCCCTCATTCCCTAGCCTCGTCCTGGCGATCCAGACGAGCCAGTGGTGGCTGAGGTATGCACAGCGTCGGGCCCTACCGATGCAGAACACCCAGGCCTAGTATGCATTTCCTTCCCAATGGTTGTTCGCACGTCAAGGGGGACTCCTGAGCACTGTGAATCAGGAGCCTAACTAGTCACGTAGCCCCTCACCCCCTGGCCTCGTCATGGCGATCCGAACGAGCCAGCGGCGGCTGAAGTATGCGCGGGGCCGGGCTCTGCCGACGGAGAACTCTAAAGCAAGCGGGAAGGAAATCGCGAAAGCTCAGCCGCGCTGCTGCATGGGCAGATCAGGCGCACCACGTGGAGAATCACCTCAGGACCTTCAAGATAAGTCACACATCCAAATCATCACAATGCCGCTACTCGACTAGTTTGATTTCCATAGTCTTGCTTCGGTAGATGTCGCCTCCCTTTTTACCCTTCGGAAGCTGCTTGCACGCCAAGGCGGACCTCTTGAGTATCACGACTCAGGAGCTATTACCGGACCCTGGGCCGCTCACCTCCTGGCCTTGACCACGGCATCGCGACCTAGCATACCAGCGACGGCTGAGCTTCCTTTGGGACTGGGACCTGACGGCGTAGAGCACAAAGCAACTGAAAGGATAAAAAGGAGGGACACTGCGGAAGCAAGGCTTGCAAACACGATTTCATAGCAAGAATAATAGGCATCGGAGCAAAAGCATTACAGGTTCTCTACATGCCCCCATGGGGTTCGCTTTGATTCCTCGCAGGGAGTAAAAGAAGGAGATTCCAGGAGACCCTAACTATGGTTGCCACCGCCGACGCCATCATCAACAGTGGGCCACGAGAGGTCGTCTCCAACCCCGCTCGGGTCACCATCGACGATGAGCTAGTGCAGCTGCCGCACTCCGGGCGCGGTGTGAGCTTGGGGTGTGTAGCTATCGTCGCTCGTCTCCGGAGACTCGTCAGGCTTGGGAGAGTTGCTGGATTCCCAAGGGCCATCGCTGCTGCTGGGAGAGCTGCCGGCAAGGCCGAGAGCAGGCATGGTGCCCGTCGCCGTGCCACCCTCGCGGCTCCCACCAGGGCAGCATTCCTGGCAACGTTCTTCCCCATCGAAGACCTTGAAGAACAATGTGGAGGCGCCATCAAAGTCGAAGTGGACGACGGAGGCTCCATCAGGACGGCACACGAGGGCGATTTCGCCCCATCCTTGAGTCATGAAGACACCGGCCGGGGGGATGACCTCAACCTCCGCCTCCGAAGCTTGGCTATAGCAACCGGCGTGCTGCAACCACAGCTCAGCAGGACCCCTCACCGGCATCAGCTCGGCAAAGAACCTCGGGAGTCGGATCCAAGAAGATGGTGCCATCATTGTCCACACCACAAACTCGCACGAGCAGCCCTCGGCGTGAGTTCGGGGGCCGGCACCCCTAGCAGCTCCAGCAGGACGACCTCGAACACGGCGCAAGCGGCGCGGGGCGCATCCCCCTTGCCCCTGGGCGTACAAGGACAACGGGAAGCCAGGAGGAGGCCACTCGCACCAAGGCCTCGTCACCTCCCGCCTCTTGTCGGCACCGCGGGGACGGTTGAACCTCTTCTTCGACGGAAGCGGTTCTCGCTCCTCGTAGGGAGTTTTTCCTTTTTCAGCAGCAGAGAATCTCCTTATCGGCGCCGTGGGCGTCATGGTAAGTCAGCGCGGCAAGGAGGAAGAAGAAGAGGAGGGAGACCAGAAGAAGTAGATGGGCAACGGGGGCATCACCCTCTCCCCATTTATAGCCTGGAGGAGGCCAACCACCGGCCTCCACGATCTCGCGTAATGATGGTTTTCCTGTGCATGCAGCAGGGTCTCGTCAAATTGGGTAGTTGCTGAGGCAGCGTGGGGAAGCGGAGACGCCCACGTCCAATCGAGTCGCAATGCGTCGACTAAGGCCGCGGCGGATTGGGGCCCGCGGCGCTTCGCCTATGCCCCCTTGGCTTCGCCTCGAAGCCAAGTCCGAGCATGCCGTGGGACCGAGGGCTACTGTCGGCGTCCTGGGAACGGGGGTACCCAAACTTGCCTGCCTGTGGCCCGTGACGTAGCTCCATCAGCGGCCTGGTACGGCCCAACTTCAACAACCACAACTCAAGACCCTCATGGGGGCCAAGCCTCGCGAGGCGGGCGATAGTAAGACCTCCTTGTGGGCAGTCTCTCTAGGCTGGCTCTTGAGGAGCGGAGATATCTATGCAAGGTGCACTTCGCGAGGTTCATGTGACGTGAGCTATGACATCTAAGGCCAGGCGGGCGCAAGCGGGCGCAGTGTACCAATTTCCCCTTTGGTGCTAAGGGAGCAAGCGAAGGCGCGTAGTTCTGAGGGATGAGTCAAAGGTTTCCATATCAGTGTAACAAGACCAAGGATCGTCAGGGCTGTAGAATGGAGGTCATCGTGGAGCCTGGCGCGGCGTCACCACCAGAGCCTTTGGCAGGCGATGACCACTTTTGTCAGGATAACTTGTACTAGCTGTTCCCCTTCAAATTTGGCCGTTGTGGGATCCCTTCCCGCCGATATTTGGGATGAGGACCAAGGCCACTATAAATAGGACATATCCACCATCATAGGGGGGCATCTGATAGAGAGCCCGCCTAGCGAAGAGAGCTGGGAGAGAGACGACTCATCTGATCTGATCTGAGACACCAAAAGCTCATCCGAGCCCAAGAACACCTCTCCTCTGGAGGTTGTTCATCCCTTGTACGAGTTCATCCTCTGCCATACAAGGCAATCCACCACACACTCTGGAGTAGGGTATTACACCGCAAGGTGGCCCGAACCAGTATAATCCTCTGTGTCCCTTGTTCTTTGAGTTCATCGAGCCAGGTTGTGGATCGTAGGGCGAGCGCACTGGGGAGAGAGTGTTATTCGTGCGCACCCCAGAGTTCGAACCTCTCAAGGGTTTGCGGAACCCGAAATTCTACAATCTCATTACAATATTTGGCCATGATTCTATCATGAAAATATATGCATTGAGAACTAAGATGACCAACTTTATTGCAAAGCTCACAAGTAATGGGATGAAGAAAACATAATTTCTAGCATAATCATCTAAAACCTTAAGCCACCATTTAGTTTTTTTCATGTTTATGCTTCTTAGTAAATATATCATCCCTAATTGGCATGTCTTCACAACTTCTATGCTCTCCTCAAAAATTAAGATGCTTATAAGAAACCTTTTTCAGAAATTTTATTATGACCATGCAATCATCATTAGCATTATGGATATTCATAGAAACCATACTAACAACATTGTAATCATTCTTATCATTCAAGGAGCTCACATTAAATATTTTTTAAACTTCTTATTCTAACAATTTAGTACAATTTTTAGAATCCTTGTTTTCAAGAAAGATATCAGAAAGATGAAGATTTTGATGAAAATTCAATGGCATTCATGTTAGTTTTTTCTTTATAAAATGAACTAGTGAAAAACAAGAAACTTAAAGATTCAATTGCAAGATCTAAAGAAGACACCTTCAAGCACTCACCTCCCCAGTAATGGTGCTAGAAATAGCTTGATGTCTAGTACGCAACTTTATTCTTGTAGACTTTGTTGGGACTCCAAGCACAGAGTCTTGTAGGACAAAAACAAATTTTGCTCAAGTAGATGACCTAAGGTTGTTCGATCCGTAGGAGGTGTAGGATGAAGATGGTTCTCTCTCAAAAAATCTTGCAATCAAATATAAGAAGTTTCTTGTGTCCCAACACACCTAATACAATTGTCAGTTGTATAGGTGCACTAGTTCAGAGAAAATATGATGATAGATGTGTAATATGGATGGTAGAAATAGCTTTTTATAATCTGAACAAATAAAAACAGCAAGGTATCAAGTAACGAATGTGTGTGAAAATGATGTCTCAATGCTTAAAAGCATGGCCTAGTGTTCATACTTTCACTAGTGCACTCTCTCAACATCATTAACATAATTGAATCACATATAATCCCTCAAAGTGCCGCAAAGAATCACTCCAAAGTCCCTATTCCTATCAAAGAAAGTAGGATGAAATCTTATAGTTAGTAAACCACCTCAAAGTTGTATTTCCAATCAATTTTATGAACCACCCCAAAGTGTCACGAATAGTTCTGGAGATCTTACTACAACAACACCATATTATATGCACCAATCAACTCTAATGTCACCTAGATACCCCTATGTCACCATGAGTATCCGCGAGTGCGACATGCATCAAGCGATCTCAAATCCAAAATATCCAATCCAACATAAAGAACCTCAAAGAGCAAGACTCATTTCACCACAAAAGAGATAGAGGGGAAGAACATCATGGGATTCGATTATATTGGTAAATCTCATGATACATGAAGATCGTGCCAAATCAAGAACACGACACACACACACACAAAGAGAGAGAGAGAGAGAGAGAGAGAGAGAGAGAGAGAGAGAGAGAGAGAGAGAGATCACATAGCTACTGGTACATACTGTGATCCCCGAGGGTGAACTACTCCCTCGTTATAAAGGCTGTGCGGATGATGAAGATGGCCTCCTGTGATGACTTCCCCCCTCCGGCAGGGTACCAGAATAGAGCTTCGGATGATATTGCTTCAGATATGAGGCTATGTGTGGCACCCCGCCTTAGAGCAACCGATTTAGCTTGCATTGCCAGCCCAGATATCAAGTCTTCTGGCAACACACTAAAATTTGTTGGGAAACATTGCATGGAAACAAAAAAAATCTACGCACACACAATGATCTATCCATGGAGATGCATATCAACGAGGGGGAGAGTGTGTCTATGTATCCTCGTAGACCGTAAGCGGAACCGTTTCACAACGCGGTTGATGTAGTCGAACTTCTTCGCGCTTCAACCGATCAAGTACCAAATGCACGGCACCTCCGCGTTCTGCACACGTTCAGCTCGGTGACGTCCCTCGCCTTCTTGATCCAGCAAGACGTCGAGGTAGTACATGAGTTCCGTCAACACGACGACGTGGTGACGGTGATGGTGAAGTGATCTCCGGAGGGCTTCGCCTATGTACTACGAAAATATGACCGAGGTTGTAAACGGTGGAGGGGGGCACCGCACACGGCTAACAATTGATGTTGTGTGTTCTAGGCGCCCCCTTCCCTGGTATATATAGGTGGGAGGGAGAGGGGAGAGGCCAAGAGGCGCCCCAAGTAGGTCTGAATCCTAATTGGGCTCATGCCCTTGGCCGCTCCCCCATATTTGTCGGAGGGAAAAGGAAGGAGGGGAAGAAGAAGGAAGGGGGGCCGAATCCCCCCTTTCCTTTCTCCCACTTGGCCGGCTGTCATAAGGGGGAAGGGGTGCGCCAACCCCTTGTGGGCTGGTGTGATCCCCTCTATTGGCCCAACAGGCCCACTAACCTCCCCGGGTGTCAGGTACCCCCTCCGATAGTATGATGACTATACGGTTTTCTCCGAAACACTTCCGGTGTCCGAATACCATCGTCCTATATATCAATCTTTACCTCTCAATCATTTCGAGACTCCTCATCATGTATGTGAATATATTCGGGACTCCGAACAATATTCGGTCACCAAATCACATAACTCATATAATACTATATCGTCAACGAACATTAAGTGTGCGGACCCTACGGGTTCGAGAACTATGTAGACAGGACCGAGACACCTCTCTGGTCAATAACCAATAGCGGAACCTAGATGTCCATATTGGCTCCTACATATTCTACGAAGATCTTTATCTCTCGAACCATAATGACAACACACACAATTCCCTTTGTCTGTCGGTATGTTACTTGCCCGAGATTCGATCATCGGTATCTCTATACCTAGTTCAATCTCGTTACCGGCAAGTCTCTTTACTCATTAGTCATTTGGTTACAAGGCTTATTATGTTGTGCATTACCGAGAGGGCCGAGAGATACCTCTTCGATACTCGGAGTGAAAAATCCTAATCTCGATTCATACCAACCCAACAAAATACCTTCGGAGATACCTGTAGAACATCTTTATAATCACCCAGTTACGCTGTGACGTTTGATAGCACATAAGGTATTCCTCCAATATCCGGGAGTTGCATGATCTTATAGTCAAAGGAATATGTATTTGACATACATGAAAGCAATAGCAATAACTGTACGATCAAATGCTAAGTTAACGGATGGGTCTTGTCCATCACACCATTCTCATAATGATGTGATCCCGTTATCAAATGACAACTCATGTCCATGGTTAGGAAACCTTAACCATCTTTGATTAATGAGCTAGTCTAGTAGAGGCTTACTAGGGTCACGGCATTTGTTTATGTATTCACACATGTATTTAGGTTTCCGGTCAATACAATTCTAGCATGAATAATAAACCTTTATCATGATAAAGGAAATATAATAATAACCATTTTATTATTGCCTCTAGGGCATATTTCCATCACAACTTGGTATAGAAAACAACCGCTTATTGATCTCTTACGGAGACAAAAGTTCATATATTACATAACAGTCGAGGCCAAGCAACACACACAGTGCGGCTGCACTTATGTACATTATTTAGAAGCCATCTCAGGGGCCTCGTCGATAAGGGAAACTCCTACTCGGCAGCGAAATGACGAAGTAGCGGGACTCCACTCCACAAGGACAATGCTGGGACACGGCCTAGATCGCAAAGAACCGAATGACATCAAATCCTTGCATGGCTTCTCCTGCATCTGGCATGACACGCTAGGTGAGTACTTTGAATGTACTCCCAAGCTCACAACAAACAATGCAGATATGACAAACAATAACAAGGCATTTAATAAGGTTAATGCATGAGCATGAACATGATACTATCTTCCATGAAGTGTATGTGAATCATGATCACGGTCCCTTGGACCAACTTACCATCTCGGGTTAACTCGTAACCACCATAAACATCTTACCATCGTCATCCTCACTCGATCACATCAAAACCAACAATAGTGATCCTCACACAATCACATAAAGATCAAATAACTTCTGCATGTGCCATCTCAGGGTTATTAAGTGTGCCAGTTATTTATTTCCGTTGACACACAGTGTGACCTACTGTAATGCCCGGACAATTAGGCTATAGTAAAACTCTGCTAATGATGCCACGTCACCTATGTTACTGTTGCTAATCAGGTGTTAGTTCAAAACATTTCAAATTGAAAAATGAATTAGTGACAAACACCCAAAGTTTCAAAAGTTAAAACAAAAATGTTCGGACAGTGCCAAATATGGCATAGGTAATTATGGTGTAGAAGACACAATTTTATAAAATACTTAAATGCCCTAAAATAAATAAAAGGAAAAGGAAAATAAATAAAAGGAAAAGAAAATACAAAACAAAAAGGAAAGGAAACCCCCCCACTGGGCCAACCGGCCCAGCTGGCACACAGGTGTTGGAAATATGCCCTAGAGGCAATAATAAAAGAGTTATTATTATATTTCCTTGTTCATGATAATCGTTTATTATCCATGCTATAATTGTATTGATTGGAAACTTAAATACATGTGTGGATAAATAGACAAACTTTGTGTCCCTAGTAAGCCTCTTCAGGACTAGCTCGTTGATCAAAGATGACCGTGGTTTCCAGGTCATAGACATGAGTTGTCATTTGATAACGGGATCACATCATTAGGAGAATGATGTGATGGACGAGACCCAAACGTTAAACATAGCTTTTTGATCGTATCAGTTATCGCTATAGTTTTCTGCATGTCAAGTATAAGTTCCTATGACCATGAGATCATGTAACTCACTGACACCGTAGGAGTGCTTTGTGTGTGCCAAACGTCGCAACGTAACTGGGTGACTATAAAGGTACTCTACAGGTATCTCCGAAGGTGTCTGTTGAGTTGACATGGATCGAGACTGGGATTTGTCACTCCGTGTGACGGAGAGGTATCTCCGGGCCCACTCGGTAATACGTCATCTCAATGAGCTCAAAGTGACTAAGTAGTTAGTCACGGGATTATGTATTACGGAACGAGTAAAGAGACTTGCCAGTAACAAGATTGAACTAGGTATGGAGATACCGACGATCGAATCTCGGGCAAGTAACATACCGACGAGACAAAGGGAACTGTATACGGGATTGCCTGAATCCTTGACATCGTGGTTCATCCGATGAGATCATCGAGGAACGTGTGGGAACCAATATGGGTATCCAGATCCCGCTATTGGTTATTGACCTGGGAGTGTCTCGGTCATGTCTGCATAGTTTCCGAACCCGCAGGGTCTACACACTTAAGGTTCGGTGACGCTAGGGTTGTTAGTGAGAACAGTGCATGGTAACCGAAGGTTGTTCGGAGTCCCGGATGAGATCCCGGACGTGACGAGGGTCTCCGGAATGGTCCGGGGACGAAGATTGATATATAGGATGAGAGTGATCGGAGTCCGGAAGCGTTCTGGGAAGCACCGGGGAGTCGTCGGATGACCGAAAGGGGTTTCGGGGGTCCCGGTAATTGTTATGGGCCCTATGGGCCACAAGTGGGAGACGCAACAGCCCTCATGGGGCTGTGCGCCCCCCCCCCCCCTTGGGCCCTCTCCACCTGCGCATGGGGGGTGGCCCCCCCTAGGGCAGCCGCACCCTTTGGAGTGGGGGGCAAGGCACTTGGGGGGGGGAAACCCTAGCCCCTGGGCCGCCGCCCCCTCCCATCTCCCCTTGGCCGCCGCCCCTAGGGGTAAACCCTAGGGCGCCCCCTCCCCTCTCTCCCCCCCTATATAAAGAGAGGCAGAGGGAGGGCAGCCATACACGTTCGTGCCTCGGCGCTGCCCTCCCTCCACCGTAGAGATCTTCGTCTATTCCGCAGTGCTTGGCGAAGCCCTGCTGGAATTCCTCCACCACCATCTCCACCACGCCGTCGTGCTGCTGGTTTTCTCCGTCAACTTCTCCTTCCCCCTTGCTGGATCAAGAAGGAGGAGACGTCCCCGAGCTGTACGTGTGAAGAACGCGGAGGCACCGTCCGTTCGGTGCTAGGATCTTCGGCGATCTGAATCGCGGCGAGTACGACTCCATCAACCGCGTTCTTGAACGCTTCCGCTTAGCGATCTACAAGGGTATGTGGATCCAACTCTCCCCTCGTAGATGCATCTCCTATATTGATCTTGGTGAGCGTAGGAAAATTTTTGTTTCCCATGCAACGTTCCCCAACAACAGGCTAGCCCACTGGCCACCAGGCCAGCCCATCCCCACTCCCTTAACCCCCTGGTGCCGAAACCCTAGCTACCCACCCGCACACTTTCCCCCACTCCCTCTCCCCCTCCCGATCCAATCTGGATCGATGCTCAACGCCATCGCCCATCGCACCTGACGGCGCCTGCCGGAGCCCACCTCGCCGGAGCCCCGCGCCGCCTCAACACCATCGCCGCACATCGTCCCCATCCTCTTCGACAACGGCTTCTCCGAGCATCGCCGCCGCCCTTCTAACAACGCGCGTAAGGCTCCCCTCCCTTCTCCTCTTCTCCTTCGTCGCCGCGCTTACCGTCCCGTCGCCGTGCGCCCCGCTAGCTCACCCGCACGCCGCGCCTGTTGCTTCCCCACGGCTCGCGCCTCGCCTCGTGGCCGCCCCGCTCGCTTGCCCGCTGTCGCGCCCGACGGCCGCTCCGCGTGTCTGCGCCCCACAACCCCGCTGCACTCCGCCGCCGGCGCTCCTCGTCGCTGTCGCCTCTCCCCCTCCTGCGTCCTGGCCGTCGTGGCCTCCCCACTCGCTGATGCCCCTGCCTTCGCGCAAACCCGCTCTGCACCTGCCGCAACGCCCTGCATGTGGGTTGCCATTGCCTCCCTCCGCCACTGCGTTGGCCGCCTCCCCCCGGCATCCCACGTCGCCTCCAGTGCCGCCGCCTGCTGCGCGCGCCAGCGCCTCTGGCCCCGCCCCGCTCCCCTCTCCGGAAACTGCCCACGCCGTCTCACCCCGCCATCGGCTCCCCAGCGGCCCCGTCCCGCCGCACCTGCGGGCGAGCGCCCGCTCAGGTGCGCCCAAACCACGCCGCTCGCCCTACGCCGAGACCCGTTAAGCCCTTTTGGCCAATGACAGTTGGGCCCACCCCTGGCCCTATGACGCATGGGCCCAACGGCCTAGAACGTAATTTTAAAAAGATAAAAATAAAAATAATAAAATATATATTTATAAATAATTAAAAATAAATAAATAAATAAATAATAAAACATTTATTAATTAACTTAATTAATCCTAATTAGATTAACCTAATCACTAGTTAACGTAATTAAACCCTGATTAACCTGAACAGTCGATGACATGCGAGACGCACACGTTAGTTTGACCAGTCAACACCTCTATTGACTGCTGACATCATGTTGACATCATGCTGATGCAGTAATACTAATTTCAAATTAATTTAATAATAATAATTTAGAAAATGATTTAATATTTTAAAAATTAATATAAAATAATCAGTAAGTCGGATGAAAATACTTTGTACATGAAAGTTGCTCAGAATTTCGAGACGAATCCGAATACATAGACTGTTCGTCAGCAACACGTCCCTAGCATAACGAACATCTAACATCCCCCTCCATTTCATCTGTCCAAGAACGTCAAACACCGGGAATACTTTCCCGGATGTTTCCCCCTTCGCTAGTAGCACCTGGAGTTGCGTTAGGGCACACCTAGCACCGTTATATGTCATGTCGTGTATCGTCATGCAACTCTTTGCATTGTATTCATTGTTTCTCCCCCCTCTTCTCTCTGGTAGACTACGAGATCGAGGCTGCTACTGCCCCGATCGACTAAGGTGTTGACGACCCCTCCTTTGATGTCGACCTTCCAAGCAAGCCCCCCTTGATCAACCTGATATTGCCTATTCCTCTCTCTACTGCTTGCATTAGAGTAGTGTAGCATGTTACTGCTTTCGATTAATCCTATTCTGCAGCATAGCATGTCATTTTTGCTACAACTGTTGATACCTTTATCTGCAATCCTAAATGCTTAGTATAGGATGCTAGTATTCCATCAGTGGCCCTACACCCTTGTCGTGTGCCATGCTATACTATCAAGCCATGATCACTTTGGGTGGTGATCACGGGTATATACTACATACATATTATACATGATATATGTTGTGACTAAAGTCGGGTCGGCTCAAAGAGTACCGGCGAGTGATTCACGAATTGGGGGTTGGAAGGACCTTTGTCCCGACGGCCCTGTGTGTGGATCTTTGTGGTGGAGCGACATGGCAGGTCGCGAGCACCTAGGAGACAGGTGGGCCTGGCCCTGGTGGTTTTCCGCGGTTATTTCATAATAACACACTTAACGAGTTTGGATATTTGATCTGAGTGTGGCCACTGGTCTATACGCACTAACCAGCTACGCGGGAACAATTATGGGCGCTCGACGTCGTGGTATCAGCCGAAGCCTTTTTGACATCAGCGACTTAGTGGCGCGCGCCGAGTTGGACCGCGTAACGAAACTTCCTTTGAAATGGAGGTTGCTAGGTCTGCTCACCGGCCGTGTACGCAACATGCAGGTGTGCAATGGGAGATGGGCCCAGACCCCTGCGCACTTAGGATTTAGACCGGCGTGCTGACCTCTCTGATGTTCTTAGGTAGGGTTGTGATGTGTTGATCTTCCGAGGCCGGGCATGACCCAGGAAAGTGTGTCTGGCCAAAGGGGATCGAGCCTGCTGGGAAATGTGGTGCACCCCTGCAGGGAAGTAGTCTATTCGAATAGCCGTGTCCACGGTAACAGGACGACCTGGAGTTGTACTCCGACCACATGACAAATAGAACCAGAAACTTAATAAAATACATCCAGACAAGTTCCAGAGACAACCCGGTGATCGCTTTCCCACAGGACGACGAGGGGAGGATCCCGGGTAGGATTATGCTATACGATGTTACTTGGTGAATTTACCATCTACTCTCTTCTACTGCTGCAAGATGGAGGCTGCCAGAAGCGTAGTCCTCGATAGGATTAGCTACCCCCCTCTTATACTGGCATTCTACAGTTCAGTCCACAGATACTACCCATATCATTGTTACCATTACATATGTAGTATAGATCCTTGCTTGCGAGTCCTTTGGATGAGTACTCACGGTTTCTTTGCTCCCCCTTTTGCCCATTCTGTCCCTTCTTCTCAGATGATGCAACCAGATGGTGGAGCCCAGGAGCCAGACGCCACCTACGACGACTCCTACTAAACCGGTGGCACCTACTACTACGTGTAGTCTGCCGACGACGACCAGGAATAGTTCAGGAGGATCCCGGGCAGGAGGCATGTTCCTCTTTTGATCTGTATCCCAGTTTGTGCTAGCCATATTATGGTAACTTGTTTAACTGTATGTCTGTACTCAGATATTTGTTGCTTCTGCTGACTCGTCTATGACCGAGCACTTGTATTCGAGCCCTCGAGGCCCCTGGCTTGTAATATGAAGCTTGTATGACTTATTTTACTTTTAGAGTTGTGTTGTGATATCTTCCAGTGAGTCCCTAATCTTGACCGTACACATTTGCGTGCATGATTAGTGTACGGCTAAATTTGGGGCGTCACAAGTTGGTATCAGAGCTTACTACCTGTAGGAATCCCCTCTTCCAACTCCTTGGCCGAAGTCGTGTCTAGTCGTTGAAAAACTTTTACTAACATGGTTGTGTGGCTTACGGGCCCACGTCGCCATTGGGTGGTACTAGGATCTTTTATTCCTCGATCTATACTCTAGGAATCTTATATCTCTTCTACTCAGGAAAAATGAATTTACTAACTCTAACATTAGGTTCTCGTGATCACATCTACTAGAGAGCTGGATTATCTGCAACTATTCTTTTGAATGCATATTGAATGGTGCACACATTGTCATTTGACATCTTTGAATTCTTTTATTTCAGATGCGTCCTGCAATGTAGGTCGTACGCCATACCATGGCTATTGAGGTGACTGGGATCCCGGCCATTTTAATCGATCTCTTGACCCTGTTGGGATATCGTTGGTATCCTAAGTACATTGTGTATGAGGACTACTTCGAGTTCAACCAGGAGCAGTACCACGTTGTGGTCGACATCTATGATCGACGAGATGTCTCCATCATTGAGTTGCACACCTTCCGAGGTGCTGGAGTGACGGTTGATATGGCCGTCCACACCACTGCCTTTTTTGCTATCACCCATCTTCGTAGAGGGCATCCCCGCTTGGAGGATACTGGGTTCAGATACATCCCGTACCCCCTGCTGGGGAGGTGATTGGATACTACACTGCTATTTGTACCCCCTACGTGAGCCGTCGTTACGACCCCCGGGTTATGGTTGGGTACATTGAGGCTCTGGATCGCACCGTTCGAGCTCTGTCTGTCGAGTTGTATGCCACTCGTGAGCGCCACTACGACACTCTGACACAGTTGCTTCCAGCAGTCCACGCAGGGATTCAGCCAGAGTTCCTCCTTCACCCGCGCATGACCAAGATGCCTGCGAGTGTTGCGTGGTCGGTCGTTGGAGGCCGTACTCCTGCTCGTGGGCCGATTCTTCTGGATCAGGACCGACTCCTGCACGAGAGTCGCCATGGAGTGCAGGCCCCTCACATCGAGCGCCACATGGAGCTTCGTCACCTTCAGCTACCGGGCTTCAGAGGTTTTCCTCGACGTTGATGTAGCATATCGCTATGTCGTGTTGTTGTATCCCTCCACCGCGTGCCTGCGCGCCGCCCCTTGTTGGTCTAGAATATTTCCCTTTCAGCACATGTACTTTTGGGTTGTAACCGAACTTATGTATGGATCTGTAGGTCATGTTTGACTACTATGTTATAACTATCGTGCTCCTTTCATTATACATGTTTCATTCATGAATGATTCTTGTCTTTGCAATGTTCTCAATGCTGAACTACCCCTGCTATATATTAGCAGGATGGTTAGGCTAGGTGGTCATGGCCGTGGTGGAAACGCCCCACCACCGCCTGAATACATGGCCGGTATGATGCAACAGTTTGAGTTGAATCACCAATTCATGGAGAATATGATGGCTCAGTTTCCTCGCCCCAACATGCATCAGCAACCAGGCGCAGTAACACTTCAGGACTTTGCTCGCCTCAACCTTGTCATCTACCGCAGCTCAACTCAGCCTCTTGATGCTAATGACTGGATCTGTGACATTACCTTTGAGCTGGAGTCTGCCGGAGTAGACCGTGCCAACTATGTCATCTTTACGGCATACTATCTGAAGGGTCCCGCTGCTCAATGGTGGGACAGACACAGGCGTACACTTTCTGTTGGAACAATCATCACTTGGCCAGAATTCCAAAATGCCTTCCGTGCCCGCTTCATTCCTCAAGGAATCATAGATAGGAAGAAGCGTGAGTTCCGCAACCTCACCTAGGGCAACAAGACTGTGGATCTTTATCAGCGAGAGTTTTTGGACTTATCTCGCTATGCTGAAGAAGACATTGTCACTGATGCTCGCAGACAGGAAAAGTTCCGCGACAGACTTCAAGCTGAAATCAAGCTCGCACTCCTTGTGCATGACTTTGGAGATTTCGCCACCTTGGTGAACAAGGCCATCCAGGTTAAACTGGTCCGCGAGAACACCAGAGCTCTCTTAGGCGCAACCGTGACACCGGCTCATCTTCGGGCCCTTCCTCACGGAAGCGTAGGATCTGGATTCGCAACATTGTGTAACATCCAGCTGCACCTGTTCCAAGATAGTCCTATGCTGCACCTCCTCTTCCTCCACCACCTAGGCAGCCAAGACTTCCAGCTGCACCACCCCAAGCTCCTACTCCCATTCCCAATGATGGTCTGTGCTACAAGTGTGGTCAACCAGGACACCTTGCCAGGAACTGCTTCCAAAATCACAACCAGCTTGCACTGCCTGTAGCTGGCCGTGGGAACAATCAGCCCCGCAACAACAATGCCATGCCTTATGGTCATGCTCAGGCCAACCACGTTGATCTCAATGAAGCTCAAGACCAGCCTCCTACTGTGATGGGTACTCTCCTTGTTAATTTTGTACCTGCATCAGTTTTATTTGATTCAGGAGCATCGCATTCATTCATGTCAGAAGATTTTGCATATAAGCACGACATTAGATGTGAAGAAATGAACACTTCAGTAGTGGTAAAAACCCCTGCCGGCCAATGTCAAACCTCTATGGGTTGTCACAACGTTCCCATTGAAATCGAAGGGTTGGAGTTCTATGCCTCTCCCATTATCCTGAAGTCATCCAACATCGACCTCATTCTGGGAATGGCTTGGCTGAAAGCACATACTACTTCTGTAGTTTGCACCACCAAGACCGTCCATCTATTACACCCTTCTAATGAAATAATAACCTACAACGCCCACATGGTTCAGAATGCCGAGGCACATCTTTATGCATTGAATGCATTGAACACTTCACCACTCGAGGGCATTGAAAACATTCCCGTCGTTCATGACTTCCAAGACATCTTTCCTGAAGAACTTCTAGGGATTACCCCTGCTAGAGCTGTCGAGTTCAACATCGACTTAAAACCAGGAACCACTCCTATAGCCAAACGACCCTACAAGATGCTGCCACATGGACTCATTGATCTTAAGGAGGAAATCGACAAATCTCTTGCCAGTAGTTTCATTCACCCAAGTTGCTCTCCTTGGGGAGCACCTTCCCTCTTTGTCAAGAAGAAGGATGGGACAAACCGATTGGTCCAAGATTACCATCATATCAACCAAGCAACTATTCAGAACAAATATCCCCTTCCTCGGATCAATGATCTGTATGATCAACTGTCTGGCTCATCAGTGTTCTCTAAACTCGACTTGAGGTTGGGTTACCACCAGATCCGTGTTCGTGAAGAGCATATTCCAAAGACCGCCTTCGTGACTCGTTGCGGTTCTTACGAGTACACCGTCATGTCATTCGGCTTGACAGATTGCTGCAGCTACCTTCTCTCGCCTCATGAATTATATATTCATGGAATACCTCGACAAATTTGTCATGGTTTATCTGTATGATGTCCTTGTATTTTCCAAGAATAACGAAGAGCATGTTGAACATCTTCGCCTTGTACTGGAAAAGCTTCGAGAGCATCAACTTTATGTTAAATATTCCAAGTGCGAATTCTGGCTTCCTGTAGTAACCTACCTTGGGCATGTCATCTCCAAGGATGGTATTGTCGTCAACCCATAACGCATTCAGGCTATTCTCGATTGGACTCCTCCGAAGAACATCAAGCAAATCAGAAGTTTTCTCGGTCTCGCCAGCTATTGCCGACGATTCGTCGAGAACTTCTCCAAGATTGCCAAGCCTCTGACTGGTCTACTACACAAAGGCGTCAAGTTCGAGTGGACAGACAAATGCCAGGAAAGTTTTCAGGCTCTGAAGGACAAGCTGACTTCTTACCCAGTGCTTGCTCCACCTGATACTAAGAAGTACTTCGTCATTTACTGTGATGCTTCCCGTCAAGGATTAGGCTGTGTCCTAATGCAAGAACGCAAAGTGATTGCTTATGCCTCTCGTCAATTGAGCGCTCATGAAGAGAACTACCCAGTTCACAACCTCGAGCTTGCTGATGTCATGCATGCACTGAAGCAGTGGCGACATTACCTTATCAGTAATCATTGAGTGATCTTCACCGACCACCAATGTCTGAAGTATCTATTTACTCAGCCAGACCTGAACCTCCGTCAGCAGTGATGGATGGAGACTGCTGCAGACTTTGACTTGGGTATTTCTTATACACCGGGCAAGGCTAATGTGATGGCTGATGCCTTGAGCCGCAAGTCATATTGCAACCACCTCCAGGTTCACAAAGTTCAGCCCTCGCTTATTGAAGAATTCAGAAAGTTGAACCTCCATATTGTTCCTCCTGGTGCACTCGCTCCCCCTTCCCCAGAGTTCCGCAAGATGAATCTTCGTGTTGTTCCTCGGGGTTCTCTATATACCCTGGCTATTGAACCAGATCTCGTGGACGATATCAAGACTATTCAACATTATGACTCTGAAGTCGAGAAGATTAAACGCTATCTCGCAGAAGGAAAGCCCTCATTCTTCACTATTGCCGATGATGGCGCCTTGTACTTCAAAGGACGCCTAGTGGTGCCATATGCAAGGAAAAACCTAGATCTGACTCCAATGGTTATGAAAGAAGCTCATGATACGCCTCTGTCTATTCATCTCGGTAGTACCAAGATGTACCAAGACATTCGTCAGAGATTCTGGTGGTCTAATATGAAGCAAGACATTGCTCGTTATGTTGTTGAGTGTGACGTTTGTCGTCGTATCAAAGCAGAACATCAAAGGCCTGCTGGAACCCTGCAACCTATCTCTATTCCTGAATGGAAATGGGACCATCTTGAAATGGACTTCGTCACTGGATTTCCCAAATCACAGAAAGATAATGACGGTATTCTTGTCGTCATTGACTGGCTTTCCAAAGTTGCTCATTTTCTGGCTATCAAATAAACGATTACAGCTAGCCAGCTGGCAACTCTCTACATGTCCATAATTGTTTCACTTCACGGTATTCCACTGGTTATCGGTTCAGACCGTGGCAGTTTGTTCACTTCAAGATTCTGGGCAAGTTTCCAGGAAGCTATAGGGACACATCTGTCATTCAGTACTGCATTTCATCCTCAGTCGCAAGGACAAGTTGAACGTGTCAACCAAATTCTCGAAGACATGCTTCGAGCTTGTGTTATTTCTTTCGGCAAGAAATGGGAGGAATCTCTCACGTATGTTGAGTTCTCTTATAATAATAGCTATCAAGCTAGCCTGAAGATGGCTCCCTTCGAAGTGTTATATGGACGAAAGTGCCAAACCCCTCTGAACTGGTCAGAAACTGGGGAACGTTCACTCTTCGGTCTGGATATTATCCAACACGCTGAAGAACAAGTCCGCGTTATTCTCGAGAATCTGAAGACTGCTCAGTCACGTCAGAAAAGTCAGTATGACCGTCATCATAAAGACATAGTCTTTCAACCTGGCGAAAAGGCTTATCTTTGAGTTACACCAATGAAGGGTGCTCACCGCTTCAGGATCATGGGCAAGTTAGCTCCTCGATATATTGGTCCTTTCACTATTCTTGAGAGGCATGGAAAGGTGGCATATCAACTGGAGCTGCCGTCGAACCTTTCTCAGGTTCACGATGTGTTCCACGTGTCTCAGCTCCGCCTCTGCTTCAAGGACCCAGTCCGAGCAGTGGATCATGAAGTGCTCGAGTTGCAATAGGACCTCTTCCATAAAGAACATCCGGTTTGCATTCTCGACCAAGCGGAACGCCACACACGTCAGAAGGCGATCAAGTTCCTCAAAGTCCAGTGGTCGCATCACTCTCAAGACGAAGCCACTTGGGAACGCTAGGATCATCTTCGCGATGAATACGCCGCACTGTTTCCTTCTACCTCCTAAATCTCGGGACGCGATTTCTTGTAGTGGAGGAGATTTGTAACGCCCGGATAATTAGGCTATAGTAAAACTCTGCTAATGATGCCATGTCACCTATGTTACTATTGCTAATCACGTGTTAGTTCAAAACATTTCAAATTCAAAAATGAATTAGTGACAAATACCCAGAGTTTTCAAAAGTTAAACCAAAATGTTCGGACAGTGCCAAATATGGCATATGTAATTATGGTGTAGAAGACACGATTTTATAAAACACTTAAATGCCCTAAAATAAATAAAACAAAAAAAGGAAAATAAATAAAAGGAAAAGAAAATACAAAACAAAAAACAAAAAGGAAAAGAACCCCCC
>LR738713.1:461279101-461327038 GCA_902687465.1 Secale cereale | reverse complement strand
AGCCTCGCCCCCCCCCCTTTTCACGACGCGCGTAAGGCTCCCATCCCTTCTCCTCTTCCCCTCCATCGCCGCGCACACAGTCCCGTCGCTCGCGGCCCACTAGCTCACCCGCACGCCGCGCCTGCTGCTTCCCTGCGGCTCGCGCCTCGCCTCCTGGCCGCCCCGCTCTCCTGCCCACTGTCGCGGTCGCAGCCCAGCCGCGCCCGACGGTCGCTCCGCGCTTCTGCGCCCCGCAACCCCGTTGCACTCCGCCGCGGGCCCCTCTCATCGTCGTCGCCTCTCCCCCTCCTACATCCTGGCCGCCGCGGTCTCTCCTCTCGCCGATGCTCCTGCCTCCGCATCGGCCTGCTCTGCCCCTGCCGCGGCGCCCTCCACGCCGGTCACCGTTGCCTCCCTCCACCGCCCGCTGCTATGGCTCCGCCGCCGCGCTGGCTGCCTCCCCCCGGCGCCTCGCGCCGCTCCCCTCCCCCCGACTGCCCGCGCCGGCTCGCCCCGCCGTCGGCGCCCCGGCGGCCTCGTCCCACCGCACCTGCGGGTGAGCGCCCGCTCGGGTGCGCCCAAACCACGCCGCTCGCCCTGCGCCCAGAACCGTTAAGGCCTTTTGGCCAATGACAGCTGGGCCCGCCCCCTGGTCCTATGACGCATGGGCCCCACGGCCTAGAACGTAATTTTGTAAAAAGAATAGAATAATAATAATAAATATATATAATTAAAAATAAATAAATAAATAAATAATAAAATATTAATTAATTAATTGAAGAATTAGTTAACTTAATTAATCCTAATTAGATTAACCTAATCACTAGTTAATTAAACCCTGATTAACCTGAACAGTCAATGACATGCGGGACCCACACGTCAGTTTAACTAGTCAACAGAGGCCAGTCAGCACCCATGTTGACTGCTGACGTCATGCTGACGTCATGCTGATGCATTAACACTAATTTCAAATTAGTTTAATAATAATAATTTAGAAAATGATTTAAAACTTTAAAGATTAATATAAAATAATTCGTAACTCGGATGAAAATACTTTGTACATGAAAGTTGCTCAGAATTTCGAGACGAATCCGAATACGCAGTCCGTTCGTCAGCCACACAACACTAGCATAACGAACATGCAACATTCCCCCTCCGTTTCTTCTGCCCGAAAATGTCAAACACCGGTAATACTTTCTCGGATGTTTTCCCCCTTCGCCCGTAGCACCTGGTGCTGCGTTAGGGCACACCTAGCACTGTTATATGTCATGTCATGCATCGTCATGCATCTGCTTGCATTGTGTTCATTGTTTCTTCCCCCTCTTCTCTCCGGTAGACTACGAGACCGACGATGTTGTTGCCCCGATCGACTATGGTGGCTACGACCCCTCCTTCGCTGCCGAGATTCCAGGCAAGCCCCCCCTTGATCAACCTAATATCGCCTATTCCTCTCTCTACTGCTTGCATTAGAGTAGTGTAGCATGTTACTACTTTCGATTAATCCTATTCTGCTGCATAGCCTGTCATTGTTGCTACAACTGTTGATACCTTTACCTGCAATCCTAAATGCTTAGTATAGGATGCTAGTATTCCATCAGTGGCCCTATACCCTTGTCCATCTGCCATTCTATACGATCGGGCCGTGTTCCCTTTGGGTGGTGATCACGGGTATATACTACATACATATATGCCTGGTATATGTTGTGACTAAAGTCGAGACGGCTCGAAGAATACCCGCGATTGATTCACAGATTGGGGGCTGAAAGGACCTTTGTCCTGATAGCCCTCTGTGTGGATATTTGTGGCGGAGCGACATGGCAGGTGGCGACCACCTAGGAGACAGGTAGGCCTGGCCCTGGTCGTTGTCCGTGGTTATTTCATAATAACACACTTAACAAGTTTGGATATTTGATCTGAGACTGGCCACTGGCCTATACGCACTAACTAGCTACGCGGAAACAGTTATGGGAACTCGACGTCGTGGTATCAGCCGAAGCCTTTTTGACGACAGCGACTTAGCGGTGCGCACCGGGTTGGACTTTGTAACGTAACTTCCTTTGAAATGGAGGTTGCTAGGTCTGCTCACCGGCCGCATACGCAATGTGTAGGTGTGCAATGGGCGATGGGCCCAGACCCCTTCGCGCTTAGGATTTAGACCGGTGTGCTGACCTCTCTGTTGTGCTTAGGTAGGGCTGCGACGTGTTGATTTTCCGAGGCCGGGCATGACCCAGGAAAGTGTGTCCGGCCAAAGGGGAATGAGCGTGCTGGGAAATGTGGTGCACCCCTGGAGGGAAATGATACATCTCCAACGTATCTATAATTTTTTATCGTTCAATGCTATTATATCATCTATTTTGGATGTTTAATGGGCTTTAATATGCACTTTTATATTATTTTTGGGACTAACCTACTAACCAAAGGGCCAGTGCAAATTGCTATTTTTTTGCCTATTTCGGTATTTCACCGAAAAGGAATATCAAACGGAGTCCAAACGGAATGAAACCTTCGTGAGGATCGTTTTTGGAACGAACGCAATCCAGAAGACTTGGAGTACACGTCTGGAAAGACACGAGGCAGCCACGAGGCAGGAGGGCGCGCCCCCACCCTCGTGGGCCCCTCGTAGCTCCACCGACGTACCTCTTCCTCCTATATATACTCATATACCCTAAAAACATCTGAGAGCACCATGAAACCTTATTTCCACCGCCGCAACCTTCTGTACCCGTGAGATCCTATCTTGGGGCCTTTTCCGGAGCTCCGCCGGAGGGGGAATTGATCACGGGGGGCTTCTACGTCAACACCATAGCCTCTCCGGTGATGTGTGAGTAGTTTACCACGGACCTTCGGGTCCATAATTATTAGCTAGATGGCTTCTTCTCTCTCTTTGGATCTCAATACAAAGTTCTCCTCGATCTTCTTGGAGATCTATTTGATGTAATACTTTTTGCGGTGTGTTTGTCGAGATCTGATGAATTGTGGGTTTATGATCAAGATTATCTATGAACAATATTTGATTCTTCTCTGAATTCTTATATGCATAATTTAATATCTTTGCAAGTCTCTTCGAATTATCAGTTTGGTTTGGCTACTAGATTGATCTTTCTTGTAATGGGACAAGTGCTTAGCTTTGGGTTCAATCTTGCGGTGTCCTTTCCCAGTGACAGCAGGGGCAGCAAGGCACGTATGGTATTGTTGCCATCGAGGATAAAAGGATGGGGTTTATATCATATTGCATGAGTTTATCCCTCTGCATCAAGTCATCTTGCTTAAGGCGTTACTCTGTTCTTATGAACTTAATACTCTAGATGCATGATGGATAGCAGTCGATGTGTGGAGTAATAGTAGTAGATGCAGAATCGTTTCAGTCTACTTGTCTCGGATGTGATGCCTATATACATGATCATGCCTAGAAATTCCCATAACTATGCGCTCTTCTATCAATTGCTCGACATTAATTTGTTCACCCACCATAAAATATGCTATCTTGAGAGAAGCCACTAGTGAAACATATGGCCCCGGGGTCTATTTTCCATCATATTAATCTTCCGTCAACTAGCTATCTTTACTTTTTGATCTATACAACAAAAATACCAAAAATATTTATCTTATTATCTCTATCAGATCTCACTTTTGCAAGTGGTCGTGAAGGGATTGACAACCCCTTTATCACGTTGGTTGCAAGGTTCTTAATTGTTTGTGCACGTATTAGGGACTTGCTTGTAGTCTCCCACTAGATTGATACCTTGGTTCTCAAAAATTGAGGGAAATACTTACGCTACATTGCTGCATCACCCTTTCATCTTCAAGGGAAAAACAACGCATGCTCAAGAGGTGGCAAGAAGAATTTCTGGCGCCGTTGCCAGGGAGATCTACGCACAAGTCAAGACATACGAAGTACCCATCACAAACTCTTATCCCTCGCATCACATTATTTTCCATTTGCTTCTCGTTTTCCTCTCCCCCACTTCACATTTGCCGTTTTATTCGCCCTTTTTCGTTCGCTTGCCTCGTGTGTGTCCGTATCGGTTGATTTGCCGTCATGGCCAACCCTTCTATCATTATTAATACTCCCGATAATGAAGTTCATAATTCTAAACAAAGGGAGGGATAAAATCCAAAAGATGCTTGGTATAGAATTTGCAATGCTCAGAATAGATCCACTAGGAAGCAATCCACTTATGTGCTTCTTCGCAATTTTTATGTAGGCATCACTCCTTGGAATAGATATATTCTTGATACCATTACCGGAGGGAATTTCTTTGGTACCCATACTTTTGATTCTTATAATGCTATGATAGATTTATTTGGCCCACCACCTCTTTTGGTTAATGGAACTATTTTAACTTTAGAACACGTAATGCAAAGGCTTGAAATTATTGAAAATAAAGTTGCCACCGTGGAGTTGATTGAGAGTTTGGATAAAAAGATCCATAACCAAATTACCCAACATGGATCTAAGGTAGGAGTTACTCTATTTTTTTTTAAGAAAAAGAACCCATAGTTACCGAAAAAATGGATCAAGATTCCACTAGAATTGATAAGCTTGAGGATATTATTACCAATGTAGGGTCTGCTTTTTCTGCTGTGAGAAATACTTCAAACCCTTATACTACCATTGCCAAATTTATGTTTGTTCCTAAAAACAAGGGTGAATGTTCTAGTAAGGAAATTGCGGATCTCAAATCAATAAGTGTTCACCCAACTTTCTCACTATCATTAAGGAACCTTTTGCTACAAATGAATTTCTTGATTTCTTGCCTAGAGGTCTGATTATTAATGAAAGGAAGGAAACTCCTAAGGTTTATAAGTGTTCAATTGAACAATTGCCAACCAAAGATGGCAATACCTAGATCTATTCTTGCTTTGTGCCTAGCTAGGGGCGTTAAACGATAGCGCTTGTTGGGAGGCAACCCAATTTTATTTTCTTTGCTTTTACTTCTGTTTAGTAATAAATAATTCATCTAGCTTCTGTTTAGATGTGGTTTTGTTTTTTAATTAGTGTTTGTGCCAAGTAGAACCTTTGGGAAGGCTTGGGTGAAGTCTTTGCGATCTTGCTGTAAAAAACAGAAACTTTTGCGCTCACGAGATTAGCTGCCATTTTTTACTCGAGAGTGCTTTTAGGTTGATTCTTTTTGCAGATGATTAATATACAAACTCCTCACATCCAACAATTTATTTCAGAATTTTTATAGTTACATAAGTATTCGAAAGTTACAAATTGCTGCAGACTGTTTTGTTTTTGACAGATTCTGTTTTTCGTGTGTTGTTTGCTTATTTTGATGAATCTATGAGTAGTATCGGGGGGTATGAACCATAGAGAAGTTGGAATACAATAGATTTAACACCAATATAAATGAAGAATGAGTTCATTATAGTACCTTAAAGTGGTGGTCTGTTTTCTTATACTAACGGAGCTCATGAGATTTTCTGTTGAGTTTTGTATTGTGAAGTTTTCAAGTTTTTGGGTAAGGATTTGACGGACTATGGAATAAAGAGTGGCAAGAGCGTAAGCGTGGGTATGCCCAAGGCATCCCAAGATAAAATTCAAGGACAACCAAAATCCTAAGCTTGGGGATGCCCCGGGAAGGCATCCCCTCTTTCGTCTTCGTCTATCGGTAACTTTACTTGAGACTATATTTTTATTCACCAGATGATATGTGTTTTGCTTGGAGCGACTTGTATGATTTGAGTCTTTGCTTTTTAGTTTACCACAATCATCCTTGCTGTACACACCCTTTTGGGAGAGACACACATGAATCAGAATTTATTAGAATACTCTATGTGCTTCACTTATATCTTTTGAGCTAGATAATTTTGCTCTAGTGCTTCACTTATATCTTTTAAGAGCACGGTGGTGGTTTTATTTTATAGAAATTATTGATCTCTCATGCTTCACTTATATTATTTTGAGAGTCCTTTAGAACAGCATGGTAATTTACTTTGGCTATAAAATTAGTCCTAATATGATAGGCATCCAAGATGGGTATAATAAAAACTTTCATATAAAGTGCATTGAATACTATGAGATGTTTGATACTTGATGATTGTTTTGAGACATGAGGATGGTGATATTAGAGTCATGCTAGTAGAGTAGTTGTGAATTTGAGAAATACTTGTGTTGAGGCTTGCAAGTCCCGTAGCATGCACGTATGGTAACCGTTGTGTGACAAATTTGAAGCATGGGGTATTTCTTTGACTGTCATCCTTTGTGTGGAGGTCGGAATCGCGCGATGGTTAACTCCTACCAACCCTTCCCGTAGGAGCATGCGTGTAGTACTTTGTTTTGATGACTTGTATATTTTCGCAATAAGTATGTGAGTTCTTTATGACTAATGTTGAGTCCATGGATTATATGCACTCTCACCTTTCCGCCATTGCTAGCCTCTCTTGTACCGCACAACTTTCGCCGGTACCATACATCCACCATATACCTTCCTCAAAACGGCCACCATACCTACCTATTATGGCATTTCCATAGCCATTCCGAGATATATTGACATGCAACTTTCCACCGTTCCGTTTATTATGACACGCTCCATCATTGTCATATTGCCTTGCATGATCATGTAGTTGACATCGTATTTGTGGCAAGGCCACTATGCATAATTTTTCATACATGTCACTCTTGATTCATTGCACCTCCCGGTACACCGCCGGAGGCATCCATATAAAGTCATATTTTGTTCTAGTATCGAGTTGTAATCTTTGAGTTGTAAATGAATAGAAGTGTGATGATCATCATTATTAGAGCATTGTCCCGAAAAAAGAGAGGAGAAAGGCCAAATAAAAAAAAAGGAAGGCCCCAAAAAAGAGAGAAAAAAATGGGACAATGCTACTATCTTTCCTCCACACTTGTGCTTCAAAGTAGCACTATGATCTTCATGATAGAGAGTCTCTTGTTTAGTCACTTTCATATAATAGTAGGAATTTTCATTATAGAACTTGGCTTGTATATTCCAACGATGAGCTTCCTCAAATGCCCTAGGTCTTCGTGAGCAAGCAAGTTGGATGCACACCCACATAGTTTCTTTTGTTGAGCTTTCATACATTTATAGCTCTAGTGCATCCGTTGCATGGCAATTCCTACTCACTCACATTGATATCTATTGATGGGCATCTCCATAGCCCATTGATACGCCTAGTTGATGTGAGACCATCTTCCTCTTTTTGTATTCTCCACAACAACCACTCTATTCCACCTATAGTGCTATATCCATGGCTCACGCTCATGTATTGCGTGAAAGTTGGAAAGTTTGAAAAAAATTAAAGTACGAAACAATTGCTTGGCTGAAACCGGGGTTGTGCATGATTTGGGTATTTTGTGTGACGAAGATGGAGCATATCCAAACTATATGATTTTGTAGGGATGAACTTTCTTTGGCCATGTTATTATGAGAAGACATAATTGCTTTATTAGTATGCTTGAAGTATTATTATTCTTATGTCAATATTAAACTTTTGTCTTGAATCTTTCGGATCTGAACATTCATGCCACAATAAAAAGAATTACATTGAGAATTTATGTTAGGTAGCATTCCACATCAAAAATTCTATTTTTATCATTTACCTACTCGTGGACGAGCAGGAATTAAGCTTGGGGATGCTTGATACGTCTCCAACGTATCTCTAATTTTGATTGTTCCATGCTATTATATTATCTGTTTTCGATGTTTAATGGGCTTTAATATGCACATTAATATTATTTTTGGAACTAACCTACTAACCAAAGGCCTAGTGCAAATTGTTGTTTTTTGCCTATTTCAGTGTTTCGCAGAAAAGGAATATCAAACGGAGTCCAAACGGAATGAAACCTTCGCGAGGATCGTTTTTGGAACAAACGCAATCCAGAATACTTGGAGTACACGTCTAGGAAGCCACGAGGCGGCCGTGAGGCAGGAGGGCGCGCCCAGGGGGGTAGGCGCGCCCCCACCCTCGTGGGCCCCTGGTAGCTCCACCGATGTACCTCTTCCTCCTATATATACTCATATACCCTGAAAACATCCGAGAGCACCACGAAACCCTATTTCCACCGCCGAAACCTTCTGTTCCTGTGATATCCCATCTTGGGGCATTTTCCGGAGCTCCGCCGGAGGGGGAATCGATCACGGAGGGCTTGTACATCAACACCATAGCCTCTCCGATGATGTGTGAGTAGTTTACCACAGACCTTCGGGTCCATAGTTATTAGCTAGATGGCTTCTTCTCTCTCTTTGGATCTCAATACAAAGTTCTCCTCGATCTTCTTGGAGATCTATTCGATGTAATACTTTTTGCGCTGTGTTTGTCAAGATCCGATGAATTGTGGGTTTATGATCAAGATTATCTATGAACAATATTTGATTCTTCTCTGAATTCTTATATGCATGATTTAATATCATTGCAAGTCTCTTTGAATTATCATTTTGGTTTGGCCTACTAGATTTTCATCTTTCTTGCAATGAGAGAAGTGCTTAGCTTTGGGTTCAATCTTGCGGTGTCCTTTCCCAGTGACAGCAGGGGCAGCAAGGCACGTATTGTATTGTTGCCATCGAGGATAAAAAGATGGGGTTTATATCATATTTCATGAGTTTATCCCTCTACAACATGTCATCTTGCTTAAGGCGTACTCTGTTCTTATGAACTTAATACTCTAGATGCATGCTGGATAGCGGTTGATGTGTGGAGTAATAGTAGTAGATGCAGAATCATTTCGGTCTACTTGTCGCGGACGTGATGCCTATATACATGATCATGCCTAGATATTCTCATAACTATGCGTTCTTCTATCAATTGCTCGGCAATAATTTGTTCGCCCACCGTAAAATATGTTATCCTGAGAGAAGCCACTAGTGAAACCTATGGCCCCCGGGTCTATTTTCCATCATATTAATCTTCCGTCAACTAGCTATATTTACTTTTCAATCTATACAACAAAAATACCAAAAATATTTATCTTATTATCTCTATCACTCACTTTTGCAAGTGGCCGTGAAGGGATTGACAACCCCTTTATCATGTTGGTTGCAAGGTTCTTAATTGTTTGTGCAGTTATTAGGGACTTGTGTGTAGTCTCCTACTGGATTGATACCTTGGTTCTCAAAAACTGAGGGAAATACTTATGCTACTTTGTTGTATCACCCTTTCCTCTTCAAGGAAAAAACAACGCGTGCTCAAGAGGTAGCAGGAAGTAATCTATTCGAATAGCCGTGTTCACGGTAACAGGACGACCCGGAGTTGTACTCTGACCTCATGACAACTTGAACCGGAAACTTAATAAAATACACCCAGACAAGTTCCAGAGACAACCCGGTGATCGCTTTCCCACAGGGCGACGAGGGGAGGATCGCCGGTAGGATTATGCTATACGATGTTACTTAGTGAACTTACCATCTACTCTCTTCTACTGCTGCAAGATGGAGGCTGCCAGAAGCGTAGTATTCGATAGGATTAGCTATCCCCCTCTTATTCTGGCATTCTGCAGTTCAGTCCACAGATACTGCCCATATCATTGTTATCATTGCATATGTAGTATAGATCCTTGCTTTGGAGTACTTTGGATGCGTACTCACGGTTGCTTTGCTCCCCCTTTTCCCCCCTTCTGTCCCTTCTTCTCGGATGATGCAACCAGATGGTGGAGCCCAAGAGCCAGACGCCACCTAAGA
This sequence comes from Secale cereale, assembly GCA_902687465.1. Classification (NCBI taxonomy): domain Eukaryota; kingdom Viridiplantae; phylum Streptophyta; class Magnoliopsida; order Poales; family Poaceae; genus Secale; species Secale cereale. Next base: position 461,317,418 of record LR738713.1, on the reverse strand, counting down.
CGAGATGATGCAACCAGATGGTGGAGCCCAAGAGCCAGACGCCACCTAAGACGACTCCTACTACACCGGAGGCGCCTACTACTACGTGCAGTCTGCGGACGACGACCAGGAGTAGTTCAGGAGGATCCCAGGCAGGAGGCATGTTCCTCTTTCGATCTGTATCCCAGTTTGTGCTAGCCATCTTATGGCAACTTGTTTAACATTATGTCTGTACTCAGATATTTTTTGCTTCCGCTGACTCGTCTATGATCGAGCACTTGTATTCGAGCCCTCGAGGCCCCTGGTTTGTAATATGAAGCTTGTATGACTTATTTTACTTAGAGTTGTGTTGGGGTATCTTCAAGTGAGCCCTGATCATGGTCGTACACGTTTGCGTCCATGATTAGTGTACGGCCAAATCAGGGGCGTCACACCTACTACAAATTATGTCCATATCCAAGGACGTGGCTATCGATAGTTTATACACTCCTGGTCTCCTCCATCACAACTAGGACCTTCTAAAAATAATTTAAATGCAAAAGTAAATTGTCACATAAAGCATTTTATTGCATGAGAAATTCTAAATAGCAAGAAAAATTCTCAAACTTTGCAAACAAAAACCTTAGGTAAAGACAAAACTAATGCAAATGTTTCAACTCCTTTGGACTTATAGAATAGGATTTATAGTTGGTCCAAGTTTTGGTCAAATTTGCATTGAAATGGATTTAAATAGAATCTCCAGAGAGGGCCACGTCGAAGGCGCATTTTGCAAATACGCCTCCAGTGGAAAACGATACGGGCAGGGAGAGGGAGAGGGAGACTAATAGGGGGTCACATGGCCAGTGTTAAAGAGAGAGATGGAAACAGGGCACATCGGCTTTGTCGCCAATGGTTCTCCGATGAGGAGACCATGGGAGTCGTCGGTGAGGGTTGGGGTGGGTCGAACACATCCTAGGGATCACTTACGTACCCGGAGCATTGACGGATCTGGACACATGATGATGTGGGCTTCTTCTCCCAAGATGGCGGGCGACAGAGCTTGTAGGAGATGGCGATTCCGGGGACAATCTGATGAACCAATGACACCAGCGTGCTTAGGAAGGCCACCACAAACTTGACTATGGTAGTGGAAAATACGAAGATGACCGGAGCAAGTGGATGACAGTGGGGGATCCGTAGACAACTTAGGCGAGGAATGGTGGTAGGAGGCCCTCCCAGCCTTGGCACGTGTGTTGGGGATTGATTTGAGGCCAATACGGGTGGGGGCGATGGCTAGAACGTCTCAGAAAGGGGTCCTTATATAGATGGAGGGGTGTACGAGCTCTGTGCTCCGCTGGAGAGAGGCTGCTGGTGAAATAAGGAGGAGCGAAGCTCGGGGTCGGCTTGGGGAGGAAGTAGAGGAGCTCAGACAAGCTATATGGGCACACTGCGGTGCACTAAGTAGGGCAGGAGCCGCACTTGCGCTAACTGTTCCGCTCGATAGCGTCGCATCCGCATCCGGTGTGTCATCTGCCAGTGTCGAGAGGAACAGGGCGAGGCCAGGTGGACACACACGAGTGTGATAAGTAGCGAAGAAAAGCTGGGGTGGCGAGAGGAGGACGAACGGGCGGTGGCCGAGGGCCCTGACGTCCAGAGTACAAGTTGTGCATGTTGAACACCCCGCACCAGTGTGGTTACTGCGTGCACTGGTGCATATAGTGCTTTAGGAAAGCGCAAACCGTGTCTATCATGTAGTCCTTTCAACGCGGGGCTGAGATGTGCTCTTGGTTTGCCACCTAGCTCACTGGACAAGGCATGAGCCTACTGCAAAGTTTGTGTATAGAAACTTGGTCAGCAAGTTGTCCTCAGATGGCTTGGAGAAAAAGTATGAAATTTTGGGGTTAAGTATCTCTTAGCAAGGTGATGATGTGGTAAAATTTTTAGCTCCGATAGACCAATGAAAAATACACTTGCTTCACAAACTGCCATTTCTAACCAGAAGCAAAATCATTTTTCCTAGCTAAAAATTTACAAAGGATAGTGGCAGAATTTTTTCATCGAAAGGTGAGGCATGACCCAAAGAATATTTGAAAAATTTCCTAGACTTTATTGAGCAAGAAAAATGAGGGTTGCTTCATAGCATAGAGAGAAAATATTCATTTTCAGTGAGAAAATGAATATAATGCTATAAAAGAAAATTATGCCATGGCAATATTGTGAGAGGGGTGAAATTATTAGAGGGTTTTAGGATGGTAGGGTTCACTTGGAATAATTTCAAAAATAATCCCAAGTGATAATTCCAAAAGAATTGATAGAAAAACCCATTTGCCAAAATAAATATTCAATGAATCCAAATAAAAAGAAAATGCAAAACCCAGGGTGTCACACAGTGGCATCAGAAAAACTCATCTAGAGTAACTTTCGTGGTTTTTGGAAGATAAAAGAATTATGCAGCATTGGAATCATGCCAGGAGGGGTCACGAGGGACCCACAAGGCACTTGGGCGCACCCAAGTGAGTAGGCACACTCCCTCATGGGGCCCTTGTGGGTCTTCTGGTGCTTCCCCGAAGCTTTCCGTGTCCCTTTCCTTCTAGGAAAAATCCTCAAAAAATTCATCGCGTCCAAACTTTATTTGGTATGGATTTTATGGAGAGAGAAACCAAGCAGAAAACAACAACATGCACTGGGCACTAGATGAAGATGTTAATCCACAAAAATAATATAAAGTGCACCAAAACCATATAAAATTATACCTCTCGAACATTTCGAGACTCCTCGTCATGTCCGTGATCTCATCCGGGACTCCGAACAACATTCGTTCACCAAATCACATAACTCATATAATACAAATTGTCATCGAACATTAAACGTGAGGACCCTACGAGTTTGAGAACTATGTAGACATGACTGATATACTTCTCCGGTCAATAAACAATAGTGGAACCTGGATGCTCATATTGGCTCCCACATATTCTACGAAGATCTTTATCGGTCGAACCGTTATGACAACATACGTTATTCCCTTTGTCATCGGTATGTTACTTGCCAGAGTTTCGATCGTCGGTATCTTCATACCTAGTTCAATCTCGTTACCGACAAGTCTCTTTACTCGTTCCGTAATGCATAATCCCGCAACTAACTCATTAGTCACATTGCTTGCAAGGCTTCTTATGATGTGCATTACCGAGAGTCCCCATAGATACCTCTCCGATACTCGGAGTGACAAATCCTAATCTTGATCTATGACAACCCAACAAACACCTTCGGAGATACCTGTAGAGCATCTTTATAATCACCCAGTTACGTTGTGACATTTGATAGCACACAAGGCATTCCTCCGGTATCCGGGAGTTGCATAATCTCATAGTCGAAGGAATATGTATTTGACATGAAGAAAGCAATAGTAGTAAAACTGAACGATCATTATGCTAAGCTAACGGATGGGTCTTTTCCATCACATCATTCTCCTAATGATGTGATCCCGTTCATCAAATGACAGCACATGTCTATGGTTAGGAAACTTAACCATCTTTGATTAACGAGCTAGTCTAGTAGAGGCTTACTAGGGACATGGTGTTTTGTCTATGTATCCACACATGTATCAAGTTTCCGATTAATACAATTCTAGCATGAATAATAAACATTTATCATGGTATAAGGAAATATAAAATAACCACTTTATTATTGCCTCTAGGGCATATTTCCTTCATGTCATGCAAAGGATTGAAAGAAGACTAAGTGTTTGCTCTACTCTCCTCTCCTATGGAGACAAATTAACTCTCATCAAGTCTGTTTTTATAGCCTCATGGGCACTGTAGCTCTCCCTATGGGGGTGTTAAAGGATATCAACAAGTAACTCAGGCATTGCTTCTGGTATATGGCATGGAGGATAAAGAACTTCACTCATTAGTTGGGACAAGGTTTGCATGCCTAAAAATCAAGGAGGGCTTGGAGTTTTCAATCTGGCTTGGAACAAACAAATGCCTATTGGTGTAGCATTTGCACATATTTCTTACCAGGAAGGAACTCCCCTGGATCCAACTCATTTGACAAACTTACTACTCAGGTAGAATGGTGACTGGTAGACCAGTGATATCTTTCTGGTGGAAAAGCATTCTAAAACTTCCCCCCTGTACAAACAAATAGCAAGGGAAACCATTGGTGATGTTAAATCTATTCTCTTATGGCATGATGATTGGGGGGCGGTACCTTTAAGGAATTGCTTCTTGAACTCTATTCCTTCTCTACTAACCAAGAAGTTTTAGTAATGAGATGATGAACTATGAAGACCCCTTCAGTCTTTTCCATACACCTCTGTCTTCTCAAGATTTGCAGCAATATCGGACTATGTAGCACACCTTGGGAGCCATCCAATTACATGATGAAGAAGACAAAAGGAAATACCCCTGAAATAATTATGCATATTCGTCCATTAAGATGTACAAGTACTTAACAAGTGCCCCTCGTTTGCTGCTCCCATTTTCAGAAAGATATGGAAGAATGGCACAATGAGCAGATATAAAATTTTCTTCTTGCTTCTCTTGCATGACAGAGCAAACATAAGAAACCCGCTTCATAGAAAATCATTCCATTTACCATCCTATTCCTCTGAGCTTTGCAATGCTTCATCCGAAGAGACTATCCTCCACCTATTTTGAGACTACACATTTGCACTGGAGTGCCGAGATTGCTTGATTATTAACAGGAAGAGAGGCATTTCAGCAATGGATAAAGTCATGCTCACTCTAAAAGAATTACTGTCGGTGTACTAAGGTAGGGGTACCTCAGTACCCCAACTTGTGCACGGGCAGTTGCAGCTTCCCGCGGCAGGGTTTACCGCGTGCTCGCCGGAGACCTTCCTGCTCCTTATTAAACCATTCAAAAACAAAGTATACAAGAGAGAAGACCGAGACCCCGGCAAGAGGAGCTTGCCGGGAAGGCCGTACTAGGCTCAAGATTACATCGTTCGCGCAAGGCCCTGGCAAGAGGAGCTTGCTAGGAAGAATAGAGGATTTCATCATAGAAGACCCGGCGAGGGCCCGGGGAGCGGCAAGCTCCCGGGCCCGGCAAGATCAAGACCCCGGCAAGGTGCTTGCCGGGAAGGTTGCGCTGTGTGCCCGCGCTCCAGCTCATCGGCCCACGCGTCGCCCTGGGGCCTATCCAGGGACGCGTGGCGGACGGCTGTGCAGCCTGGGGGACACGGTGGCGCTCCACGGTGGTGGATCCATCGCCGTGGCAGACGGAGACGCTAGGGCGGGAGCTTTTGGGGTCGACGGCGACGGGCATTAAATGCCCTTGTCCCCCACTGTCAAAGTAGGTAGCGACCACTGTTCTGCACTGTAGCTCCACTGTTCCCGCACTGTTACAACTACCACCTCTTTTACGTTTTTACCCCTTTCTCCTACGTTGACACCTGTTGGTGACCCCTTACACTATAAAAGGAGGCCCACGCACAACGTGGGGGGGGTTCGGAACCTAGATCACTCATACGCTCGGTGTAGCTGCTTCTTCAAGCTCCCGAGCTCTCCAACTCAATACACAACTAAGCAGGAGTAGGGTTTTACGCGTCTACCGCGGCCCGAACCTGGGTAAAACTGCCCGCGTGCTCGCTACGATCTGCTCTTCGTGCTCCCTCCGCCCTCGTACCGCACAGACAAGGGGCTCCGGCCCCATAGGTGTTCGTGGCGGACAGTTTCCCCCGACATCTTTGGCGCGCCAGGTAGGGGGGCGTCGAGGTTGTGCGAACCTGATCCGGCGTCCGCGCGGGCGCATTCTTCATCAACCTCTCCAGCTTCATCAGCAACTTCGTCAGCAACAGCTCCATGGCCCCGAAGAAGAAGGCTTCGGAGGTCGGAGGCCCGTCTGCGTCTCACCCGCCGCCACCAGAGCCAACGGTGGGCGGGGGAGATGCCGTCGGAAGGGTGGTCGCCGGCGAGGACACTCACGGCGCCACCAGATCCAAGAATAGGACGGACGACCGAACCTCGGTCCCCGTGGACGCGCCGCGTCCATCTCAGCACACGACGACCCAGCAGCGCCATACCACGGGAGGTGGTATCCGCTTGCTGGGGCAAGGCCAAACCGGAGGCTCGCGGGATGCCCCGGACCCTCGTCCGGGCACAAGCAAAGCGAAGGCGCCGGCGCGGGACCCCGCTCCTTCTAACGTCGTTAGAAGTCCGAGCGTATCCCGCTCCTCGCACCGCTCGCCCGCGTTCCCCTCCACTCCAGCGGAAGCGCTCGCAAGAGCGCAACTGCTCCTCGACTTCCCTCCAGCGGCAGACAAAGCCGAAGACTGGAGGGCCACCATCCAGAGCCTGATAGCCTTCGCCAACAACGATTCTCCACAGCAGCCGTCGGCCTCACGGCCGCGGCAAGCTGAGAAGACGAAGGCCGACGGCGACAAGACCGCCGGGGGTGCGACAAGCGCGCACTCCCCGCAGCGAAAGCAGAAGACGCCGCCCCGCAGGAACAACGCCGACGACGGCTCCACAGCCTCGTCGGACCCGCGGGCCCGTCGGGACCAGCGCCAGGTCCTCGACGACCGGCAACAAGAAGACGCTCGAACCAGAATCGAGCGCCGCCGAGAAGCTCGGCGACAATCAGACCGGAGGGCTGAGGACGCTGTCGACGCGCGCGCGCCCGATGAACCAGGCGACTTGCCGTACGCGGCAGGTTGCCCTGCGTTCACTCGCGAGCTGCGGCGCGTCCAGTGGCCCAGCATGAAGAATTTTAAGCCCGACGTACCGGAGAAGTACGACGGCAAGACGCACCCCTCGGAATTCCTCAGCGTCTACACCATCGCAGTGCAGGCTGCCGGGGGGCGCGACGAGAAGATCTTGGCAAACTACTTCCCGCTCGTGCTTAAGCCGAACGTCCGTTCGTGGCTTATGCACTTGCCGGAAGGTTCCATCTCTTCTTGGGCCGACCTTTGCCACCAGTTTGTTGGCGCCTTCACCGGCGGCCACAAACCCCACGGCCAGGAGAGCGATCTCCACATTCTGGCCCAGAAGGAAGGAGAAACCCTGCGCAAGTACATCCAACGCTTCAGCCGTGTGCAGCACAACATCCCTGATGTCCACCCTGCCGCGGTTATCAGCGCGTTCCACCAGAACGTGCGTAACCGCCGCATGCGTGAGGAAATGGCGATGACCAAGATTCGGGACGTCAGCGAGCTCTACGCTCTTGCTGACAAGTGCGCACGCGCAGAAGAGGGGAGGAGACTCCCCGGGGAGGATGCTGGCGCAGGAGGAAGCGACAGCGACGACGCCGCCCCGGCAAAGAAGAGCCGGTGGCGGAATAACAGAAGGAAGGGCAAGAAAGAGGTGCTTGCCGTCGAGAAGTCCGGCAAGGAGGCCCCCGCCAAGCAAACGCAGGCTGGCGGCTCCGGCAAGGAGCCTGCCCCTGTAGCGGCGGCCGACAAGCCGGGCAGCTCCGACAAGCAATACTGTAAGATCCACCGCACCAAGGGTCACGACCTCTCCAACTGCAAGCGCGTCGAGTACCTCGTCGAGCAGCAGAAAGGTGAGTACGAGAGGCGCGACAAGGAGAAGGCCCAAGGTGGCGGGGAAGAGACAAGCAAGAAGCGGCCGTTCAACGGCCGGGGAGGACGCCGCGGCAAGGCCAAGCAGCGGCAAGGGGATCGACCTCCCCGGGGCCGCGACAAGGACGAAGAAGAGGACGATGAAAACATGGAGGACGAAGATAACAGCGAGCAGGAGTTCCAGAAGGCCACGGAGGTCCTGTGCGTCGACGGTGGCGCCTCCCTGCATACCTCCCACCGCCAACTAAAGCAGTGGGTGCGCGAGGTAAATGCAGCGGAGCCGCCCGTGGAGTCGCGCAGGCTCCTCAAATGGTCCAGCACGCCCATCATTTTTGATCTTGAGGATCACCCTGACCGCACCACTGCGGTCGGGTGCTTGCCGATGCTGGTTTCTCCCACCATCCGCAACCTCAAGGTCACCAAAATGTTGGTTGACGGCGGGGCCGGGCTGAACTTGATCTCCTCCGCTGTGATCAAGAAACTCCAAATTCCAGATGGCGAGCTCGAAGAAACCGGTTCTTTCCAAGGAATCAACCCGGGAAGGAGCAAGCCCAAGGGAAAGATCACTCTGCCGGTGACCTTTGGCGGGGAGCTCAACTTCAGAACTGAGCGCATTACTTTTGACGTCGCCGATATTCCGTTGCCCTACAATGGAATACTTGGCCGTCCTGCCCTCGCCAAGTTCATGGCAGCTTCCCATTATGCCTACAACGTACTCAAGATGCCGGGGCCGATAAGCGTCATCACTGTCCACGGTGACAAGAAGGATGCGCTTGTCTGCGCCGACAAGATCTACCGGGACGCGGCAGCTGCGGCCGAGAAGGACACTCTTGCCGCTGAAGCTCCCGGGGGGAAGAAAACGAAGACCAAGTCCGGCAAGTGCTCTGGGACCCACTCCGGCAACCGCACCTCTTCGGAGTGCTGCGCTGCCGTCGAGGACGTTCCATCGAGCTCCACCGGCAAGAGTAAGAAAGGGATGGCCGCTCCTCCGGCAACCAAGAAGGTGTCCGCCAAGGAGGACGGCACTGGTGGTACCTTCACCATCAGTGCCACACTCGACAGCAAATAGGAAAGCGCGCTCGTTGCCTTCCTGCGGGCGAATGTCGATGTGTTTGCCTGGCAACCATCTGACATCCCCGGTGTTCCCAGGAAGGTGATTGAGCACAAGCTTGCTGTTTGTCCTCATGCGCGGCCCATCAAGCAGAAAGTGAGGAAGCAAGCCGTGGAGCGCCAAGAATTCATCAACGAAGAAATCAAGAAGCTAGAGGCAGCAGGCCTAGTTAGAGGTGTGATCCATCCGACGTGGTTGGCAAATCCAGTCGTCGTGCGCAAGGCCAATGGGAAATGGAGACTGTGTATAGACTTCACCGATGTGAATAAAGCACGTCCCAAGGATCCATTCCCTTTGCCGCGCATTGACCAGATCGTTGACTCCACTGCCGGATGTGAGCTACTCTGTTTTCTTGATGCATACTCAGGCTATCACCAGATTTTCATGGCCAAAGAGGATGAAGAGAAGACTGCATTTATCACTCCATGTGGCACTTATTGCTTCATACGCATGCCCTTTGGATTGAAGAATGCAGGCTCAACCTTTGCAAGGGTAGTATACACTGCTTTTGAGCCACAGATCCACAGAAATGTAGAAGCTTACATGGATGACATCGTGGTGAAGAGCAAGAGCAAGGATACCCTGATCCAAGATTTAGAAGAGACATTTCAGAACCTGCGCAGGATTCAGCTCAAGTTGAACCCCGAGAAGTGCGTCTTTGGAGTCCCCTCCGGCAAGCTTCTCGGGTTCTTTGTATCACAGAGGGGGATCGAAGCCAACCCCGACAAGATTAAAGCCATTGAGCAGATAGAGGCCCCAAAGCGCGTCAAGGATGTCAGGAGGCTTGCAGGTTGTGTGGCTGCCCTCAGTAGGTTCATTTCAAAATCTGCAGAACGCGCCCTACCTTTCTTCAAAATCTTGAAGAAGGCAGGTCCCATGAAGTGGACTCCGGAAGCGGAGGCGGCGCTGCAGGATTTGAAGCGGTACCTGTCCTCCACTCCAATACTTGTCGCACCTAGACCACAGGAAAAGTTGTTGCTATACCTAGCGGCAACCAACCAGGTGGTTAGTGCTGCGTTAGTAGCGGAGAGGGAGTCCGACGAGGAGTCAGCACCACCGGCAAGCAAATCCAGCGACAAGCAGGGGGCTGCTCCGGCAAGCTCTGGCCCCGACAAGGAAAACTCTGCGCAGGAACAGGATGGGGCGCGGAAGAAGATGGTGCAGCGCCCAGTGTATTTTGTAAGTTCCCTTCTCCAGGGGGCTAGATCAAGATACTCTGGCGTGCAAAAATTGCTTTTCGGCCTCCTCATGGCCTCGAGAAAGCTGCGCCATTACTTCCAAGCCCATGAGATAACAGTGGTCACTCGCTTTCCGCTGAAGAGGATATTGCACAACCCAGAAGCAACAGGCAGGATCGTTGAGTGGGCACTGGAGCTGTCAAGCTTTGGACTCAAGTTTGAAAGTACTTCAACTATACAGAGCCGAGCTTTGGCAGAATTCATAGCTGAGTGGACCCCTTCTTGTTCAGACGGAAAACCCAAGAAATTCCTCCGGAGAGGGGGGCGTCGGCCTCTGCTCTAGGGGTGAAGAAGTGCCTAAAAAGCGCTACATTTGGGTATATTCCTATGAAGTTTTCGCACATGTGTGCGAAAACCACCATTGTGAGGACGGCGTTGGGGGTGAAGTCAAGAAGATGGAGGCCGTAGGTGTGCATGATGTCGCAAAAGAAATCAGAGAAAGGAGGGCAAAGACCGCAGTGAAAGAAGGCTGCGAAGAAGTAGTACCCGCCGGGGTAGTTGTCCTTGGCGGCGGCCGGATATGCTCGAGTGCGGGGGTGCGCCTTGGTTTCCTTGGCCCAGAACAAGTAATACTTGTTCCAGAGCTCCCCCGCGCCGAGCCTCGGCGGGAAGACGAGGTGCTGCTTCCGATACGCGGCGAGCTTCGCCGCTTGCTCCGACTTCTCCCTCTTGGCCTTCTCCGCCTTCGCCTTGTCGGTCTTCGGGGCCATGGCGGACGCGGCGGAAGAAGGGGGGCGAAGAACTCAGCGACGCCGGAGATGCAGACGGCGGCGGCGGAGGTGTGGAGGCGGAGCGCAAGAGGAATCTCTGGAGGAAGAAGACGATGCAATGAAAGCGCAAGGAGGGGAACCGCTCCTGCTTCCTCTGCTTTTATGGGGAAGTGGGGGGCGTTTCGCCCCTTTCCATTAAGAGATCGTGGGCACGTCCCATCCCACGACGCCGCGATCGACGCGTGCCGTTACGGGGGGATGCGGCGGATACGGAAGTGGATTCGGCGCGCCGCGGGCCGCGTGTGCCCGTGCACTGTTTTGGGCCTGGCCCAACAGCGCTCGGCACCGTGTGTGGCCCAGGCCCGGGGGCTCCTGTCGGTGTACTAAGGTAGGGGTACCTCAGTACCCCAACTTGTGCACGGGCAGTTGCAGCTTCCCGCGGCAGGGTTTACCGCGTGCTCGCCGGAGACCTTCCTGCTCCTTATTAAACCATTCAAAAACAAAGTATACAAGAGAGAAGACCGAGACCCCGGCAAGAGGAGCTTGCCGGGAAGGCCGTACTAGGCTCAAGATTACATCGTTCGCGCAAGGCCCTGGCAAGAGGAGCTTGCCAGGAAGAATAGAGGATTTCATCATAGAAGACCCGGCGAGGGCCCGGGGAGCGGCAAGCTCCCGGGCCCGGCAAGATCAAGACCCCGGCAAGGTGCTTGCCGGGAAGGTTGCGCTGTGTGCCCGCGCTCCAGCTCATCGGCCCACGCGTCGCCCTGGGGCCTATCCAGGGACGCGTGGCGGACGGCTGTGCAGCCTGGGGGACACGGTGGCGCTCCACGGTGGTGGATCCATCGCCGTGGCAGACGGAGACGCTAGGGCGGGAGCTTTTGGGGTCGACGGCGACGGGCATTAAATGCCCTTGTCCCCCACTGTCAAAGTAGGTAGCGACCACTGTTCTGCACTGTAGCTCCACTGTTCCCGCACTGTTGCAACTACCACCTCTTTTACGTTTTTACCCCTTTCTCCTACGTTGACACCTGTTGGTGACCCCTTACACTATAAAAGGAGGCCCACGCACAACGTGGGGGGGTTCGGAACCTAGATCACTCATACGCTCGGTGTAGCTGCTTCTTCAAGCTCCCGAGCTCTCCAACTCAATACACAACTAAGCAGGAGTAGGGTTTTACGCGTCTACCGCGGCCCGAACCTGGGTAAAACTGCCCGCGTGCTCGCTACGATCTGCTCTTCGTGCTCCCTCCGCCCTCGTACCGCACAGACAAGGGGCTCCGGCCCCATAGGTGTTCGTGGCGGACAGTTTCCCCCGACAATTACCTCCAAGTTTGCTATCAAAATTATCATTATGGCCTGCTGGAATATATCTGGATGCAGCGTAATTCTAAGATTTTCAAAGCTCTGCCCCAATCTTCATGGAAGAAACAATTGAGAAATGACCTTCTGGAATATATCTAGATGCACGTAATTCTAAGATTTTCAAGGTTCTGTCCCAATCTACAAGGAAGAGACAATTGAGAAATGACCTTCTGCTAGTCAAGCACCGAATCAAGTTGAGGTTTCAAGAGGCTTTTGTTAACTAGATTGGCCAGAACATCACCTGATATCCAATGAATATTCTATGATTCCCAAGAACTCGTGTTGGTTAGATTAGTTTTTTGGGATTTTGTTTGTAATATATGTACATTTGTATTTGTGGTTCTCGGTTATAAAACATTATGTATATTTAAGTAATTAGGTGTTAGTTATGATTAGGGATACGCTCGCTTCAATGGTTACAGAATACAAGAGCTGGCCCCTAATTATGCGATGTACATGAGCGAGATGCGCGAGCGTTTCGTCGCCAACTTCCAGGGTACTCGTGACCTGCAATATATGCAAGTACAAGAGCTGGCCCCTGCAGTATATGCGAGGGTGCCAAAGAAAGTACGGAGCTCTAGAACAGTTGCGGAGGCTTTGGTGGAAGCAACGTGGGCCCGAGATGTCGGGCCGAACATGGACGGGACTGGCCTACTACAATTTTTGGAGACTTGGACGAAGGTGGAAAATATCAATCTAAACACACAAGTACCAGATCAACTGTCGTGGTCCTGGGAGAAAGATGGTCAGTTCTCAGCAAGATCAGCATACGCGGCCAGGTTTGCCACTCTCCAAGCTTCACCGACAGCATTTTTCACATGGTCATCGAATGCACCTTTGCGATGTCGATTTTTCGCATGGCTGACCCTGCGGAACAGAGTGTGGACCTCGGACAGGCTAGCAAAGTGTGGACTCCCATACCATGATGCTTGCCCTTTTTGCGACCAAGACGACGAGGAAAAATCACCTCCTGATCCAGTGTCTGTTCACGAGAGAAGTATGGGCCAAGATAGGCCAAGCCATGGGCATGACAGGCCTGTCACCTTCAGTGGACGAAGATTTACCAACATGGTGCACAAGGTCCGTACTACATGGAAAGCATGCCAAGACCCTTCGAGCCATTCACTTACTAACCATGTGGGCGTTGTGGAAGCACACAAATTCTATTGTGTTTGAAAGGATGAGGCCGGATATGCAACTTGTCCTACAACGGATTGCCTCTGAGTGTGTGACATGGAAGCAGGCAGGCATCTTGCATGACGATTTTCTAATCTCCTTTGTAGGGGTTAGATGGGCTGGCGGACGATGAGTAGTCCTATGTAATGTAATGTGGCGTGGGGTGGAGTGTGTTTTCTCTGTAATGTAATGTGGCGTGAGGATCACTGCTCACGGTGGTAGCGGCGAAACCACCTGTCGTGGAGGGGGCTATACAGAAGTATGTCATCGTCAGTAAAAAAGCATAGGCGAGCTGCGAGAAGCGATGCGGAGCGTCGGGTGAGCGTCCGCCGGCGGCGCCGCCAGATCCGCCCCATCTGTCTTCCCCCTGCGGCCGTCGAGGCCAGATCTGGTGCCCCTGCTTTGCTGCGTACCTCATGTGAGGAGATGGGCGTCTCCCGTTCGCGCTCGCGGGTGGGTGCGCGCCGCCACCGCCCGCTTCTTCCGCGACTGTCCTCTGGTGCAGCGGCCTCGTCCGGTTGCTGCTGCTCCGCCTCGACCCTCGTTCGCTATGTGTGTGGCGGCCTGGCTCCGGCGCCTCCTCCCTCGCATGTCTCTTCTCCAGCGGCCGATTCGCGGCGAACTTCGGGCCGGCCTCGCCCTCCTGCTGCTTCGATGATGGGAGCTGCCCCGGCCTCTCTGGCTCCTCCTGCTGCCGGCGTCGACCCTGCCCGTCTATCGCCGCTGTCAGCGCGTGGCCTCGCCGCGGCCTCCCTCGCCTCCCGCAAGGCTGACCCGACCATGCAAGGACGATTGGCCTCGTGCGAGGTTTCGTCCGCTCCCTGATACGTCCAAAATGCATCACTATTTTGTATCATAATTTATCCTTATTCATTGATATATTTCACGTTACGATGATGTTCTTATGTTGTTTTGGTCTATTTTACACAGTTTGTAAACTTTCCGATGCCGAAGCAGCAGACGCAGGATTCAGCAGTAAAAAGTGGACGCTGAGTTGCTGAAGAAGAATACTTCCAAATTACCTGAAAATTGACGGGAGATATTTTTCAGACGGATCACGAAGGCATGCGAAAGGGCAACCAGAGGGGGGCCACAGGGTGCCCAGGCGCCCTGGGGGCGCCCCCCCCACCCACCCTGGCCGCGCAGGGGGGCGCCTGGAGCCCCTGGCCCACCTCTGGCCGCCCTCTTTTGCATATATGCTCTCCGTTATCCAAAGACCCTAGAGACGGGAGTTTTTACGGAGTTCCGCCGCCGCTCCATGGCGGAAACCTACAGAGAAGAAAAAGCCACCTCCGGTGGGCAGATTCCGCCGGGGAGATCACCTCCCGGAAGGGGAGATCGTCGCCATCGTCATCACCATCATCACGGACATCATCGAGATCATCATCAACATCATCCCGAACATCAGCACCATCTCCATCTTCATCCAAATCTCATCTTACAATCGCAACTTGTGTTGTAACACGTACTACCTATCCTCTCTACTCCATCGGTGTTAATTACTACTTTGTGGTGAATACTATTGAGTTTTGTTGGAGAAATATTATTATGTCCAGATTGTTTATCACCTATTTATTCCCACTGAGCATGATCTCTTTTATGTCTCGTGAGTAGTTACCTTAGTTCTTGAGGACATGGGGAAAGTCTTGTTGTTAGTAGTCATATGCTGTTGAAGTAATATGTGTGTTGTTTGATACTTAAGTTGTGTTGTCATTCTACTAGTGGTGTTGTGTGAGTCGAACACTCAACACTTCGCCTTATCAAGGACCTAGGAGAATACATTTTGTACAAAGAATGCTTATGGTGGGTTGCCGGAGTGACAGAAACCTGAACCCCAGTTCGCACACTTTTGCATAAGGGAATAATGGATCCTCGATCGTATTGCTATGGTTAGGCTTTTGACTTAAATTCTATCTTGTATTTGCGGATGCTTGCAAGGTGTTTAATCATAAGAGTGTACTCATCTTAGTCTAGAGAGTGCACTAGCATAGATCCACTCACTCAACACTTATCAACACATAACATAGTATCGATACGGAATATGGCAAAAGCACATGACTACCTCTCCCGTGTGTCCTCAGGAACGCTTTAGTCTTTATAAGTTCAGTTGTTAGGCCTCTCCTTTGCTAAGAAAGGATCAGGCCACTTGTTACTCTCAGTGCCTTTTACATTGCTTGCTTTTACTTTCCTGTTGCTTATATCGAGAAAACCCCAAAAAAGTTATCTTTCAGTGCTTGCAGTAATTTCTTGCTCAGAGTCGCTTATCAATACCTTCTGCTCCTCGTTGGGTTCGACACTCTTACTTATCGAAAACGCTGCAATAGATCCCGTACGGTTGTGGGTCATCAAGTACCGTTTTCTGGCGCCGTTGCCGGGGAGCGTAGCGCTATTGGTAAAGTGAAACTGGTAAGGAAGTTTTTATAATTCTGTTTTTATTTTTGCTATCGCTGCTCTTTGTCCTTATGGACAACCCTGTTATTGGATCGTTGCTTACGTGAAGATGATACGTCCAAAACGTATCTATAATTTCTGCATGCTCCATGCCACTTTTGGGTGATATTGCTATGATATTCATACACTTCCATACACTTTTGATCATATTTGGACTAACTTACTAATCCAGTGCACCCCAGTGCCAGTTTCTGTTTTCGGCTGTTTTTGTATTTCAGGTTTTCACGTTACGAGAACCGCCAGGAAAAATCCAGAAAAATTATATAAAAAATCAACATTCCGGAAACTACCGTGCGTCCGAAGGACAGCAGGGGGGGCCACCAGGGCTCCAGGCGCGCCCCCCCTGGGCCGCGCCGGGGGGGCGCCTGGGCCCCCCGAAGCTTCCCCGATGCCCCCCTTTGGCATATATTTAAAGCGTCATCCGAAACCCTCAGAACAGGAACTCTTTTCGCGATCCCATCTCTGTTCCGCCGCCGCCGCCGCTTCCAAGATCGGGAGCACCAGGAGAACCCTTCCCGGCACCCTGCCGGAGGGGAGGATCACCACCGGGAGCTTCTCCACCACCATGGACGCCTCCCGGATGAGTCGTGAGTAGTCTCCCTTGGACCATGAGTCCATGACCAGTAGCTATGTGATGTTCTCCTCCCGTTCTTGTGCTTCACTAATTAGTCCTCGTGAGCTACCCTACATGATCGAGGCACATATGTAATCCTTATGTTGTTGCTATGTTGAGTTTGCTGGGATCCGATGGATTATGAGATTATGTTCAGATTGTTCTTGAGTAATATATTTGATTCACCTCTTTTATATTTATGTTCGTAAGTAATTCTTGCATGTTCTCTGTTGTTATTTATTGCTTTGGCCAAGTAGTAGGTAGTGACTCCAAGAGGGAACGTTATGCTTGATTGTGGGTTCATGCCCCTCGATGACTAGTTTGAGTGACAAAAACATGAGTCTAGGGGATGTGTTGTTGCCACAAGGGGGAAAACAACGGTGCTTGTGCCCGCGGGTGCAAGGATTGTTTACTTTACGCAAAGTTCTTTTAATGCAGTTGTCTGTTGCTTTGAGTTTACACTATGGGTGGGGCTCGCAACTTAATACCAGCGAGATGTTCTGGATAGATATCTCAAGGTGGATGATTAGTAGTAGATATTGATGGATTTCGGTCTACTTACTTTGGCGTACCACCCATGCTTTGAACCTCAACCTTTCTTGCAATGTAGTCAGCATTGGTTTGCGTTCGTGGTCCTGTCAATTGCCCAGCTCTAATTTGTTTACCTCACATAGCTGTTTTATCGTCTTTTGGGAGAGAGACATCACTAGTGAACATCATGAGACTCCGGTCCATATTACCATCATTGATCACATCCACTATTTACTTTTCGTTATTATTTACTATTACAAACATTATCTATCACTACTATCATCTGCTTTTAATCCTTTGTGAACTACAAGGCCGGAGAGATTGACAACCTCTCTGTACTCGTTGGGAGCAAAGTTATTTGTATATGTGTGCAGGTCCACGTTGATTGCTAATATCTGGCACCGTTAGCAGTTGACACCTACTTGTTGAACCTAGGAGTCTCTGGGGATTCGATCCTTGGCATCTTTGCTAAGGGAAAAACTTCCACAACACTGCATCTCACACCTTCCACTTGGGGTAACCAACGAGGGGTTAGAGGCCCATCAAGGAGTTTTTCTGGCGCCGTTGCCGGGGACTCCACTCTTCAGGATAGGGGAGTTGCACGCTATCATTTACCTTTGCTTTTTAGTCTTGTTAGTTTACCTTTCAGTTTTTGCTTTAGTACCTTTTTATCGAAAATCACAAAAATAGTTATCTCGTTCTTTAGTTGTCATTATGTCAGGTCCTTTTGTCTTTGACGAGGCAGAAGTTCTCACCTTTAAACAAAGAGGTGGGGAAAGTTTGAAAGATGCTTGGTATAGAATTAATGATTCACAAAAAAGAGCCATCAAGAAGCAACCTACTACTATCTTGCTTAGAAATTTTTATGTTGGAATTACTTCTTGGAATAGGTTTATTCTAGATACTGCTATCAATGGGAATTTCCTAGAGGCCCCAGTTTGGGAGTCTCTTAGTATTATTGAAAATCTTGTTGGGAATCTCCCTGTTGTTAGCATTCGAGAGGACATCACCCTAGCTCACATTATGAAAAAACTTGAAAAGATAGAGCTAGAGATGCCAAGCATTAATAAGATGAATGAGTTGGATCGTAAGGTCCAAGGGAATTTGAATAGACTTGATAGCTCCATGCATAAAATTTTCAAAATTTTGGAGACCTTCAAATTCCATGACTTGGACTCTTCTAGGATAGACAAGATTGAGGATATCTTTGATACTCTAGGAACCACCTTCTCCTCAATCAAAACCAAAAAGGTAGAAACTCTGGCAAAGCGGGAGCCTAAGTTCGTTCACGTTCCAAAGGCTCCCCGTTCTAAAAGTAATCCATCTATTGCCAAAGGGGTTGAAACTGTAAAGACTTTGGAAGAAACACCTCTATGTGATGAATTTATAAATGAATCTTCCCTTGACTTTTATCCTTTTGGTCTTCTACCTAGAAGTATCTCTATGAGGCCTTTGTTTGAAAGTCCTCTTAAGACTAGTTGTATTATTGAAGAGCTTTTTGTTGATCTTGATGATGGTTCAATTGATACAACTTGATCTATATGCATTATGCCTAGCTTAAAGGCATAAAAGAAAGCGCTTTTGGGAGGCAGCCCACATGAATAAATATTTTGCTTTTGTTGTGTCTTGATGTTGTTTACTGCTGTAGCATCATCATTGTATCTTTGCTTTTCATATGTGTGCCCAGTATAGCCTCTGATTGCTAGAAAGTTCAAAAGTTGTGAGGTGCTGTCCAGGAAACAGATTCTGTCCTTGGATAGAAATATTCGTATAAAATCACCAGATCATCTTTTTGGTCTGAATTTTTTCGACAGCGTTCTCTATATAATTGTCTTTCTTGCGTCTGTTCTGAGTTTTTTTATTTGAGTTGCAGAAGTACTCCGAACAGATCAATTACTACCTGCTGTTCTGTTTTTCACAGATTCTGTCCTGTTTTGCCTTTCCTTCATTTTGCAAATCAAGAGCTTGCTTTTTCCTTGCAAAAACCTTTTGGCAATCTTGAGAAACAGTAGAACTTCAAGAATATCTTTATTTCCAGCAAGGTATAATTATTTTGTTAAGGGTACTAACCTCGCTAATCAGATTATGATGAGTTATGTATGAAGGGAGTTTTGAAGTGTGCGAGGGAAGATGATAAAAAGATTCAGGAGTGTCAAGCGCTCAAGCTTGGGGATGCCCCGTGCACCCCCAAGAAATATTCAAGGAGACTCAAGCGTCTAAGCTTGGGGATGCCCCCGTGCATCCCCTTCTCCATCAACATTATCAGTTTGTCTTTCGTTCCGCTATATTTTTATCACTTCACGTGTTATGTGCTATGCTTGGAGCGTCTTGCTTTTAGTTTTCTTTTTAGTTTTTCATAACGAGTTCCGCTATATTTTTATCACTTCACGTGTTATGTGCTATGCTTGGAGCGTCTTGCTTTTAGTTTTCTTTTTAGTTTTTCATAACGAGTCGGAACTCAGCTTTCTTTAAGTGGGAGAGAAACACGCTCCACTTCTACCTAGAACATAACATAGAATTTTCATGACTATCTTTGTTGTGTGTGTTCTTTGTCTTTTAATAGCTACTATCATGCTCTGCTCTTAGTATTCATGCTTATCTTTTCAAAGAGCTTTTGTTTAGTTGGTTGCTTGAACTCTCTTTAATTACCATGCTTATCTTATTAAGAGAGTTTGCTTCCGTTGCATTGGTTGATATGTCTATGATAAAGATGCTACGTGCATGATGGCGCTTAGTAGTTCAGGTTTTCTTATGGTTAATCTCAAATAGCTGGGGGGTTCCCAATGTGTTATTGGAGTACCAACTTGATTTGTTTGCCTATGATGTGGTATGGTTTAGTAATATCTTCCCTCAAGAATTTATTTTGATTGACTTGGCGTATGCTCACGCATATTTAAGACTGTAAAGAAAGTCTGTCAAGCCTTGATGATCTTTTATTTCTGTGTAGCGATATAACTTCCATGCCTGATTCAATGTTGCTTTGTCGCTCTGCATGATTATGACCGTCATTGCTCTCTTAGTTGGTCGCTCCCAGTCTTTTGCTAACCTCCACATGTATTAAGCGAACTAACTTAGCAATATATAGCTCATGGGAAAGTAGCTTAAAAACTATTGTGGTAAAGAATATGTTGCTTATGTATCTTATTTCTTATAAGTTGCTTGCTGAGCGGTAACCATGTCTCTGGGGACGCCATCAACTGTCACACTTTTGTTGAATATCATGTGAGTTGCTATGCATGTTCGTCTTGTCTGAAGTAAGGGTGATTTGCCATGGGTTGAATGAATATGCATATTGTTAGAGAAGAACACTGGGCCGCCAACCAAAGCCATGTATCATGGTGGAAGTTTTAGCTTGGACATTAATCCGCAATCTCTTATGAGAATATGCTTATGCATTAAAGAGGAGTCCATCATCTATTTTCTATGTTGTCCCGGTATGGATGTCCTCAAGTTGAGATCTATCAAAAACGAGAAATCAAATGCGATTTATCTCCTTGGACCTTTGTACAGGTGGCATAGAGGTACCCCTTTGTGACACTTGGTTGAAACATATGTAATGCAATGATAACCCATGGAAATCCGAGCTAATTAGGACAAGGTGCGAGCACTATTGGTATTCGATGCATGAGGCTTGCAACTTATAGGATGTCTTATGCATGACACATATGAAGTACTACTACCGTTGACAAAATTGCTTCTATGTTTTCAAAATAAAAAGCTCTAGCACATAACCATTCTTTTACTTTTATGATTGAGTCTCCACTTTCTTCAAGCACCAACTACTGAGAGCATGATTGTCATTCTGAGTGTAATGTGCATTGTCCCAAAGTAGCATTGTCTTTTGCATGATTGTGATATCGTTTATTTTGAAATCATTGTATCTAGCCATCACTTAAACCTTGAAGGTGCCCCTGCATTTATGTTTTGCTTCACTAAAGGGGGCAAGCTAGATATCACTTTATCATATTTGCACATCATATTCATTGCAAATATTTTTGATGTTTCAGTTTCATGTTGTAAAACTTTCAGTCATTTGTGATTTTCTCATGAGGCAACTTAATTACTAAAGATTCATTGTCTCAGTAAGCTTTTGTCATATGACTATGAAAAAGTCCTATATGGTTAATAGCATGTCACCACAGAAATTATTCTTGTTATCATTTACCTACTCGAGGACTAGCAGGAATTAAGCTTGGGGATGTTGATACGTCCAAAACGTATCTATAATTTCTGCTTGCTCCATGCCACTTTTGGGTGATATTGCTATGATATTCATACACTTCCATACACTTTTGATCATATTTGGACTAACTTACTAATCCAGTGCACCCCCAGTGCCAGTTTCTGTTTTCGATTGTTTTTGTATTTCAGGTTTTCACGTTACGAGAACTGCCAGGAAAAATCCAGAAAAATTATATAAAAAATCAGCATTCCGAAAACTACCGTGCGTCTGAAGGACAGCCGGGGGGCCACCAGGGCTCCAGGCGCCCTGGCGGCGCCCCCCCCCCCCCCGGGCCGCGTCGGGGGGGCGCCTGGGCCCCCCGAAGCTTCCCCGATGCCCCCCTTTGGCATATATTTAAAGCGTCCTCCGAAACCCTCAGAACAGGAACTCTTTTCGTGATCCCATCTCTGTTCCGCCGCCGCCGCCGCTTCCAAGATCGGGAGCACCAGGAGAACCCTTCCCGGCACCCTGCCGGAGGGGAGGATCACCACCGGCAGCTTCTCCACCACCATGGACGCCTCCCGGATGAGTCGTGAGTAGTCTCCCTTGGACCATGAGTCCATGACCAGTAGCTATGTGATGTTCTCCTCCCGTTCTTGAGCTTCACTAATTAGTCCTCGTGAGCTACCCTACATGATCGAGGCACATATGTAATCCTTATGCTGTTGCTATGTTGAGTTTGCTGGGATCCGATGGATTATGAGATTATGTTCAGATTGTTCTTGAGTAATATATTTGATTCACCTTTTTTATATTTATGTTTGTAAGTAATTCTTGCATGTTCTCCGTTGTTATTTATTGCTTTGGTCAAGTAGTAGGTAGTGACTCCAAGAGGGAACGTTATGCTTGATTGTGGGTTCATGCCCCTCGATGACTAGTTTGAGTGACAGAAACATGAGTCTAGGGGATGTGTTGTTGCCACAAGGGGGAAAACAACGGTGCTTGTGCCCGCGGGTGCAAGGATTGTTTACTTTACGCAAAGTTCTTTTAATGCAGTTGTCTGTTGCTTTGAGTTTACACTATGGGTGGGGCTCGCAACTTAATACCAGTGAGATGTTCTGGATAGATATCTCAAGGTGGATGATTAGTAGTAGATATTGATGGATTTCGGTCTACTTACTTTGGCGTACCGCCCATGCTTTGAACCTCAACCTTTCTTGCAATGTAGTCAGCATTGGTTTGCGTTCGTGGTCCTCTCAATTGCCCAGCTGTAATTTGTTTACCTCACATAGCTGTTTTATCGTCTTTTGGGAGAGAGACATCACTAGTGAACATCATGAGACTCCGGTCCATATTACCATCATTGATCACATCCACTATTTACTTTTCGTTATTATTTACTATTGCAAACATTATCTATCACTACTATCATCTGCTTTTAATCCTTTGTGAACTACAAGGCCGGAGAGATTGACAACCTCTCTGTACTCGTTGGGAGCAAAGTTATTTGTATCTGTGTGTAGGTCAACGTTGATTGCTAATATCTGGCGCCGTTAGCAGTTGACACCTACTTGTTGAACCTAGGAGTCTCTGGGGATTCGATCCTTGGCATCTTTGCTAAGGGAAAAACTTCCACAACACTGCATCTCACACCTTCCACTTGGGGTAACCAACGAGGGGTTAGAGGATCATCAGAAGACGCCCCACACCAGTGGTGGTTGATCCTCCCCCTACTGAAATTGTGCCCTATAAAATACCAGCCGGTATTATCGACTATGTTTTGGCTAATCGTTATGCAGGAGACAGACATCCCGGTGAACACTTGCTATATCTGTCACAACTATGTTCATTATTTAAGCTTGCAGGTGTATCGAGGGAGTTTGTCATGAGGAAATTGTTTGCCGTATCACTTATAGATAAAGCTTCGGATTGGTATAGGCTTCTCGATAACTCACACTTACTTGAATGGCAGGAGCTTATGTCTCTCTTTTATACTAAGTTTTATCCTCTTCATGAAATTCATCGAGACACGAACTATATCTATAATTTTAGGCCTCGTGACGGAGAAATCATTGCTCAAGCTTGGGGGAGATTGAAGTCCCTAATGCTCAAATGTCCTATTCATAAGCTTCCCAAGGAAATTATACTTACAAATTTTTATGCCAGGCTTTCTCGTCAGGATAAGGAGATGCTGGATGCCTCCTCTAGTGGGGTATTTCAGAAGAAGAGTGTTGAAGAAAGGTGGGATCTCATTGAAAGGATCCAGAGGAATACCGAAGATTGGGAAATCGATAAAGTTATTGAACCCGCTATAAATTATGAACATGATTATATTGAGAGCTATGTGAAAATTGATTACTTCAATACTTTTTGCTCTAAGATTGGTCTTGATTCCCATCTAGTGATTGATTTCTGTAAGAATTTTGCCTCTCACGTTGATTCTTTTAAAAAGAAGAGAGACCAGCACCATGAACCTTTTAAAGAGCCACCTATTGATATTTATGTTGCTGACCCTATTTTGCCTGTAGTTATATATGAAAAGCCTCCTTTTCCCGCAAGGATAAGGGAGCACTCTTTTGTGACAGGCATAATAAATAAAAGTGAGAGAAGAGTTGATGAGCCTGAGGACCAGATCAAGGTCGATCCTCAAGTTGCATTGGTTAAAGACCTTGCTACTAATGATGTTTTGGATTCCAATATAAATTTTTGCGCTGTTTCCACTAACCTTGTCACAGCCAAGAATAAAGGCCCAATTTCAGGTACTCCAGTGGTATCTGTTAAAATAGGAGATCACAATTATTATGGGCTATGCGATTTGGGATCAAGTGCAAGTGCTATCCCCTATTCACTTTATGAAGAGATCATCGGTGAGATTTCCCCTTGTGAACTTGAAGAAGTTGATGTTACCATTCATCTTGCAAACAGAACAACTATCTCTCCTATTGGAATTGTGAGAGACGTTGAAGTCCTATGTGGAAAGGTAAAATACCCTACCGACTTTCTAGTACTTGGTTCAGAGAGGGACAATTTTTGTCCAATTATTTTTGGTAGACCTTTTCTTAGAACTTGTGGAGCTATAATAGATTGCAAGAAAGGTAGAGTTTCTGTTGAATTCGATGGTGAGCCATATGAATTTAATTTTTCTAAGTTCTCTAAGCAGCCTCGTGGTACTGATTTACCTAGTGATGATAAAATTATTGAAAGTATTGCCTCTATTGCTATTCCCCCTAATGATCCTTTGCAGCAATACATGGAGGACCACGAGAATGATTTGCATATGCAGGAAAGAAATGAACTAGATGAAATATTATTGAGGCAGCCTGCTATCCTGAAGCAAAACCTTCCGGTTGAACCTTTGGAAATTTTATCAAAACCGAAAGAAGACCCGGTGTTCGATCTTAAACCTCTGCCCGATACGCTCAAGTATGCTTATTTAGATGAAAAGAAAGTATATCCTATTATTATCAATTCTAACCTTTCAGGATATGAAGAAGAGCGATTATTGGAAGTACTTCGTAAACACCGAGGCGCAATTGGCTATACCCTTGATGACCTTAAGGGGATTAGTCCATCTATCTGTCAACATACTATCAACCTTGAGCCTGATGCTAAACCAGTTGTTGATCATCAACGACGGTTGAACCCGAAGATGATGGATGTCATGAGAACTGAGATTCTCAAGCTTCTAGCCGCATGTATTATTTACCCTATAGCTGATAGTAAGTTGGTAAGTCAGGTACATTGTGTTCCTAAGAAAGGAGGTACAACTGTGGTTCCTAATGATAAAAATGAACTAATACCTCAGAGAATTATTATTGGATATAGAATGTATATTGATTACAGGAAGTTGAACAAGGCAACCAGGAAGGATCACTACCCATTGTCGTTCATCGACCAAATGCTTGAAAGGTTATCCAAAAATACCCACTTTTGTTATCTCGATGGTTATTCTGGCTTCTCTCAAATTCATGTTAACACTGCCGATCAAGAGAAGACCACTTTTACTTGTCCCTTTGGTACTTATGCTTACAGGCGTATGCCTTTTGGTTTATGTAATGCCCCTGCTACTTTTCAAAGGTGTATGTCTGCTATCTTTCATGGTTTCTGCGGGGATATTATGGAAGTCTTCATGGACGATTTCTCCGTCTATGGAACTTCTTTTGACCATTGTCTTCACAACCTTAATAAAGTTTTGCAGAGATGCGAGGAGACAAATTTGGTACTCAACTGGGAAAAGTGCCACTTCGTGGTTAATGAAGGAATTGTTCTTGGTCACAAGATTTCCGAAAGGGGAATTGAAGTGGACAAGGCTAAGATCGAAGCTATTGAGAGGATGCCCTACCCAAGGGACATCAAAGGTATTCGCAGTTTTCTCGGTCATGCAGGTTTTTATAGAAGATTTATTAAAGACTTTTCTAAAACCTCAAGACCCCTCACTAATCTTCTCCAGAAGGACGTTCCTTTTGTATTTGATGAAAATTGTAAGGAAGCTTTTGAAGTCCTTAAGAAAGCTTTAATAACCGCTCCTATAGTACAACCACCTGACTGGAATTTACCTTTTGAGATTATGTGTGACGCAAGTGATTTT
Organism: Secale cereale; assembly: GCA_902687465.1. Classification (NCBI taxonomy): domain Eukaryota; kingdom Viridiplantae; phylum Streptophyta; class Magnoliopsida; order Poales; family Poaceae; genus Secale; species Secale cereale. The sequence continues at coordinate 461,291,978 of LR738713.1, read as the reverse complement.
GCTGTTGGAGCTGTTTTAGGACAAAGAGTTGATAAGAAATTAAATGTTATACATTATGCTAGCAAAACCCTTGATAGTGCTCAAAGGAATTATGCTACTACTGAGAAGGAATTCTTAGCTGTAGTATTTGCTTGTGATAAGTTTAGGCAGTATATTGTTGATTCCAAAGTTATTATTCATACTGATCATGTTGCCATTAAGTACCTTATGACAAAGAAGGATGCCAAGCCAAGGCTTATCAGATGGGTACTCCTTCTTCAAGAATTTGATTTGCAGATTGTTGATAGGAAAGGAGAAGACAATCCGGTGGCGGACAATCTTTCAAGGATGGAAGATATACCGCACGACCCCATCCCAGTTAACGATAGTTTTCCAGACGAGCAACTTGCCGTTGTAAAAGTACAATCTCTTTCCAATCCTTGGTATGCAGATTATGCTAATTTTATTGTTGCAAAGTATTTGCCTCCAGGTTTAACACTTCAGCAAAGGAAGAAGTTCTTTCATGATTTGAGGCACTACTTTTGGGATGACCCACATCTTTTCAAAGAAGGTCCCGACGGGATCGTGAGAAGATGCATACCGGAACATGAGCAGAAGGACATTCTCAGACGGTGTCATGATAGTCCCTATGGAGGACATCATGCCGGTGAGAGGACTGCACATAAGGTTCTTCAATCAGGTTTTTATTGGCCTACTCTCTTTAAGGATGCTAGAAATTATGTTTTAGCCTATGATAAATGTCAGAGAGTTGGTAACATTAGTAGAAGGAATGAGATGCCTATGAATTACTCACTAGTGATTGAACCTTTTGATTGTTGGGGTTTTGATTTTATGGGTCCTTTTCCTTCTTCGCACAAGTACACTCACATTTTAGTAGCTGTTGATTATGTGACCAAGTGGGTTGAAGCAATCCCCACTGAAAGTGCTGATCACAAGACATCTTTGAAAATGCTTAAAGATGTAATTTTTCCTAGGTTTAGTGTACCAAGGTATCTCAGGACTGATGGGGGATCACACTTCACGCACGGAGCTTTTAGAAAAGCTTTGGCTAAATACGATGTTAATCATAGAATTGCTTCACCATACCATCCTCAAACTAGTGGGCAAGTTGAGCTCACCAATAGAGAGATTAAGTTGATCTTGCAGAAGACAGTAAACAGAAATAGAAAGGACTGGTCAAATAAGTTAGGAGATGCTTTGTGGGCATATAGAACTGCTTACAAAAACCCCATGGGCATGTCCCCCTATAAGATGGTGTATGGCAAGGTTTGCCACTTGCCATTAGAGTTAGAGCACAAAGCTTTCTGGGCTGTTAGAGAGCTTAATGCTGACCCTAAATTAGCTGGTGAGAAGCGTCTCATGAACTTGACTTCTCTAGATGAATGGAGAAGTGAAGCTTACGAGAGCGCTAAAATGTTCGAGGAAAAGGTAAAAAGGTGGCATGATAGGAAGATTCTGAAACGTGAATTTAATGTTGGTGATAAAGTTTTGTTGTTTAGATCCCGTTTCAGGTTTTCTCCAGGTAAACTACATTCCAGGTGGGAAGGACCATTTCATATTGAAGAAGTTTATCGGTCTGGTGCAATTAAGATTAATAATTTTGAAGGCACCAAACCTCAAGTTGTGAATGGGCAAAGACTTAAACATTACATAGCAGGAGACCCTGTCAATGTTGATGTGAATATAATATACACAACAACCCACGAAGAACATGTTGCAGCCCTGTTTCAAACGTCAGCAGAAGCAGAATAAAGAAAAGGTATGTAGTACGGTAAGGAAACATCGCGAACCGCCATAAAAGTTCCGTATTACGAGTTTTTGCAAAATTAGTAAAATTCTGAGCCTAAGTGGAGCCGGAGACGACCTCCAGGGGGTCCAGGCGCCCCCCTGGCGCGCCCCACCTCCTGGCCGCGCCGGGAGGCCGCCTGGACACCCGGGAGTCCATCTCCGACCCCGCTTTGGTCCGTTACCTTCCTTTCTGTGCATAAATTTTTGCTATATATTTACCCGAATTGTTCCGGCAACGTATCTTGCGATTTCGCGTGTTTTCCTTTCGATCTGTTTCTGCCAGGGAATCTTTCAGCTGAATTTAGGTGCCATGGCTTCTCCAAGTTCCCCCAAGGACCAGTTCGTCATCAACGTCATCAACCCTTACCTTGCTGAGGTGAAGAAGCACCCTCAGGTTTTTCGGATGGAGGACGGTGTCCTTCATCAAGAAGATCTGAAGGGACCTATCAAGGAGGGGAGCATCCAGGCCAGGCTGGAAGAAGTGGAGCAGGAAGTCTTCGAGTACAAGAAGATGATCGAGCGTGGTGTTGAAGCTAACTTTAACATCACCAACGAGCTGAAGAACTACTTCCTGAAGGAGATGAAGGAGATGTGGAAAAGCATCACCGCGTCTGAAGAAAGAATTATAGAGCTCCAAGGGCAAATTAATGATCTACATCGCCAGAACTGTGAGTATGAACTAAGGTTTATGCGCATGAGTATGGGTGCTGCCTGCAGGATTCAGGAGACAAGCTTCTCATATGAGACTGGAGAACCCCTTCCATGGAAGCATTTCGCCGAGGACTACGTGATCAACGCCAACAAGGATGAGGAGTGAAATCTCCTTGGGTAACGGCATTCCCTTGGCTTGTTCCAAGCTTGGGGGAGTGCCCGGTATCATTATCTTTACTCTTTTGTCTTTTAGAGTCAAGTAGAGTCGTATCATGTCTAGGGAGCTTATTATATGAGATAGGTGTGTGCATTGAGGTCTATCACTCCTTCGGTGAAGGATTGTATCCGTGAGTGTGGAGTCGTCTATGATGGAATATTAATGAGAAGTTTATCGGTTCCTTTTGCTGCACTCGGTATTCTCTTCACGCAATCGACCTTATATGATGATTCTTATGGGGAGTATTGACCTTATGTCAGGTATGGCTGTGAAAACTTTATTTAATCTTGGCAAACATAGCTTTGGTCATAACAACAAGCATGATTTTCTTAAAGTATCAACATAGCCAAAACCTTATGTTATTATGCTTGAAGTGTTATGCTGACAAGGAAGACAACTTGATGTGTTATGCTTATTTTAATGTTCATGCTTTATATTGCTTTGCATCTTAGTCATCATCAATTGTCTGTTCTTTCAAAACCTTTGCTAGCCTAACTCTGTACTAAGCGGAATTCTGCTTGTGCATCCATACCCTTAAACCAATACCTTCCTTATGAGTCCACCATACCTTCCTACTCGTGGTATTCCACTACCACATCCTAAAGTACAGAATTTATGTGTTATCCTTAAATGTTCAAAATCTTTTATTTTGTGCCTCTGTTTTAGCTCATGAGGAAGTAATAGCTAATTCATGATCTTTTTGAGTTGGAAAAGCTTCACCCCGGGATTGCATGTCTAATGTGCAAACCCATAATACGAGAAGGAACTGGCAAAGAGTGCGCCCGGCTCGAAAATAATATAACAAACAAACCCTCCTTCACGCTCTGTTCATGAGAAATCAGAAAACTTTGGCAGTGATAAACAAAGGAGAATAAGAGGATGTGATCGTCCTCGTGCGGGAGCCGTTCCTCGAAACTTGTCCAGCTCAAGAAGTAGTTGAGTTATCTATTAGCATTCGTTGACCAATCACGCACCTCTCAAAACTTGTTTTCATTCTGTTTGATTTAAGGATAGCACATGAGTTTTCCCTACTACCCTAGAGCAGGGCCTGTCTTTTAATTTTAAGTTGAGTCAGTTATTCCTACTCCCTTCTATTCTTAAAGAGAGCAGACATTTGATGTTGATAAGGATTCATTCATATAAAGTTGCATTAAGATTTGTCATATCATATCCTTGTTGACATTATCATTTGATAAGTTGTTTGTCAAGCTCAGCTAAGGCAAATATCTTCCTTTGTGTTAACATTTTCACTTCTTGCCTGATAACATGTTCTTTCAAAAGCTTCATTAATCTCATCAAAACATAAAGAAAGAGCAAAAGTAAAAGCTATTAGTTGTTCTTTGACCAAAGGACATGTTTGCCATGATTCAATGAGTTTCCTTAGCCCTACTTCCGAACATAAGTGTTACTACTCTTTTATAAGGGCCTTATGAGTTGAAGATTGCTGTTGAGGATATTTGAGTTGGTGAAGAAACTGTGATGCTTCTTGTCCGTATTCTATTTATCGACACTTCACTCTCTAAACTTGTGGACAGGTTTACCGAGCTCAGTATTCGCTTGGGGACAAGCGAGGTCTAAGCTTGGGGGTGTTGATACGTCCAAAATGCATCACTATTTTGTATCATAATTTATCCTTATTCATTGATATATTTCACGTTACGATGATGTTCTTATGTTGTTTTGGTCTATTTTACACAGTTTGTAAACTTTCCGATGCCGAAGCAGCAGACGCAGGATTCAGCAGTAAAAAGTGGACGCTGAGTTGCTGAAGAAGAATACCTCCAAATTACCTGAAAATTGACGGGAGATATTTTTCAGACGGATCACGAAGGCACGCGAAAGGGCAACCAGAGGGGGGCCACAGGGTGCCCAGGCGCCCTGGGGGCGCCCCCCTCCCCCTGGCCGCGCCGGGGGGGGCGCCTGGAGCCCCTGGCCCACCTCTGGCCGCCCCCTTTTGCATATATGCTCTCCGTTATCCAAAAACCCTAGAGACGGGAGTTTTTACGGAGTTCCGCCGCCGCTCCGTGGCGGAAACCTACAGAGAAGAAAAAGCCATCTCCGGTGGGCAGATTCCGTCGGGGAGATCACCTCCCGGAAGGGGAGATCGTCGCCATCGTCATCACCATCATCACGGACATCATCGAGATCATCATCAACATCATCCCCAACACCAGAACCATCTCCATCTTCATCCAAATCTCATCTTACAATCGCAACTTGTGTTGTAACGCGTACTACCTATCCTCTCTACTCCATCGGTGTTAATTACTACTTTGTGGTGAATAGTATTGAGTTTTGTTGGAAAAATATTATTATGTCCAGATTATTTATCACCTATTTATACCCACTGATCATGATCTCTTTTATGTCTCGTGAGTAGTTACCTTAGTTCTTGAGGACATGGGGAAAGTCTTGTTGTTAGTAGTCATATGCTGTTGAAGTAATATGTGTGTTGTTTGATACTTAAGTTGTGTTGTCATTCTACTAGTGGTGTTGTGTGAGTCGAACACTCAACACTTCGCCTTATCAAGGACCTAGGAGAATACATTGTGTACAAAGAATGCTTATGGTGGGTTGCCGGAGTGACAGAAACCTGAACCCCAGTTCGCACGCTTTTGCATAAGGGAATAATGGATCCTCGATCGTATTGCTATGGTTAGGCTTTTGCCTTAAATTCTATCTTGTATTTGCGGATGCTTGCAAGGTGTTTAATCATAAGAGTGTACTCATCTTAGTCTAGAGAGTGCACTAGCATAGATCCACTCACTCAACACTTATCAACACATAACATAGTATCGATACGAAATATGGCGAAAGCACATGACTACCTCTCCCGTGTGTCCTCAGGAACGCTTTAGTCTTTATAAGTTCAGTTGTTAGGCCTCTCCTTTGCTAAGAAAGGATCAGGCCACTTGTTACTCTCAGTGCCTTTTACAATGCTTGCTTTTACTTTCCTGATGCTTATATCGAGAAAACCCCTAAAAAGTTATCTTTCAGTGCTTGCAGTAATTTCTTGCTCAGAGTCGCTTATCAATACCTTCTGCTCCTCGTTGGGTTCGACACTCTTACTTATCGAAAACGCTGTAATAGATCCCTTACGGTCGTGGGTCATCACTCCCGAGTCGCCGTCCAGCTCCAATCTGGTCCTCGCGACGTCAACACCTTCTGCATCGCCCGTCGTTGTTGCTGGAGACGGCGGTCATGTCTCTAGGCCCTCTTCCGGCATGAGGGCTGGAGAGCTGCCGGCCGCCTCGGGTGCTTCTGATGCTTTGGCTACGGGCATGATGCGGTCTTCATGGAACTCCCTCGATGACAAAGATGATGAAGATGGTGTAGATCTGGCCCCGCAAATGCCGCTGGCTACCAAGTGCTCCAGTAGGGTGAGCCTTGAGCTTGAGGCAACTACCTGTGAGGGTTGGCAGGAGGTGCGGCCGCGGCATGGTTCACATATGTCTCCAGCTCCGGGGTTCGTCCCCTTGACCCATCCTGGCGTGGCTCCGTGGTCGATGTTGCAGGTGCCTTGTTATTGGACATCGTGCGGCGAAGTACAGGGACCCCTTTCGGTGCTCTCATTTCTTGGGGAACGGTCATCGGGCCCGTGAGTTTCGGAATGCGGGCGTCCCCTCAGCTTGCTCGATAACCCTACTGCTTTGTCATTGTCCCGCCTCGACACCATCCGTCATCTTCATCCACCCTCATGCCAGGCCCGATCTGATGCCACGCTTCCCTCCAAGGCAACCCAACGTGGCTCTTAGGCGTCGGTCGTTTCTTCTTCTACTGGCTCTCCAGCCTCGGCTGAGGTGGCGCTTTAGTCTGTCTTTGCTGCGCAAGCTGAGCTACTACGCTCTGAGCTTCAAGGCATGACTTCCTTACAGATGGTGAAGGCAATTCAGCCTCTGAGTGATGTGGTTGATTCAATGCATGGATGGCTGCTGCGGGCTGGGAGCCTTTTGAAGCGTGCGGAGGTTGCTCTGGGAAGGCTATCTCCTGCGTCGCCTCCTTTTCCAAAACTTGTTGTTGACTTCGAGGGCGACAAAGATGTGGATCTCTATGGCTGCTTCTCTCCTCGTGCTTCGGGCTTCTCACCCCGTGTTGGATCTAGTTCGAAGCCCCATGTGTTGCCGGACTCCAAGAGTGAGGCCACCGTCGAGGTTGTGTCCCCTGTGCTGCAGATCATGCCCGAGCTGCAGGTGTTGTGTGGTGGGGAACCTGTTTCTCCTTTGCCCTTGGAGCAACTCAAGTTGGACTCTGTCCTGGCTACGCAGGTGGACCTGATGTCCTCACCACCCCCCCATGGAGCTTTGTCAGGCGTCAAACTGCCTACCTGTCGGTGTCATGGAGTGCAGAGTTTTAGATGCTGCAACCATTCCCTCGTCCGTGACTATCGAGCGGGTGATTCCTGTGAGTTGCATGACCACCGAGCCACTTGTGTTAGCACCTACACCAAATTCTAATGCTCTCTTTGCGAAGGAACTTTGTGGGTTGCTAGCCAGCATGGAGGTTGCTAGACCTGGTTTGGGCAGGTCAATTTCTTGCCTTCTGACGGGGACGCCAATAAGGGGCAAACAAAAGAAGGTGGGCAAAGGCAAAAGTGGAAACAAAGGCAAGACGTCTTTGGCTGCTTGATTGGTCTGTCATTGTGCGTTGGGAGCTGCCTCGGGGTTTGTGGATGTTGTGTACTCGACGAGTGTAATGGGCCGTCAGTGTGGTTGTGGGGTTTCTTGTCGCATGAGTAGTTCATATGTGCTTCATTTGTAATGGTTTTCGCCCGATTTTCCATTGACTAATAGGGAAATTCTCTTCTTCTTAATTAATCGATGAGGCAAAACTTTTGCCTCCATTTCGGAAAAGAAATGTGATGTGGGTGGAGTGCATTTTCTCTGTGGGCGGGGTTCTCCCCCCTTCTTCTCTTAATACTCCCTCCGTCCAAAAATACTTGTCATCAAAATAGACAAAAGGGGATGTATCTAAAACTAAAACGAAAAATGTATTCGGCAACCTTGTAACACATTGCAAAAACGCCACACCACTTGGATGCCGTTCGTTTTGAATCCAACGCGCGGAGCTCGTTCCAGCGAGGCGTTTTGTTTTTCTCTCTCTGGTGCGTGGTCCATCGCTGGACTTCTCCTCCTCGCTCGAAACCGTCTCCTCGCTGATACGGTAACTCCTCCCTCCCCCACCACTCCCTCAATTCATTTGGCAACCGCGCGCTCCTCTCTGTTTCTCGGTCGCTCCGCCCCGCCTTCTCTCCGTCGACGGCGAGCGGCGACGCGTTCTCCGGCGGATTCTCGGCGGCAGTGGTCTGTTCCACCGGTCGGTAACCCTCAATCCCCCTCACATCCGCCTAGTAGGTCGTGCTCTGTTTCTCGACGGCGTTAGTGGCGGAATGTTCGTCGGATTTGGCACATGTTAGAACAGATTCTCGGCGACAGTGGTCTGTTCCACCGGTCAGTATCGCTCAATCCCCCTCACATCCGCCCAGTAGTTCGTGCTCTGTTTCTCGACACTGTTAGTGGTGGAATGTTCGTCGGATTGGTCGCAGGTAAGAGACAAACGAGTAATGCGCCCAATATGTAGAATTTGTGGTGCATTTTCTATTTGTTAGCCTCTGTTTCGCATGCACATCGTTTTAGTGCTTAATTTGCCGTTTTCGATTTAGTGGGTAGTTGTTGTAATTTTTGAACTGATCCCCTGTGCTTAACGGCTTGATTCTGATTTCTAGGGTTTTCTCTAGATGCAAAACCATTATGTTTCCGTTCATGATTCACAGCCGTTATCCTATGGTGATTTCTGCCCATAGTTAGGTTGCTGGTGAGAATTACCATCTGTATAATTAGGTTGCTGGTGAGAATCCCATATATGCAGTTCATCTCGTTTTATGTTTATGTTGTCATGATGGATTGTTTGTGTTAGCACTATCAGCGGTGTCTCGTTTCATGATGAATTTTGTGTTTCTAACTTATGGATGTGCCACCATTTAGTTTACCCGAACTTTAATTGTGAATAGGAGTACCATCAGTGGTGTGACTAATTTATCAGGAGTCCACTGTAAAATTTATCATGTCACTGATTTTTTAATACTTAGTTCTGTGATGTCCAATATATGTGTTTACGTGTAAGTTGTTGCCATCCCTAATTTGCATAAGTTATCTTGCCCGATACATACATTTTATCGGTGCATCATAAGCAAAAAAAATTGAGATATTCAATATCTAGTAGAAGCACACATGTCCTTTTTTTGTTTTCGTCTTTCTCTGTTGTGGATGAGTTATCTTGTTGTATGCTCACAAGTTACCAATGTATCATAAGAATATGTGTGTGACTATTATTTCAACAGCCTGCATTCTTTATGGTCACTTTTTTCTCTTTGGTATTCTTGTGTGTCAGGTCACAGTGTCAAGGAAGCGCAAATTAGATGATGACTTTGAGGAGGTGTACCCCTTAAAGAAGCAGAAGCCTCCTGCAAATCGGAACAGGGCCTCTCCTAGTGCTCTTGTGACTGCCTGTAAGGATATGTCAGATGAGAGAATGTCCGCGATTGATGACATGGATTTCACTAGTTTGCGGAATATCAAGTGTGATAATCTGTTCAATCGGCTTTCTCAATGGCTTGCTGGTCTATACGACCCTGATTCTAGTGAGGTTGTTGTACCTGGTCGCGGGAGGTTACCGGTTAGTGAAGAGTCTGTGCATCGTATAATGGGTGTGCCCCGAGGTGATATTGCGGTGGATTTCAAGGTTCCTACAGATGCACATCTTGAACTTGCGGGAAATCTTTTTGGTGATCTTGGACATGCTCCTAAAACTGTAGATGTATTAAACCTTATCTTGAGCACTAACCATCATGATGACAATTTCAAGCGCTTGTGGCTTGTGCTTGCTGCCAGCACTGTGATGGCGCCGACGACTTCCAACAAGATCAGCACCAGATGGTATCCTGTGTTGGTAAGCACATCTGGCTATCTTTCTAGTTCATACTTTTTATCTCTTTTATTTTTTGTATTTTTACCTGGTAACTTCTTTGCTTCTCAGTCTAATGATTATGCACATATGCACTTGATAACTCTCCCAGATTTTTGTAGTGTGGTAATTTCTGTCCCTTTGATTTTTTTATGATCTGAAGTGTGGTAATTATGTAGTAATGCACCTGATAACCTTTTCCTGACAGTGTTGTAATTATACGGCAATGCACCTGATATCTTTGTATGAAAGTGTGGTAATCATATAGCAATGCACCTGATAACTTTTTCATGAAAGTGTGGTAATCATATAGTAATGCACCTGATAACTTATTTATGCCTTGCAATGAGGTTCTTCTCAATAATGTGGTATTTGTGTGCTTATGTACTTGGTGATACAATATTTTAATAGTGTTGTAAGTGTCTACTTATGTCCCTTGCTAACTTGTGTCCATACATTCCTCTATTGTTTCATGTGTTTTCTTTTTTTTCACAGCAAAATATTGGCAATGTAAAAAACCTCAACTGGTGCAAATTTATTGCGGATCAGCTTCACAAAGCTCTTTCAAAAGAAAAGCCTACGAGAGGCTGCCTCCTATGTTAGTCCCCTTATTCTTGTTTTTGTTCCCATGATTTTTGGATTGTATATCTTTTTCCGCCAAACAGGTAGATTTGTAATGACCTTTTCTGTTTTTCCAGCTTCTGTATATAGATGCTATTGACTTAACTGGCCTTGGTATCATCTTGCCTAATGGTCCTTTTGCAATTAATGTGTGGACGAATGAGTTGGCATCGAAAGTTCTCCGGATGGATGTCCAGAGGACAAGCTTTCTTATGGGAAATTACCGGTAATTTCCCATTTGTCATTTTTCTTACCTTCTATGTATTGCCATCTGTTTTATAACGATTTTTACTTGTTTTATCATATATTTTTTTCAGCTTAAGCCCCAACATGGCCAAGACTATTGCTTATTTGGTGGCTTACAAGGTCTAGACAAATTCATGCGTGTTCATGCACCCCAAAACTATTCTGAACAGGTATTTTACCCTTTTTGTGTGTTTGATTATTTTCTTTTTCCATTTCCTGGTAAACACTGTAATAAAGACCTGGTAACTTTTACTGTTTTTAGGATGATAACTTTTTTTTCCTAGTTTGGATTCTCACTTTGGATTAACTTCGTTTTGAACTTATTTTGGTGTGGTATTTTTAGTAATTGTTTGTATGGTAATCAATGTCTCTCACAACCTGATTATTTTGTTTTTTCATTCATGTTTTTTCTATCAGAAACTTGCTAAAGCTTCTGCTATTGTGGGCCGCTTTTCGTCTGGCATGGTTGGCCTCATCGGTGGTCTTGTTAATGAGTTCATGTCCTTGGATTGTGAAGACAGCTCATGGATGTCCCGTGTGTTAGAGAGCCAACTCAAGGGTTTATCTTCTGCCGCCGGGAATACTGCTAGGAAGACTGCGAGCACCCGTCTTGCATCCCGTTCACGTGAAGTAAAAGATTCCGGCAAGCAAACTGTTGAAGGTTCAGATTCTCATCATGAGGTTGATGATGGTGGCGGTGATGGTCACTCTGACGAAGATCTAGATTTTCACGTTCATTACCATCGTTCTTCAGTTGGACCGAACGCCCATGAGGCTTCAGGTAGTGGGGGTAGTGCTGTACCGAATGCCCATGTTGCTTCAGGTAGTGGCGCAGCGAATCCAGATGTGGGTGCAACTACGTTCGCAACTGCCACTGTGTCTGTAAGGTCAGCTGGAATTGATGGAACTACTACTACAGGAACCGATCAACCTCTCGAGTCTCAGATTATGCTCACTTCACATTCCGGTGATGTATCTAGTGATGGATTGCATAACCAGCCAGATATGATGGATACTCAAAACGAGGCTGCTGTTGATGCTTTCGTGAGGAGGTGCGTGATGGGCCTCGAACCCCTCGTTGGTTACCCCAAGTGGAAGGTGTAAGATGCAGTAAGTAGAAGTGTTTTCCCCTAGCAGAGATGCCAAGGATCGAATCCCCAGAGACTCCTAGGTTCAACAAGTAGGTGTCAACTGCTAACGGCGCAATTAGCAATCAACGTGGACCTGCACACAGATACAAATAACTTTGCTCCCAACGAGTACAGAGAGGTTGTCAATCTCTCCGGCCTTGTAGTTCACAAAGGGTTAAAAGCAATATGATAGTAGTGATAGATAGTGTTTGCAATAGTAAGTAAATAGCGAAAAGTAAATAGTGGATGTGATCAATGATGGTAATATGGACCGGAGTCTCATGATGTTCACTAGTGATGTCTCTCTCCCAAAAGACAATAAAACAGCTATGTGAGGTAAACAAATTACAGCTGGGCAATTGACAGGACCCACGAGCGCATACAAATGCTGATTACATTGCAAGAAAGGTTGAGGTTCAAAGCATGGGCGGTATGCCAAAGTAAGTAGACCGAAATCCATCAATATCTACTACTAATCATCCACCTTGAGATATCTATCCAGAACATCTCGCTGGTATTAAGTTGCGAGTCCCACCCATAGTGTAAACTCAATGCAACAGACAACTGCATTAAAAGAACTTTGCGTAAAGTAAACAATCCTTGCACCCGCGGGCACAAGCACCGTTGTTTTCCCCCTTGTGGCAACAGCACATCCCCTAGACTCATGTTTCTGTCACTCAAGCTAGTCATCGAGGGGCATGAACCCACAATCGAGCATAACGTTCCCTCTTGGAGTCACTACTTACTACTCGGCCAAAGCAATAAATAACAACGGAGAACATGCAAGAATTACTTATGAACTAAAATATAAAAGAGGTGAATCAAATATATTACTCAAGATCAATCTGAACATAATCTCATAATACATCGGATTCCAGCAAACTCAACATAGCAACAGCATAAGGATTACATAGGTGCCTTGATCATGTAGGGCAGCTCACGAGGACTAATTAGTGAAGCACAAGAACGGGAGGAGAACATCACATAGCTACTGGTCATGGACTCATGGTCCAAGGGAGACTACTCACGAGTCATCCGGGAGGCGTCCATGGTGGTGGAGAAGCTCCCGGTGGTGATCCTCCCCTCCGGCAGGGTGCCGGGAAGAGTTCTCCTGGTGCTCCCGATCTTGGAAGCGGCGGCGGCGGCGGAACAGAGATGGGATCACGAAAAGAAGTCCTGTTCTGAGGGTTACGGAGGACCCTTTAAATATATGCCAAGGTAGGGCACCGGGGGAGCCTCGGGGGGCCCAGGCGCCCCCCCCCCC
>LR738713.1:461182911-461279075 GCA_902687465.1 Secale cereale | reverse complement strand
GAGCCCCTGTGCCCCCCCCCCCCCAGGCTGCCCTTCGGACGCAGTGTTGTTTCCGGATCGCTGATTTTTTATATAATTTTTCTGGATTTTTCTAGGCAGTTCTCGAAATGTGAAAACCTGAAATACAAAAACAGCCGAAAACAGAAACTGGCACTGGCGTGCACTGGATTAGTAAGTTAGTCCAAATATGATCAAAAGTGTATGGAAGTGTATGAATATCATAGCAATATCACCCAAAAGTGGCATGGAGCAAGCAGAAATTATAGATACGTTTTGGACGTATCAGTGCGGTTCTTCTCTTGTCCGTAACTTGGGTAAGCAATATGTCAGGCGTCGCAAGAAATTACGCCTCCCTTCTCCGCCGATGGCCACTGGTACAACTGTTTCTGACCAGCCGTCGTTGGATGATACACATCGTTCTATCAAGGCAATCGTCATCAAAGAGCTTGGCATTGTATGCCCTGATAAGGGCACTAACTCAGTAATTGTCTATCATACGCGGAAGAAGCAACATCCTAAAAAGTGAGTTTCTTATCATCTGCTAGTTGAGTTCTTTTTATTTCATTTTTTATATTGCATTTTTGTTCATATTTAGTTGTTGTTACTCTTTTGTGTTATAACTTCTGCTAGCACCTACCTTCTGAAAATTAGAAGTAACTCTGTGTGTAAAATTTTTATTCCTTAATAAGCATGTGTTATTGTATAAAATGAATAGTAATAATATCATGTTAAGGCTGATAACTTTTTTAGTAGTTATTTCCATGATGATTACTTTAGTTTTTTATCTGAACAGTATGTAGTTTTAACCCTGTTTTGCATGATAATTTTAGTGATTATACGCTGGTAAGCATTTGTTATTTGTCTATGGTAACAACTTTCTCACGTGCACTATATCCTTTTCAAATAATAAATTTTGCAGGGGTTCCAATGCTCCACTTATTAGTGTTGCCGACCTTCAGCAATTGCGGTCTACCAGTATGGGTGTCACGTCTGAGGTTGTACCTAGTAATCTTACCCTATCTCCGGCAGATGTTGACTCGTCTGACACGTCACGCAGGTAATTATGAATGCTATTTTTTCTCACTATATAAAATCTAAATTATTTTTTCTATTTTTTATTTTTCTTTGGTAAATTAGGTGAATGTACACCGATAATTTAACTCTTTTATGCATGGCATTGTAAACTGTATGCAAAGTGCTGTTAGTTTTTACAGTCAAATCTCTTATAAGTTTACTGTTATTTTTAGCATTATAAATTTGTTTGGTAACTTTTACAAATAATGTGAATACAATATGGTAACTAAAGTTTATTAGCTGGTAACTAATGTCAATATAAGCTGGTAACTAATGTTATTTTTTCTGTTGTACAATACAAATATAACCTGATAACTAATGTCAATATAAGCTGTTAACTGATGTCAATATAAGCTGGTAACTAATGTCAATATAAGCTGGTAACTAATGTTTTTTTAAGCTGGTAATGTTTTCTTTTCTTGTGTGTAGTCAGAAGACCAAGGTTACTGTGAGAAAGGTTTCAAAGTCTTCTAAAGTTGCAGTTGCAACTATATCTTCTCCTTGTGTTGCTTCCAAGGACGCGAAAGATGATTTCAAAGACTCGCCCGTGGTCAGTTCTCCAATTGCTGTTGTGCAAGATGATGCCCTTGTGAGGAATTCACCAGATGCTTGTTTTGGAGCTGTGGATGAGCTCGCGGAAGCAGCCAATATTACTCAAGTGGTAGAAGAGATTGCCAATATTGTTATTGGCACTGAAGCTGAAACTTCTGCTGATCAACCTCAAGTAATTGCTCATCCAGTGAGCGCTGCCGTAGCTGAAACTTCTGCTGATCAAGATTAAGGAATTGCTCCTCCAATGAGTGTTGGCGTAGCTGAAGATGTCCAAGCTCCTGTTAAAATACCTTGTGTTGTTCAAGCTCCAGTTGAATCTGCCCAATCCAATGTGGCAGAACCAGTTGAAACTGAAGATGCATTGTTTGTTGAAGCTCAAGTTGGGGATGACCGAGTCGCTGCCCAACAATTCAGCATTAATGAAGACGTAGAAGATGTTGTTGCTGAGAGGCCCTACTGGGATTTCACCCCACCATCTTGCTCTCTTGGCATAGATTTTGGCCCCACACCGCCCAGACCAGATATTAATACGACAGTTGTAGTCCCAGCTGCAGTACCAACACCGCCCCTAGCTGTTGTTTCGACAACTCATGTACCAGTAATGGACCCAGCGGTTAACAATGCTCCCCAAGACCGAGCAGCAGCATCCCCAATTGATGAGATGGCGGCAAATGCAGGAGATAATCCTGTTGACTCCAAGCTGGTTTCATGCTCTGAGCCTGTCGACTTTGGTAAGTGAAGGCATATACGTGTCTTCGCTTTATCACAAAAGATTGATGGGATGGATGTCTGCTTTTCGAAGACCCTTTTTATGCTTTTAGTTTGATCCTTGTGTGTATATTTATGTTGTTTTTATCCTTTTTATGGACAACCCCCCCCCCCTCTCACATGTAATGACTTGTGCTTTTGCGTGTGTGCTATGAAATGAACTACTTGTTTTCGTTTCACATTCGCTCTCTTTATTTTTATGCTCATTTGGATGTATTATATGTGATTATTATTGTTCATTAACCCTGGTAACTTTTACTAACATCTGACTGATAATTACTGCGCTCTACTTTTATCTGATAATTATATTGCTCTACATGAAAGACATTTTACCTTGTTTTCTATCGTACGGTAACTTTTAACTGATCTGATAACCTTTTTGCGAATGTGGCGCTAGTATTTTTTTTGTTTTAACAAGATACCTACATGTTTTCATTTTTTTCGCTAACTAGTTACTTAAATGGTTACATTTTTCTGATCTCTCCTGATAACTTCTGCTAGCACCATGCTGGTAATTTCAACCCTTTTATTTATTTATCCCTGGTAACTTTTACTAACATCTGACTGATACTTACCGTGCTCTACTTTTAACTGATAATTATAGTGCTCTACATGAAAGATATTGTACCTTGTTTGTAGCTTTTCATTTTTATCGTATGGTAACTTTCACCATGATAACCTTTGTGAATGTTACGCTGGTATTTTTTGTTCTAACTAGATATCTACATGTTTTTATTCTTTTGCTAACTAGTTTCTTAAATGGTAACATTTTATTATCACACCCTGATAACTTCTGCTACCACCATGCTGATAACTTCAACCCTCTTTTTCTTTTATTGTTGCTGGAAATACCCCCCCCCCTTTCCCTACACGCACACAACAGACCATTTCTAATACATTCATGCTGCCCCTTTAACTATCCTGACCCCCCTCATTTTCTTCCCTTTTTCTCTCTACAGTAATTATATCATCATTCTTTAATATCTATCACCTTTTTTCTTTAGTTGTTTCTCCACATATTTGACTTCTCAAACTGACCTGATCGCAACTTTTTGAAGATCGTCGAGTTCGATTTTATGATGCGGATGTTGAAGACGACGATATAATTATGTGGGTTGAAGAAGTCGGACGTGCCACTGCTATAGCAAAAGCAAATAACGTTTCTGTAAAAGGTAGTGATAGGAAGTTTTTTTTTAACAAATTTTTCTTACTGCCAACCTTGATAACATCAGTATGTTTCATGTTGATAATTTACTGTTCTAAACTCTGATAAGTTCTTTTTTTTGTTTCCCCATAATATTTCTTGTCACCAATCCAAACTCGGATAAATCCCTTCACTTTTCTTCTAGACCACCCCATCAGCCCTGAATTTGTTACACCAATTATTCAACATCCCAATGGTAATAATTCAGCCAGTGTGACTCCTAAATCGTACATTCGGAAAGTGAGGGTAAGTCATCCATCGCAGTTCCTTCTGCCTCCATATTGTGGCCTCATAGCATCTGCACTCGAAGAGGTTATTTACGCAGAAGTTATCAAGCACACCACTGATTCAGTTGACTCCAGGATTAAACAGTAATGACATTTACTATTTTCCTTTTCTATATTATTTTTGTGACGCCCGAGACCGACGTCCCAGAAGTTTCCCGAAGTTCCAGATGTTCCGGGGTCTCCCGTGTGTTCTTTGTGCTTGCTTTATTTATTTTTTAGCATTGCATCATGTCATCATGCCATCATGTCATTTTTAATTTATGCATCTCAACCTAAATAAATCGTGTGGACCTTCGGTCCATTTAAATCGAGGGAAGGTGACTTCTCTTTATAACATATAAAAGTCTCTCATTATTTTAGGGAGCTATATTTATTAATTATTCCATTGCTTCGGAATCACCATAACACACTTGCATTTTTTCCCATGTCTTTTCACTTCGAGTTCTCCTACAAAAACCCTTCCCTGTAATTCTTTTCCGTTGTTTCGAGGTTCCTCCGAAAATTTGAACATTTTTGGACACTTCAATCATCAAGTCTTAGTTCAAAACTATTTGAATTAAATTCAAATAAGTGTGAATTATTTTCTTCCGATCTTGCCTTTTCTATTTTTCTCGGACTTTGCTATTTTTATGATGCCCGAGGAAAATACTTCCATGTGTTATCTTTTCCCTACCCCCCTCCTTTTTTTTCGTTCTTCACTTTTGTTTCTGCTAAGAAATAAAAGTAAAGGGGCATCCCAGCCAGCCCAGGCCTCCCTAAGGCCCAGGCCAGCTGGCCCACCATCGGCTCCACCATCCCCCAAGGCCACCAGCCCACTTGGGCCGCCTTGGCCCAGCAGCCACCCAACCCTAGGGCGCTCCCTCCCCGTTACCCCTCGCCTCCCTCCGTTTCCAGCAGGCCCCAGCGCCGCGGCCAGAAGCTGGCGCCCCAGGCCGGCCAGGAGCCGCCGTCCTTCTCCCTCCGTTCTCCTCGAAGCGTCCGAGCAGCACCGAGCAGCACGAGCAGCGGACCGCCGCGCCTCTTCTCCAGAAGCCGCCGACCGTCGCGGGATCTCCTTCCATCGCCGGCCCTCGAGCCCAGGCAGGCCAGCCAGGCCGCAGCTCCGTTGCCCCTTCGCCTCTCGCGCCCCTCGTCCAGCGCGGTCCGTCCTCGCCCGACGACCCTCCTCTCCTCCGAGCTCCCGCGGCCAGGAGCCCAGGCCGGCTCCCTTCCCGCGTCGGCCAGAGGCCCGTGGCCCCCGGCGCCCTTCCGCCCGGCGCCTTCAGCACCGCAGCCGGCCTCGTCCGCGTTCCCCGCGCGAGAAGCCCCCAAGGCCGCAGCCTCGTCGGTCCTCTCCATGCGCCATGGCGTCCTGCTCGCCTTGAAGCTCTCCAGCGCCTCCGTCGCCTCCAAGGCCGCAGCGGCTGGTTCCCGCAGCCCCGCCCCGGCCGTCGCCTCGCCGTGCTGCTGCCGTGTCCTCGTCGTCCCTCCGTGCTGCTGTGTTCTGTGTTGTTGTTGTGTTGTTCTTTTGTGTGTTGTCGTGCTACTGTGTTGACAGAAGAAACGAGTACAACTACAAAACGACGACCGAACATCTACGGGAAGACGAGCTCGAGAACGGCTACGGAACGAGTACAACTACATACGTGAACGACTACCGATGACCGTGAACAACTACCGCCGTCGTGGAACCGCCAAGACGAACGGAACAACTACTTCCCACTACGAACGTGTACCCCTACGTCGACGACGACCGCGACAAGTACCCCTACCGACGCCCGGATCCGTCGGCACCCTCAAGTACCTCTACGGCATGTACCACTACCGTCGCCCGGAAACGAGGAATTCGCCAAGTACCACGACACGATGACGTGAACCACTACTTCCTCTACGAGTTGCGAGAACAACTACTTCCTCTTCGGAAACGAGAACGACTTCTTCCTCGTCGGACACGTGAACGCCTTCTTCCACTACGATCGCGAACCGCCCCGAAACAATTGTTTCGAAGGTATAACCCCGAGACGTGGCCCGTGTGATGCTTGCTTGTGGTTGTATGAAATGTTTCACTTGTGCTTCGTGCCCGTTGTGCCCTTTTGTCATGTCCCTCGGTTGCCTCGCCACCGACTCGTGGGAACCCGGCAACGGGAACACCCCATCATCTCGTTTGACTCGCTTCGTCACCTTTTGCACCGGTCTCTCAACGAGATACCGGAACCGATATGTTGTCGTGGCATCATTTTCGGAAATCGTTGCCGTGGCACCCTTTTCTTTCCACCACGGTGACAAATGCTTCATATCTTGTTAATTGTCAACCTTTAACATAAAACTTGCATAAACTTGTTCATGTCATCCGCATCATGTTTAACAACACTTATATGTGTGAATTGTTGTTGCTTATAATTATTAAACATGCTTATGGGGATTTTCCTGAGATGTTGTTGTTATTCTTCCGGCCTCATTTAAATTGCCTAGTTAGTATAGTTTTATTATGCTTCACCTCTTGCCATGTTAAAAACAATTAATCTTGTCTCGTAATTAATGAGAGTCAACTAAATAATTAATGTGGTGTTTCGTCAATATGCCACTCGTTGCATATTGATCTCCACTTAACTTGTAGTATTTTTTTGTGCACTTTGCCATGCCATGCAAATTAAAGCGGACATGCATCATACTTGTTTGTGCATCGTATGCCATGTTTATGATATGTGTGTTTACCGTGTTGTTGTTTTCTTTCCGGTTGCTTCTCTTGTTAGCTTCGGTTTCGTTCCGGAGTTGTGAGGTTTCGCTCGTCTGCGTTGCTCCGTCTTCTTCTTGGATCCGTTCTTCTCCCTTGTGGAATTCCAGGCAAGATGACCGAACCCGGATACCATTACTATCTTTGCCTATTGCTAGAGTATCGTTCTTTAGTTTTGCCTCGATGCCCATGTTCTTCTTGTCAGCCTCCTACTTGTAACCATTGCCATGTTTAACCACCCTACCTACGCAAACCGTTGTTTGGCTAAGTACGCTTCGCTCAGCCCCTTATAGCATTGTTAGTTGCAGGTGAAGATCGAAGATGCTTGCTTCATGCTGAAGTTTGGTTGGGTTATATCACACTATATAAATGCTTAAAAAATGAAATCATCTATATACTGGCAAGGGTGGAAGGCTAAGCCTTTTGCTTGGTGTTTTGTTCCACTCATGCCGTTAGGAACCGTATAAACCGGTGTTATGTTCCTTGATTATGCGTTCCTAACACGGTTGGGGTGTATGGGACCCCCTTGATAAACCGCTAAGTGCTAAGTCTTTTCCAGCAAGTCCCAACATTTGGTACTATTTGCCTCATCATAACAACTTAATTAATTAATTAAATTTGCATAGGGGGTCGCTCCCTCGAGGATCCTTTATTTCTACATAGCAGGGGGGCCAGTGCCGATGGTGTTGGTCCCAAACGGGGAGCCTGCGGGAACCACCACGGGGAGACTCGAGGTTTGGGTCCTGTAGCATCACCCATCCGGTCGTGTCCTGAGACTTAGATACGCGCGGCTACTATCAGGGTGTCGACACGCCGGGAGGATTTGCTGGATTAGCCTTACCTTAGTTCGGTTTAACTTGAGCACGGGATTCCGAGAATACTCGGGTCTTCCCACCTATGGAGTTGCGACTTCGCGGATCGTGGGCTTGTGATGGGCCAAGTTGGAACACCCCTGCAGGGTTTGAACTTTCGAAAGCCGTGCCCGCGGTTATGTGGCAGATGGGAGCTTGTTAATTCCGGCTGTAGATAACTTGACACAATGTTTCCAATACACTACCAGCGTGTGTACCGTGACTGTCAATTTCCGAATAGGGATTCGGGAGTTGAACACGGTGGGGTTATGATTGTGAGCTTGTAGCTAGGATCACTTCGTGATCACTTCTCGCCGAGGCTTCTCTTCTCGCTCTCTTTTACGTAAGTTAGTGCTAGTTGCTGCTGCAGACTCTTGTTTGTCCCTTCACCTCTCGTTCTTTCTTCAGCCTTGTCCTCACCCAAGGCTTAAATAGTCGTGTTACCCGGGAACGGGATTGCTGAGTCCTCGTGGCTCACAGTTACTACAACACCAGATGCAGGTTCAGCTGAGTTGATGCAGGAGCTGGTTCAAGTTCTTCACTGGGAGCTCGATGAAGAGTTTGGCCGTTTGCTTGTGACGTTTCGATGTTCAGTAGTGGTTTCTACTAGGATTCGATCCTGACCTATGGCTTTATGTTGTTTTGGTATCTTTCTTTTGGATCTTACCCGTAGTCGGGCTGTGATGTTTTGAATGATGAATTGCTTATGTGATGTATTGCGTGAAGTGGCGAGTGTAAGCCAACTATCTTCTTTTGCAATTTAATCCCTCTTTTACATGAGTTGTGCAAAGATACCAAACTTGAGATCATTCTAGGATGGGCTTATACCTTTAAGTCGTGCCTCGACACGTAGGAGGTATAGTCCCATCCTGGGCATTACAAGTTGGTATTCAGAGCCTTCTCCGACCTAGAAGCCCCCACTATTTGATCGAATCGTTGACGGTTGAGTCTAGGCACACACTGAAAACTTTTTGAGTCCTATATTATATCGGAGAGTAGGATTTCTTTGCTTCTCATCCCCTTTCTCTCTGGTGAGGACTCCTGACGATTACTCTTTTCTCTCCTACTTTCAAAAATTGCACCAAATTTTTTTTAGGATCCCGCGAGTATTCTGGGATTGTTTCGATGTTCTTGTGACAAGGATATTGTTCTCGATGCCTCCTGTTACCGAGGAGTTGAGCTTCGGGGTATCAGTGTAACAAGCATATCGCGGCAGTACTAAATACTTAAGACGGCCGACATCGAAAATCTCTCCTATACGGCCAGTGGCAAGATAACCCCGACATCACCCAGTACTGGGGAGGTAGTTCGAGAGTATTTCCATAGC
Source organism: Secale cereale (assembly GCA_902687465.1). Lineage (NCBI taxonomy): Eukaryota > Viridiplantae > Streptophyta > Magnoliopsida > Poales > Poaceae > Secale > Secale cereale. The sequence goes on along the minus strand of LR738713.1, from coordinate 461,270,299 downwards.
TTGTTATAGTGGATGCTTTTCGAAGGTCCGAGGTAAACAGTTTCCGAGAAAGACTGGTTATGTGTTGAAGGATGGATACACCTGGATGTAGGTTTAGAGTTGATTGCGCGGTGCTTCCCGTGTATCCCCAACACCTGATTGCATAACTGGAATCTTTCGGAAATCTATAGGTGGGTTCATCAAGTAGTTCTAGGCATTCTTCCAACGGATGCTCGATATGAAGTTTGGGGTTCTACATTGAGTGAAGTGGTTTTATGGACTTGTTCTGATCGGGAGTTGCATCTTAAAGGGTCCTTGGCTATGCTGATCCGGGGATTGCAAAACCCTTTTGTAACATGTTCCATGAGCTTTCAGCACGAAGATGCGGAACAAAGCTTCTATCTTGTATTTGTTCTATCCGATCCTTGTTCCTTTTTATTTATCTTTTGTTCTCCCTAGTGGCTTCTCGACAAGTGATGTACCTGCGGAATTCATTCGTTCAATCCTCTGTTCGAATGATATTGTGAAGATGATGCTGCAACACATCTATCATTTGTTCTTGTTTTGATTCTGGTATTCGAGTTGCTTCGACGTCAAATGTTGTTTCCATACCTTTCTTAATCGGTGTTCTCATATTTCTATGAGTGTGCTGGTCCTTCTTGATCATCAAGATGGTCATGTTAAATTCTTTTCCAACCGGTGTGTCTTCTCTTCAAGTTATTCCATACGGACACCGTTGGGAAATCTGACGATTGTCTGTTTCATTCATCTCAAGTTGTCTTTGTTTTCCCCCACCCTCCCACCCTTCTTCTTCTCGGAGCAAGAAATTCTTAAATGAAATATCCATTTTATTCATGTGATGTTTCTTCATTCTTTTCCTTCAATGTTCTTATCCGGTGAATTATCGTGAAGATGCTCAAGAGCTTCAAGTGCATCATTCTTTTGTTCTCATAATTCTGCCGGTGGATGTAATTCAAGATTTCGGTGTTGATCCTATCCTTTTCCTCATTTCACAATGTTTTTTTTATTCCGGTGCACCAATTAATCATTCTCCTCATGTTATTCATATCCGGAGTGCTGAAGATTCATAATTCCATTCTTAATCCGTTCAAGCTATTTTGAGGATTATCATCTTATTCAAGCCATTTAATTCAACCGGTGCAACATCTCTTAAGCAATCTTTTCCAACGGTGATTTCTTTTGAGTGGGCCCTAACCCACAGGTCTTTTCCCAGGATCTTACCTGACTCTTCTTTTCCGGAGTATTCTGAAATTCTTTTCATAGTGTGACGTAAGAATGATTCCCATCAGTCACATGCCTTCTCCAAGATCGCTTTCAAATTCTTGTTCATCATTGGTTCAACCTTTTAATTCTTCATTCCGGAGTGCTCAATAATTCTTATGGCATTTCTCGTCTTCATTCTCAACATTTGAAGACCGGAGAAGTGTTTCTCTTAAATCTTGGCCCTTCTCTTGAAGATTCGTGGTTCTAGCTTCTTGCCATCCTCATTATTGTTCCGATTGTGAGGAATTCTTTTTATACTCGTCCGGAGCATTTCATGAATTCTTTTCCTTGTGTTCCTTCGAAGGCCATCATTTCAGAATATTTCTTCGTTCTCAGTTTTCAACCTCGTCCTCCAAATATTCTGCATTGATGTCTCTTCGTTCGTCCCCATATTCTTATGGTGGTTCTTTCAAGTTTACTCTTCCGTTGTTATCCTTTTAATTCATTTGTTCTTTTCACAATCCTACCGGTGGTTCGTTGAAGACTTTTCTCAAGCTTGTGCTAGATCTCTCTTTAATTCTTTCCAACGAGAATAAGTAGTATGCCAAATCCTATGGTTGTCATCAATTTAAATTGGTGAAGGAGATGCATGACATAATTCTTATTCTTATTCCTTCAAGGTGTTTTAATTCTTTTGTCTGGAGTTTGTTCATCATATCATATCCTTGGTTCTAAATTCTTCATCTTGTTTTCCGGAGCTTCAAGTTATTTCAATTACATCATTTCAAGCTCCATCTAATTCATCACATGCCTTGAATCTTATTCTTTTCATCTTTCACTTCTAATGTTTTCATTACCGGAGTTCTTCTTGGTGGTTCATCATGTTTTAATTCATCCTTGGAGTCTTCATCAAGTTTCTTGTTGGAGCTCAAGCATACTTCATCATGCTTTCCAATTGCAATTCTTTCTACCTTATCTTTTCAGATGGTGTTATGTCATTCTTGTTAATTCCTTCATGTTTCATGATTCACGAGTTATCAAGAATGGGATATTTAAACCCATCATTTTCCTTGTTCAGGAGATCTTTTCAACCCTTCAATTTATTCCTTGGAGTCATCTTGGGTTATAATTCACCTAAAAGCTTTCCCTAAGGATTGTTACTAATTATGGTGCTTATAAATGACCCAAGTTCTTCATTTATCATTCCGTTGAAATAAGTTTTTCATCTCCTTGTTAATCTCAATCCAGTTAAATGTTTCCGTCAGTGGCTGGTTGTCACCTCATAATTTTGAGATGTTTTCCATAAGCCCACATCAAGCTTATTCTTTTCGTTGTTGATTTTTTCCAACAACTCCGTTCAACCCTTCTTCGTAAGGTTGCTCTTTCAAAGTCATTTGTCGGAGAAGTTGTTTTTTCTATCCGTTCAATTCTTTCATGGATCTATATTCTATTCTTTCATTCCGGAGGCATTGTGATATTGCTCTCTTCGTCCCATCATCTCCTTTGTTTTATCGAGATCATGTTCTTTCCCTTGCTTATCATTTAACCGGAGTGTTGTATTCTTCATTCAAGTTCCGTCTTATCAAGTTTGCCTCTCTTTTCAACCAGAGTGATGTCTGAAATCTTTCTTACCCCTTGGGCCATTCTTTCAATTGTTTCAGAAGCTATATGTTGTTCATTTCATAAAGTATCTTCCCAACTTGGCAAGTTCATCTTCAATTCCTTCCAATTTCAGACGGAGTGCTGTCCAAATTCCGTCATTCTTATTCCTTGGCCATACCATTGCGGTTTCATATTCTTTCCGTCCGTCAGCTCTTAATTCATATCTTTCAACCTACAAGGTTCTCATAATGTTCCTTGTTACTCTTTTCTAACGGAGTTTTCATCTTCGTTCATCTCTGTTGCATTCTTTCTTTCAACTTGTTTAACCTCTCAGATTCGTGGTTTCACTCGTCTGTCAAAGAAGCAACTTGCTTTACCTCTTCCTCTTCCGTTTTACCCGGTGATATCTCTAGGATCTCGGGTCGAGATCCTCTGTTAGTGTGGGAGAGTTGTGACGCCCGAGACCGACGTCCCAGAAGTTTCCCGAAGTTCCAGATGTTCCGGGGTCTCCCGTGTGTTCTTTGTGCTTGCTTTATTTATTTTTTCGCATTGCATCATGTCATCATGCCATCATGTCATTTTTAATTTATGCATCTCAACCTAAATAAATCGTGTGGACCTTCGGTCCATTTAAATCGAGGGAAGGTGACTTCTCTTTATAACATATAAAAGTCTCTCATTATTTTAGGGAGCTATATTTATTAATTATTCCATTGCTTCGGAATCACCATAACACACTTGCATTTTTTCCCATGTCTTTTCACTTCGAGTTCTCCTACAAAAACCCTTCCCTGTAATTCTTTTCCGTTGTTTCGAGGTTCCTCCGAAAATTTGAACATTTTTGGACACTTCAATCATCAAGTCTTAGTTCAAAACTATTGGAATTAAATTCAAATAAGTGTGAATTATTTTCTTCCGATCTTGCCTTTTCTATTTTTCTCGGACTTTGCTATTTTTATGATGCCCGAGGAAAATACTTCCATGTGTTATCTTTTCCCTACCCCCCTCCTTTTTTTCGTTCTTCACTTTTGTTTCTGCTAAGAAATAAAAGTAAAGGGGCATCCCAGCCAGCCCAGGCCTCCCTAAGGCCCAGGCCAGCTGGCCCACCATCGGCTCCACCATCCCCCAAGGCCACCAGCCCACTTGGGCCGCCTTGGCCCAGCAGCCACCCAACCCTAGGGCGCTCCCTCCCCGTTACCCCTCGCCTCCCTCCGTTTCCAGCAGGCCCCAGCGCCGCGGCCAGAAGCTGGCGCCCCAGGCCGGCCAGGAGCCGCCGTCCTTCTCCCTCCGTTCTCCTCGAAGCGTCCGAGCAGCACCGAGCAGCACGAGCAGCGGACCGCCGCGCCTCTTCTCCAGAAGCCGCCGGCCGTCGCGGGATCTCCTTCCATCGCCGGCCCTCGAGCCCAGGCAGGCCAGCCAGGCCGCAGCTCCGTTGCCCCTTCGCCTCTCGCGCCCCTCGTCCAGCGCGGTCCGTCCTCGCCCGACGACCCTCCTCTCCTCCGAGCTCCCGCGGCCAGGAGCCCAGGCCGGCTCCCTTCCCGCGTCGGCCAGAGGCCCGTGGCCCCCGGCGCCCTTCCGCCCGGCGCCTTCAGCACCGCAGCCGGCCTCGTCCGCGTTCCCCGCGCGAGAAGCCCCCAAGGCCGCAGCCTCGTCGGTCCTCTCCATGCGCCATGGCGTCCTGCTCGCCTTGAAGCTCTCCAGCGCCTCCGTCGCCTCCAAGGCCGCAGCGGCTGGTTCCCGCAGCCCCGCCCCGGCCGTCGCCTCGCCGTGCTGCTGCCGTGTCCTCGTCGTCCCTCCGTGCTGCTGTGTTCTGTGTTGTTGTTGTGTTGTTCTTTTGTGTGTTGCCGTGCTACTGTGTTGACAGAAGAAACGAGTACAACTACAAAACGACGACCGAACATCTACGGGAAGACGAGCTCGAGAACGGCTACGGAACGAGTACAACTACATACGTGAACGACTACCGATGACCGTGAACAACTACCGCCGTCGTGGAACCGCCAAGACGAACGGAACAACTACTTCCCACTACGAACGTGTACCCCTACGTCGACGACGACCGCGACAAGTACCCCTACCGACGCCCGGATCCGTCGGCACCCTCAAGTACCTCTACGGCATGTACCACTACCGTCGCCCGGAAACGAGGAATTCGCCAAGTACCACGACACGATGACGTGAACCACTACTTCCTCTACGAGTTGCGAGAACAACTACTTCCTCTTCGGAAACGAGAACGACTTCTTCCTCGTCGGACACGTGAACGCCTTCTTCCACTACGATCGCGAACCGCCCCGAAACAATTGTTTCGAAGGTATAACCCCGAGACGTGACCCGTGTGATGCTTGCTTGTGGTTGTATGAAATGTTTCACTTGTGCTTCGTGCCCGTTGTGCCCTTTTGTCATGTCCCTCGGTTGCCTCGCCACCGACTCGTGGGAACCCGGCAACGGGAACACCCCATCATCTCGTTTGACTCGCTTCGTCACCTTTTGCACCGGTCTCTCAACGAGATACCGGAACCGATATGTTGCCGTGGCATCATTTTCGGAAATCGTTGCCGTGGCACCCTTTTCTTTCCACCACGGTGACAAATGCTTCATATCTTGTTAATTGTCAACCTTTAACATAAAACTTGCATAAACTTGTTCATGTCATCCGCATCATGTTTAACAACACTTATATGTGTGAATTGTTGTTGCTTATAATTATTAAACATGCTTATGGGGATTTTCCGGAGATGTTGTTGTTATTCTTCCGGCCTCATTTAAATTGCCTAGTTAGTATAGTTTTATTATGCTTCACCTCTTGCCATGTTAAAAACAATTAATCTTGTCTTGTAATTAATGAGAGTCAACTAAATAATTAATGTGGTGTTTCGTCAATATGCCACTCGTTGCATATTGATCTCCACTTAACTTGTAGTATTTGTTTGTGCACTTTGCCATGCCATGCAAATTAAACCGGACATGCATCATACTTGTTTGTGCATCGTATGCCATGTTTATGATATGTGTGTTTACCGTGTTGTTGTTTTATTTCCGGTTGCTTCTCTTGTTAGCTTCGGTTTCGTTCCGGAGTTGTGAGGTTTCGCTCGTCTGCGTTGCTCCGTCTTCTTCTTGGATCCGTTCTTCTCCCTTGTGGAATTCCAGGCAAGATGACCGAACCCGGATACCATTACTATCTTTGCCTATTGCTAGAGTATCGTTCTTTAGTTTTGCCTCGATGCCCATGTTCTTCTTGTCAGCCTCCTACTTGTAACCATTGCCATGTTTAACCACCCTACCTACGCAAACCGTTGTTTGGCTAAGTACGCTTCGCTCAGCCCCTTATAGCATTGTTAGTTGCAGGTGAAGATCGAAGATGCTTGCTTCATGCTGAAGTTTGGTTGGGTTATATCACACTATATAAATGCTTAAAAAATAAAATCATCTATATACTGGCAAGGGTGGAAGGCTAAGCCTTTTGCTTGGTGTTTTGTTCCACTCATGCCGTTAGGAACCGTATAAACCGGTGTTATGTTCCTTGATTATGCGTTCCTAACACGGTTGGGGTGTATGGGACCCCCTTGATAAACCGCTAAGTGCTAAGTCTTTTCCAGCAAGTCCCAACATTTGGTACTATTTGCCTCATCATAACAACTTAATTAATTAATTAAATTTGCATAGGGGGTCGCTCCCTCGAGGATCCTTTATTTCTACATAGCAGGGGGGGCCAGTGCCGATGGTGTTGGTCCCAAACGGGGAGCCTGCGGGAACCACCACGGGGAAACTCGAGGTTTGGGTCCTGTAGCATCACCCATCCGGTCGTGTCCTGAGACTTAGATACGCGCGGCTACTATCAGGGTGTCGACACGCCGGGAGGATTTGCTGGAGTAGCCTTACCTTAGTTCGGTTTAACTTGAGCACGGGATTCCGAGAATACTCGGGTCTTCCCACCTATGGAGTTGCGACTTCGCGGATCGTGGGCTTGTGATGGGCCAAGTTGGAACACCCCTGCAGGGTTTGAACTTTCGAAAGCCGTGCCCGCGGTTATGTGGCAGATGGGAGCTTGTTAATTCCGGCTGTAGATAACTTGACACAATGTTTCCAATACACTACCAGCGTGTGTACCGTGACTGTCAATTTCCGAATAGGGATTCGGGAGTTGAACACGGTGGGGTTATGATTGTGAGCTTGTAGCTAGGATCACTTCGTGATCACTTCTCGCCGAGGCTTCTCTTCTCGCTCTCTTTTACGTAAGTTAGTGCTAGTTGCTGCTGCAGACTCTTGTTTGTTCCTTCACCTCTCGTTCTTTCTTCAGCCTTGTCCTCACCCAAGGCTTAAATAGTCGTGTTACCCGGGAACGGGATTGCTGAGCCCTCGTGGCTCACAGTTACTACAACACCAGATGCAAGTTCAGCTGAGTTGATGCAGGAGCTGGTTCAAGTTCTTCACTGGGAGCTCGATGAAGAGTTTGGCCGTTTGCTTGTGACGTTTCGATGTTCAGTAGTGGTTTCTACTAGGATTCGATCCTGACCTGTGGCTTTATGTTGTTTTGGTATCTTTCTTTTGGATCTTACCCGTAGTCGGGCTGTGATGTTTTGAATGATGAATTGCTTATGTGATGTATTGCGTGAAGTGGCGAGTGTAAGCCAACTATCTTCTTTTGCAATTTAATCCCTCTTTTACATGAGTTGTGCAAAGATACCAAACTTGAGATCATTCTAGGATGGGCTTATACCTTTAAGTCATGCCTCGACACGTAGGAGGTATAGTCCCATCCTGGGCATTACAATTTTCACCTCTCATTGGCAAAACATTGGCTTATATACTATTTTTTTCTTTGTTTGTTTTCCAGTATTAAGGTTATTGACATCGATGGGCGGTGGATCACATTGGAGGAGCTTGCTAATAGTGTAATAGAAGGTGGACAAGTTTCGAATAACATTGCAGTACTCCACATCCGAACTCTTTCTAATTCTGTACCCCCAGGGAAGATCATCTTTCCATGGTTGCTATCAGTATATCTTCTCATATGTGATTTCATGAGCAAGTTCCTAATCAAACATTTCCGTCGTGATGTAAACTACATACTTAGTCACCAAAATCAGGTACATTTGTTGATGTAAACTACATACTTTTCTGCTTTTTAAATCCTACAAGCTGTTTTTTAATTGGTATAATAGGCAATTTTATTAGGTTGTTAATTTGGTTCTGTCACACATTGTACCACTAAAGAATTTACGATCCGTTGGTAACTTTCATGTATGCCTGCTGGTAACATATGTTGTCAGTATTTTGATAACTTGCCTTTTTAACTGTAAATGCATTGGTAACTTCTTGTTTTCATGTGTTCACATTTTTGTAACAGCTTCTGTTTCCAACACTGCAAAAGTTGGGACCTCTACCAAAGGACGGGCATTGGTATGTCTTGTGCCTTAATCTTAAGGCAAAATGATTTGAAGTTCTTGATTCCCTTCGTACACAAGATAGCCCTTCGCTCATCACACATGCGACAAAGCTTATGAATGGTATTAAAAAAGCCTGGTTGATTGCGTACAAGGACTCGAGTAAGCAGATTCAATGCTATGATCTTGTGTACATCGATGTCTTCAAACAGGACAATGGGTTAGTTCTTTTAGCTAGTACTCCATCATTTTCCCCTCTAAATACCCCGGTAACTTAGTAGTGTAGCATTTTAAAAGTTCGTTCATCTTTGTGCATATATTATTTTGCTTTTAACACATTTTTTGATTTTTTCTTTCTTACAGCACTGATTGTGGACTCTTCGCGTTCAAGATCTAGGAGTTATGGGATGGTAAAATATCCCGGCAATAACTCAGGAGCAGATCCCGGCGCTGAGGAAGATATTGACAAGTATGTGGCTGGACCATCTGTAATGCCCAGGATGGAGTTATACCTCCTACGTGTCGAGGCACGACTTAAAGGCATAAATCCATCCTAGAATGATCTCAAGTTTGGTAATCTTTGCACATCTCATGTAAAAGAGGGGATTGTAAACATAAATAGTTGGCTTACACTCGCCACGTCACAGAATTACAATTCAAGTCTCAATCGTCATACATTAAGAACATCACAACCCTCTAAGGGCAAAATCCAAATGTCAAGATACCAAACTGAAATAAATAAACCACAGGCGAATCGAATTCTAGTAGGAGTCTCCACTACTAATCATCCGGATATCGAACATAGTACCGACTACGCTCCTCGTCGTACTCCCAATCCAGCTCGATGCCATCACCTAGATAGCTCACAGCTGGACCTGCATCTGGTGTGGTGAAGTAACTGTGAGCCACAGAGGACTCAGCAATCCCGTTCCCGGGTAACAAGACTATTTAAGCCTTTGGGAGAGGACAAGGCTGAAGAAAAGGATAAGTGTCTACAGCAGCAACTAGCAACTAGCTTACGTGAGTGAGAGCGAGAAGAGAAAGCCTCGGTCGAGAAGTGATCACGAAGTGATCCTAGCTACAAGCTCCACAAACATAACCCCTCCGTGTTCAACTCCCGAATCCCTATTCGGAAATTGACGGTCACGGAACACACGCTGGTAGTGTATTTGTAACATTATGTCAAGTTATCTACAACCGGATATTAACAAGCTCCCATCTGCCACATAACCGCGGGCACGGCTTTCGAAAGTTCAAACCCTGCAGGGGTGTTCCAACTTGACCCATTACAAGCCCACGATCCGCGGAGTCGCAACTCCAAAGTGGGAAGACCCGAGTATTCTCGGAATCCCGTGCTCAAGATATACCGAACTAAGGTAAGGCTAATCCAGCAAATCCTCCCGGCGTGTCGACACCCTGATAGTAGCCGCGCGTATCTAAGTCTCAGGACACGACCGGATGGGTGATGCTACAGGTGTATGCCAGATACCTCGGGTTGCCCCAAGGCGGCCCTGCAGGACCCCCGTTTCGGACCAACACTCATGTGGAGCACTGGCCCGGGGTTATTGATTAAGAAAGAGGGTTAATTACTCCCTATGCAAGTTTAGTTTGTTATTAGGCAAATAGTACCAATGTTGGGACTTGCTGGAAAAGACTTAGCACTTAGCGGTTTATCGAGGGGGTCCCATACACCCCAACCGTGTTAGGAACGCATAATCAAGGAACATAACACCGGTTTATACGGTTCCTAACGGCATGAGTGGAACAAATCACCAAGCAAAAAGTCTTAGCCTTCCACCCTTGCCAATATATAGATGATTTCATCTTAAGCATTTATATAGTGTGATATAACCCAACCAAATTTCAACATGAAGCAAGCATCTTCGATCTTCACCTGCAACTAGCAACGCTATAAGAAGGGCTGAGCGAAGCGTACTTAGCCAAGCAACGGTTTGCATAGGTAGGTTGGTTAAACATGGCAATTGGCTACAAGTAGGAGGCTGACAAGAAGATCATGGGCATCGAGGCAAAACTATAGATTGAGACTACTAGCAATAGGCAAAGATAGTAATGTTATCGGGGTTCGGTCATCTTGCCTGAAGAGAAGTCGTTCGGATCGTAAGAAGGGTCCTCGTGCTCAACCTCGTTGGAAACCTCGTGCTCGTACTTGAACTCGGACTCTGCTTCCGGCTCTAAACAAAATAATCACACCAAGCACAAATCAACAAGATGCAATGCGCACTCGAAAATGATGGATGCATGATGGATGCACTAAGGATGCACATGGAGCACGGAAAATATCACTCAAGCAAAACACCTCAAAACATGATAACAATCTGATATTATTAATCTACACAGAAAATCAATCAAGTTACATATAAGATTCGCTGAAATCGGAGTTACGGGCTAAAAGTTATGCCCGAAACAAGAAATGAGCGAAAGCTGAAAATTACAGCAACATAGCAACTTCGGAGCACAAAATAATTAAACTACAGCACCCAAATATCATGGCAAAGGACATGAACACAAACTAGACATATACTACAGCAACTAAGTCCAAAGGTGCACCCCCAAAGGAGCCACGGATCAATAGCAATGATCTTGGACATATTGAACTTGACAATAAAATTCTGGCAGCAGAATTTTATTGAAACTTTGGAGCAAAATATAAACATGCTACAGCCACTTAAATAGACATGTGAGGACATGAATGGAAAGACAACAATATATACTACAAGGAACAATCAAGATCCACTCCAAAACTATCATGCTTTGTCCTAGAACATCACACGAACATGGCATCGGAACGTTACAGATTCCAGACTTAGTGAAAATCCACGAAGTCCTAAAACAGCAATTGCATCATGGCAACTAAAAGAGCAAGTTTAAGTCACCTCGATACTAAACATGGCAAGAGGTAAGCACCTCATCAAAGTGCACATGATGGTGATTCCGAAACACACAAGCATGCTTCATGGAGATAAACACAACGATAGCAACGAGCTCAACAAGATGGCATTTCATAACAAGTGAAACAACATCACAGCCACATGGCACTTTGCAACGATGATAAGCATGGCAGGAATAAATCTATCATGCAACCTAACACATACAACATGTAGATCATGGCAAGACGAACACGTGGACATGTCATTTGCATCATTTGGACAAACGAGCTAAAAGATATCACATGGCAAAGATGGCATAAAAACATCACATAGCAGCAGTTTATATCATGATGCACTCTTGCAACAGCAAAACAATCACCTAGACGATCTCTAACATGCATGACAACAAGAGATAAAACGTAGTGCACGAACCCACGAACGTCTGGACATGCTACAAGCGCGAAACGGAGCACCACACTAGAAGTTACAACAGTTTGAAAAAGGCATCACAGAATAACAGATCTGAGACTAGGGTTAAGAAATAACCTCAGATCTGGATCTGGAGTCAACGCGGGCTTCAGGCCCGTGGCGGCGGATCGGGCGGCCCGGCTGGAGAGGGATCCGGCGAGCGGAGGCAGCGGCCTGGGGCGCCCGGTGAAGCGGTGGGCCGCTGGGGCGAGGCCCAGCCGGGGCGGAGAGGCGAGACGAGGCGGCCCAGGGCGGCGGCCTGCTGGCTCGGTGGCGCGGGAAGGCGGGATGGAGGAGGCGACGCCCGGTGGCGATGGCGTGGGCCTCGCTGGCTTTGGGCCCGGTGAAGTGGTCCACCTGGCCTGGCGCCTGCGGAGGGAGGCCGAGGCCGGCGATGTGGGCGCCTCGATGCGCTGGGCCGGGCGATCGGTCGGGGCGCTGGCTCCTGCGAATTCCGACGGGGATGTGGTCCCTGGCCAGCGAGGCAGGAGGCCCAGCTGGCCGATCGGCTGGCTCTCGAGGAGCGGTCGAGGGAGGCCGGCGGGCACGTTGACCTGGGCGCACGAGGGATCTGGCTCGGCGCTGGAGCTGGTTGATCTGAGAAGAAAAGAAAAAAAAAAGAAGAGGAGAAGGGGAAAGAAGCTAGGGATAGGTGGAGGTAGGTCTATATATAGCAGATCTGCTAGGGTTAGGGTTTGTGGGTGATTTGGGAGTGATAGGAGCCCTCTGATCGCGATCCGACGGATCCGATCGCGGGGGTAGTATAAAAGGGCCTAGGAGAAGGTAGAAGACTGCAGTAGGGGTGTTTCTGGGACACGAAGTGAAGGCACTTTGGACCCACACGAACAACTGATGGGATAGCCAACGGAGTCCAAACGCGACGAGATTTGAGAGGCGGGTTGCACACAACAAAACAACAACACACACACAACAACCTCGCGGCACACCGGTAACGTTACACGCCCAAACAACAAAGTAGGCCTACGGGACGTCACGGACACGTGAGGGAGCTCCGGAACGCGAAACGGACAACGGGAAGAAACACGCGGAACCGGATGCAACCGACAACACAAATGCAATGCGATGCACATGTCTACATGATATGAATGAAAGCCACACACTCACACAACAAAACGACGAAAACCCGAAAGACAAGAACCCGGAATGGAAATAGATGAAGCCGGAGATATATAGTATACCCAAAAGGGAAAGTATTACATCCGGGGCATTACACCATCCTCTTAACAAATGCACGCAATGGCGCTACCACTTGTTCAACAAGGAATAATTGAGGTAATATAAGTTTGAATTTATGTAACGATGATTGTTTTATACTTTTTTTTGGCTGAGTACTATCTGTTTAATACATTTTTTGGTGATAACTTATGTTAGTACATGCTGATAACATACTTTATCATGTGCTGATAACTTTCTATTTCATGGCGTCATAACATTTTGCCCACAAATAAAGAACGATAACCAATCTCATTCTCATTTCTGAAAATCCCCATTACATTTTGAACCATAACTTGCCTGCTTCAGTGATGATAATTTTTCATTACATGGCGTCCCGACATTGTTTACACAATAAAATGGGTAAAATTGATAAGTAAAATCGATAACTTGCACTTCAATGCCCATCTAACTTTTTTGCACTTCAAGTTTCTCAGTGTGGGATGGGTGAGGTACATTTGCGTTTATCATGTTTTGTTGACCCGCATACTCTACATTTCCTCTCTTTTTTTGGCTTTGCAATGTCAAATGTGAAGGAAATATGCCCTAGAGGCAATAATAAAGTTGTTATTTATATTTCCTTATATCATGATAAATGTTTATTATTCATGCTAGAATTGTATTAACTGGAAACTTAGTACATGTGTGAATACATAGACAAAACAGAGTGTCCCTAGTATGCCTCTACTAGACTAGCTCATTGATCGAAGATGGTTATGTTTCCTAACCATAGACATGAGTTGTCATTTGATCAACGGGATCACATCATTAGGAGAATGATGTGATGGACAAGACCCATCTGTTAGCTTAGCACTATGATCGTTTAGTTTTATTGCTATTTCTTTCTTCATGACTTATACATGTTCCTATGACTATGAGATTATGCAACTCCCGAATACCAGAGGAACCCCTTGTGTGCTATCAAACGTCACAACGTAACTGGGTGATTATAAAGATGCTCTACAGGTGTCTCCGAAGGTGTTCGTGGTGTTGGCATAGATCAAGATTGCGATTTGTCACTCCGAGTGTCGGAGAGGTATCTCTGGGCCCTCTCGGTAATGCACATCATAATAAGCCTTGCAAGCAAATGACTAATGAGTTAGTCACGAGATGATGTATTACGGAACGAGTAAAGAGACTTGCCGGTAACGAGATTGAACTAGGTATTGAGATACCGACGATCGAATCTCGGGCAAGTAACATACCGATGACAAAGGGAACAACGTATGTTGTTATGCGGTTCGACCGATAAAGATCTTCGTAGAATATGTAGGAGCCAATATGGGCATCCAGGTTCCACTATTGGTTATTAACCAGAGAAGTGTCTCGGTCATGTCTACATAGTTCTCGAACCCGTAGGGTCCACACGCTTAACGTTTCGTTGACGATATAGTATTGAATGAGTTATGTATGTTGGTGACCGAATGTTGTTTGGAGTCTCGGATGAGATCACGGACATGATGAGGAGCTCCGGAATGGTCCGGAGGTAAAATTTGATATATAGGATGATATGGTTAGGCCAAGGGGTCAAGCCCACAGGGCATTAAGTCGGTGCAAAAGGTGTTTTGCGGAGGCCAGGGGGCCAAACGCCGGAGACCCTGGCGTCTGGCCCTGGGCCAGACGCCGAGGCCCATGGCGTCTGGGCCAGACGCCAAGGATTGTGGTGTTTGGTCCTGGAGTCCGAGTGGGACTCTTGCCTTTCGGGCAAAACTGACTTTGAGGAGGCTTTTGCTCCAAGTTTCGACCCCAGGGCTCAACATATAAATAGAGGGGCGGGGCTAGCACCTGGAACACATCAAGATACACCAAGCCGTGTGACGGCTACCCCGACCCTCTAGTTTATCCTCCGTCTAGTTTCTGTAGTGCTTGGCGAAGCCCTGCAGAGATTGTTCTTCATCAACAACCGTAACCACGCCATCGTGCTGCCGGAACTCATCTACTACTTCGCCCGTCTTGCTAGATCAAGAAGGCGAGGACGTCATCGTGCTGAACGTGTGCTGAACGCAGAGGTGCCGTACGTTCGGTACTAGATCGGGATGGATCGTGAAGGTGCACGACTACATCAATCGCGTTGATAAACGCTTCCGCTTTCGGTCTACGAGGGTACGTAGACACACTCTCCCCTCTCGTTGCTATGCATCTAGTAGATAGATCTTGCGTGATCGTAGGAGAATTTCGAAAATACTATGTTCCCCAACAGTGGCATCATGAGCCAGGTCTATGCGTAGATGATATGCACGAGTAGAACACAATGAGTTGTGGGCGATACTAGTCATACTGCTTACCAGCATGTCATACTTTGCTTCGGCGGTATTGTGAGATGAAGCGGCCCGGACCGACATTACGCGTACGCTTACGCGAGACTGGTTTCACCGTTATGAGCACTCGTTGCTTAAAGGTGACTGGCGGGTGTCTGTCTCTCTCACTTTAGCTGAATCAAGTGTGGCTACGCCCAGTCCTTGTGAAGGTTAAAACAACACATACTTGACGAAACATCGTTGTGGTTTTGTATGCGTAGGTAAGAACGGTTCTTGCTAAGCCCGTAGCAGCCACGTAAAACTTGCAACAACAAAGTAGAGGACGTCTAACTTGTTTTTGCAGGGCATGTTGTGATGTGATATGGTCAAGGCATGATGAGATATACGGTTTTGTATGAGATGATCATGTTTTGTAAAGTTATCGGCAATTGGCAGGAGCCATATGGTTGTCGCTTTATTGTATGAAATGCAATCGCCATGTAATTGCTTTACTTTATCACTAAGCAGTAGCGATAGTCGTAGAAGCAATAGTTGGCGAGACGACAACGATGCTACGATGGAGATCAAGGTGTCGCGCCGGTGACGAAGGTGATCATGACGGTGCTTTGGAGATGGAGATCAAAAGCACAAGATGATGATGGCCATATCATGTCACATATTTTGATTTGCATGTGATGTTTATCTTATTATGCTTCTTATTTTGCTTAGTACGGCGGTAGCATTATAAGATGATCCCTTACAAAATTTCAAGGTACAAGTGTTCTCCCTGAGTATGCTCCGTTACGAAAGTTCTTCGTGCCGAGACACCACGTGATGATCGGGTGTGATAAGCTCTACGTTCAAATACAACGGGTGTAAGAAAGTTTTGCACACGCAGAATACTCGGGTTAAACTTGATGAGCCTAGCATATGCAGATGTGGCCTCGGAACACTGGAGACCGAAAGGTCGAGCGTGAATCATATAGTAGATATGATCAACAAAAAGATGTTCACCATTGAAACTACTCCATCTCACGTGATGATCGGACATGGTTTAGTTGATTTGGATTACGTGATCATTTAGATGACTAGAGGGATGTCTATCTAAGTGGGAGTTCTTAAGTAATATGATTAAATTGAACTTTAATTTATCATGAACTTAGTCCTCGTAGTATTAGCATATCTATGTTGTAGATCAATAGCTCACGATGTTGCTCCCCGTTTATTTTTTATATGTTCCTAGAGAAAACTAAGTTGAAAGATGTTAGTAGCAATGATGCGGAATTGTTCCGTGATCTGAGGATTATCCTCATTGCTGCACAGAAGAATTATGTCCTTGATGCACCGCTAGGTGACAGACCTATTGCAGGAGCAGATGTAGACGTTATGAACGTTTTAACAAAAGCTCGGTATGATGACTACTAGATAGTTTAAGTGAACCATGCTTTACGGCTTAGAACTAGGACTTCAAAAATGTTTTGAACGCCACGGAGCATATAAGATATTCCAAGAGTTGAAATTAGTATTTCATACGCATGCCCGTGTCGAGAGGTATAAGACCTCTGATAGTACTTTGCCTACAAGATGGAGGAGAATAGCTCAACCAGTGAGCATGTGCTCAGATTGTCTGGGTACTACAATTACTTGAATCAAGTGGGAGTTAATCTTCCAGATAAGATAGTAATTGACAAAGTTCTCTAGTCACTATCACCAAGTTAGTAGAACTTCGTGATGAACTATAATATGCAAGGGATGACGAAGGTAATTCCCGAGCTCTTCGCGATCCTGAAATCGGCGAAGGTAGAAATCAAGAAAGTGCATCAAGTATTGATGGTTAATAAGACCACTTGTTTCAAGTAAAGGGCAAAGGGACAGAAGGGGAATTTCAAGAAGAATGACAAGCAAGTTGTCACTCCCATGAAGAAACCCAAAGCTAAACTCAAGCCTGAAACTAAGTGCTTCTACTGCAAAGGAAATGGTCACTGGAAGTGGAACTATCCTAGATATTTGGCGGATAAGAAGGATGGCAAAGTGAACAAAGGTATATTCGATATACAGATTATTGATGTGTATTTTACTAGTGTTCATAGCAACCCCTCGGTATTTGATACTGGTTTAGTTGCTAAAGAGTAGTAACTCGAAATGGGAGTTGCATAATGAACAGAAACTAGTTAAAGGATGAAGTGACGATGTGTATTGGAAGTAGTTCCAAGATTGATATGATCATCATCGCACACTCCCTATACTTTCGGGATTAGTGTTGAACCTAAATAAGTGTTATTTGGTGTTTGTGTTGAGCATGAATATGATTTGATCATGTTTATTGCAATACGGTTATTCATGTAAGTTAGAGAATAATTGTTGTTCTGTTTACATGAATAAAACCTTCTATGGTCATACACCCAATGAAAATGGTTTGTTGGATCTCGATCGTGTGATACACATATTCATAATATTGAAGCCAAAAGATGCAAGGTTAATAATGATAGTGCAACTTATTTGTGGCACTGCCGTTTAGGTCATATTGGTGTAAAGCGCATGAAGAAACTCCATAGTGATGGACTTTGGAATCACTTGATTATGAATCACTTGGTGCTTGCGAACCATGTATCATGGGCAAGATGACTAAAACTCCGTTCTTCGGAACTGTGGAGCGAGCAACAGAGTTGTTGGAAATCATACATACTGATGTATGCGGACCAATGAGTGTTGAAGCTCGCGGTGGGTATCGTTATTTTCTGACCTTCACTGATGATTTGAGCAGATATGGGTATATCTACCTAATGAAGCACAAGTCTGAAACATTTGAAAAGTTCAAAGAATTTCAGAGTGAAGTGGAGAATCATCGTAACAGAAAATAAGAGTTTCTATGATATGATCGTAGAGGTAAAATATTTGAGTTAGCGAGTTTGGCCTTCAGTAAAAACAATATGAAATAGTTTCACTACTCATGCCACCTGGAACACCACAGTGTAATGGTGTGTCCGAACGTCATAACCGTACTTTATTAGATATGGTGCGATCGATGATGTCTCTTACCGATCTACCACTATCGCTTTTGGGGTTATGCATTAGAGACAACTACATTCACGTTAAATAGGGCACCATCTAAATCCGTGGAGATGATACCGTATGAACTGTGGTTTGACGAGAAACCTAAGCTGTCATTTCTTTAAGTTTGGGACTGCGATGCTTATGTGAAAAAATTTCAACATGATAAGCTCGAACCCAAATCGGAGAAGTAAATCTTCATTGGATACCCAAAAGAAACTTTTGGGTACACCTTCTATCACAGATCCGAAGGCAAGATATTCGCTGCTAAGAATGGATCCTTTCTAGAGAAGGAGTTTCTCTCGAAAGAAGTGAGTGGGAGGAAAGTAGAACTTGATGAGGTAATTGTACCTTCTCCCGAATTGGAAGGTAGTACATCACAGAAACTAGTTCCAGTGATTCCTACACCAATTAGTGAGGAAGATAATGATGATGATCATGAAACTTCAGATCAAGTTTCTGCTGAACTTCGTAGATCAACCAGAGTTCATTCCGCACCAGAGTGGTACGGCAACCCGGTTCTAGAAGTCATGATGAACCTACGAACTATGTGTAATGTCCAGGATGGGACTATACCTCCTACGTGTCGAGGCGCGACTTAAAGGTATAAGCACATTCTGGAATGATCTCAAGTTTGGTACCTTTGCACATCTCATGTAAAAATATGGATGAAAGCGGAAAAGATAGTTGGCTTACACTCGCCACGTCAAACAATTCATTACATATCCAAACATCATTCAAATAAACATCACAACCCATCTACAGGTGAAGATCCAAATGAAAGATACCAAACATAACATAAAACCACAGGTCTAAATCGCCCCTAGTAGAAACCACTACTGATCGTCGGGATAGTGCACATAGTAACGGCTACGGTTCTCGTCGTACTCCCAGTACAGCTCGGTGCCGTCAATAGAATAGATCGCCTGAGTACCTGCATCTGGTGTGGTGTAGAATCTGTGAGCCACAGAGGACTCAGCAATCCCGTTCCCGGGTAACACAACTATCCAAGCCTTGGGTGTGGAACAAGGCTGAAGAAAGAATAAGAGGTTGCAGCAGCACTAGCACTAACTTACGTAAAAGAGAGCGAGAAGAGAAGTGCCTCGGACGAAAGATGATCACGAAGTGATCCTAACTAAGCAAGTCAAACATAACCCCACCGTGTTCACTTTCCGAACCCCTTTCGGAAAATGACCGTCACAGTACTCACGCTGGTAGTGTATTCTGAACATGGTGTCAAGTTTTCTGCAACCGGATATTAACAAATTCCCATCTGCCACATAACCACGGGCACGGCTTTCGAAAGTTCATAACCCTGCAGGGGTGTTCCAACTTGGCCCATGACAAGCCCACGATCCGCGGCGTCGCAACTCCAAGGTGGGAAGGCCCGAGTATCCTCGGAATCCCGTGCTCAAGATACTCCGACTAAGGTACGGCTAATCCAGCAAATCCTCCCGGCGTGCCGACACCCTGACAGTAGCCGCGCGTATCTAGTCTCAGGCTACGACCGGATGGGTGATGCTACGGGTTTTTACCAGACCTCGAGTTTCCTTGAGGTGGCCCCGCAGGACCCCCAGTTCGGACCAACACTCATGTGGAGCACTGGCCCGGGGTTGTTGATTAAGAAGAGGGTTAATTACTCCCTATGCAAGTTTTTAGTTATTAGGCAAATAGTACCAATGTTGGGACTTGCTGGAAAAGACTTAGCACTTAGCGGTTTATCGAGGGGGTCCCATAACCCCAACCGTGTGAGGAACGCATAATCAAGGAACATAACACCGGTTTATACGGTTCCTAGGGCGGCATGAGTGGAACAAATCACCAAGCAAAAGGCTTAGCCTTCCACCCATTACCAATATATAGATGATTTCATTTAATAGTTAAATATAGTGTGATATCCCAACAAGTTTCAACAAGAAGCAAGAATCTTCAATCTTCACCTGCAACTAGCAATGCTATAAGAGGGGCTGAGCAAAGCTTACTTAGCCATTCACAGGTTTGCTTAGGTAGGGTGGTTAGACAGATTCATGGTTACAATAGGAGGCTGACAGGAAAACATGGCCATCGAGGCAAAAGCTATAGAGCGAGATTTCTAGCAATAGGCAAAGATAGTAATGATATCCGGGTTAGGTCATCTTGCCTGTAGAGTCGTCGATGGGATCGTAAAGGGGCTCCTCGTTCTCAACCTCGGTAGTAACCTCGTTCTCGTACTCGGTCTCGGCTTCCGGCTCTACGCAACACAAAACACACGGGGCACGAAAATCAACAAGATGCAAAGCGCAAACCACAGGATGCATGGCTGATGCACTAAGGAAGCACTACAGATGCACTTAGGATGCACAGAAAGACAACATAGGAAACACAGAGATACAGCACAAGGAACATGACAATGTGCATCAAGCAAAATACTTCAAAACATGTTAACAAGAGGATATTATGAAACTACATGCAAAAACACACAAGTTACATATAGGAGTTGCTCAAAACAGAGCAACGGGCTAAAAGATACACCCGAAACAATAAACATGCAAAAGCTGAAACTAACAGCCACATAGCAACTTCGGAGCAAGAAATATATAGTCTACAGCACTCAATCATCATGACAAGGAGCATGGACATAAAGTAGACATATCCTACAGCAAACAATTCCATTGGAGCATCTCCATAGGAGGCATGGATCAATAGCAACAAGCTATGACATTTTGAACATGACAACAAAAACCTGACAGCAGTATATTATAGCAACTTGGGAGCAAGAGTTAAATATGCTACGGCCATCCAAAAGAGCATGTGAGAGCATGAATGGATAGCCAACAACTTATACAATAAGGAATCATCAGGAGTCACCCCAACACTATCATGGATTTGCCTAGAACAACAAGCAAACATGGCATCTAGAAATTACAGATTCCAGACTTAGTGAAATTTCACTATGTGTTAAAACGGCAGTAATATCATGGCATCTTTGTGAGCAAGTTTAAGTCTCCTCAAAGCATAACAAGGCAAGTGGTTTGCACCACGGCAAAGTACACGTGATGGGGAGTCCAAAACATCTAAGCATGCAACAAGGGAACAACCACATCAATAGCAACGAGCTCCTCAACTAGGCATCTCGTAACAAGTTTAACAACATAACAGCCACTAGCACTTTTGCAAAGGAGATAAACATGGCAAGATGAAATCTATCATGCATGCTAAAGCAACCAACATGTAGAGCATTTCATGATGAACATGTGGACATATCATTTGCTTCATTTGGATAAACATGCAACAAGTTATCACATTGCAAACATGGCATGAAAACAACTAATAGCAGCAGTTTATAACAAGTAGCACTCTTCTCATGAAGATTAAGACATCTAGATGACTTCAAACATGCATGGCACAATGGAACAAAACATAGTACAAGTCACCACGATCATTTTGACATATCATACACACAAAACGGACATGCACAGCCAAAGTTATCATCATCACAAAACTGCATCAGAAACTGAAAAACTGGGGACTTAGGAAAATCGAAGCAACCTCTGGTCAACGGGCGGTCAACCGGGTCCGGGCGGCGGAGCGGGTCGGTCAACGGGCTCTGCGGGTCGGGCGGATCCGCAACCCGTTAGGGTTCGGGTGGATCTGGCGCTGGCGATCCGATCGGGGAGATCCTCGATCTCCCGAGGCGGCGGCGGTTTCGAGGCCTTGGTCCCGTCGGCTGCGGGCGCTGGGCCTCCAGCGAGGTGGCTGGCGGCGGCCCGGGCAAGAGGGGCGAGGGAGGAGGCCGGCGGCTGGCCGCGGTGGCCGGCGGGAAAGGCGCGGCGAGGGCCGTCGGCGAGGTGGCCTGAGGGCCTGGCGGCGAGCTCCTGGCCGGAGGTGGCCGGCGGGGAACGGCGGCGGCGCGGCCTCGACTGGAGGATCCGGCCGGAGAAGATTAAGACGAGGGGCGCGGTGGAGGACTCGGAAGCACGGCGGGGTGAGGTCGGAAGCACGGCGCGGCGACGTCGGAAGCACGGGTGCGGCGAGGTTGGAAGAACCGAGCGACAACGGTGGAAGCACGGCTCGGCAACGGTGGAAGCACGACGCGGCAGAGGTGGAAACCCTAGGGTTTTGGACGCAAAAATTGGAGGGGGTGGACGTTTATATAGGCACAAGGAGCTAGGGTTGTCCAAAAGAGGAGAGGTTTTCGGCCACGAGATCACAATTGAACGGCCTAGATGAAGGGAATGGTTTGAGTTGGGTTGGTGGGCTGTTGGAGGGGTTTCTTGGGCCTCAAAGAGGAGGTACTTTTAGCCCACGAGGATAACTGTTGGAGCATCAAACGAACTCCAAACGCGACAAAACTTGACAGGCGGGTTACACACAACAAAACAACATCGCACGACAAGACTCACGCCAAACCGCAAACGTTACACGGCCAAACATAAAAGAAGGACTCCGGGAAGCCACGGGCACGTGAGAGAGTGCCAGAACTCGAAACGGACAACGGGAAGGAACGAGTGGGACCGGATGCAAACGACAACACAAATGCAATGCAATGCACATGACAACATGGCATGGATGAATGCACACACGCACACGACAAAACGACAAAAACCCGAAAAGACAAAGAACCCGGAATGGAACTGATGAAGCCAAGGTTATATATTGCCAAAAAGGGTAAGTATTACATCCGGGGCATTACAAACTCTCCTCTACTACAAAAAGATCTCGTCCCGAGATCTAGGACTGGAAGAAGGAAGGGTACTCGGAACGAAGGTGATCTTCTCGTTCCCACGTAGCTTCTCGATCGGTATGGTGTGACCACTTGACTTTCAAGAATTTGATTGACTTGTTGCGGGTCTTGCGCTTGGTTTCTTCGAGAATAGCAACGGGATGCTCTCGGTAAGACAAGTCTTGTTGAAGATCAATCTCCTCAAACAGAATGGTGCGTTCAGGTGTCTTGAAGCACTTGCGGAGTTGAGACACGTGAAACACATCATGAACATTGGCGAAGTTGGAAGGGAGCTCAAGTTGATAGGCTAGGTCGCCTCTTTTGCCAAGGATCTTGAAAGGGCCCACGTATCTAGGAGCAAGCTTTCCTTTGATACCGAATCTTTAGGTGCCTTTCATAGGAGAAACACGGAGATAGACATGATCCCCAATGTTGAAAGCCAAATCACGATGCTTGCCGTCATAGTAGCTCTTCTGACGCGACTGAGCGGCCTTGAGATTCTCACGTATGACTTTGCACATTTCTTCGGCTTCTGAGATCAAGTCATTGCCAAGAAGTTGACGTTCAGCAGTCTCGGACCAGTTGAGGGGGGTACGGCACTTTCTACCATAGAGGATTTCAAACAGAGCTTTGTCGGCACTTTCTTGGAAGCTGTTGTTGTAAGAGAACTCAGCAAACGGAAGGCAATCTTCCCATTTCATGCCAAAAGATATGACACAGGCTCTGAGCATGTCTTCTAGAATCTGATTCACTCTCTCGACTTGACCACTAGTCTGAGGGTGAAATGCAGTGCTGAAACGGATCTTAGTGCCCATGGCAGACTGAAAGGAGTCCTAGAACTTGGAAGTGAACAAACTTCCACGGTCTGAGGAGATAACTTGAGGAATGCCATGTAAGGACACAATTCTGGAAGTGTACAACTCTGCCAGTTGAGCTGCATTGATGGATTCTTTGACTGGAAGGAAGTGAGCGATTTTGGTAAGCTTGTCAATCACCACAAAGATAGAATCATTCCCTCTCTTGGACTTAGGAAAGCCAGTGACGAAATCCATTTCAATGTTGTCGAATTTCCACTTGGGAATAGGAAGAGGTTGGAGAAGACCGGCTGGACGTTGATGCTCTGCCTTCACTCTTCTGCAGACATCACATTCATTCACGAATTGGGCAATCTCCCTTTTCATGCGAGTCCACCAGTAAGATTGTTTGAGGTCTTGGTACATCTTGGAACTACCAGGATGAATGGAAAGGAGGGAATCATGTGCTTCGTCCATTATGAGCTTCCTAAGATCACCTTTGGGAACCACAAGTCTGTCCTCAAAGAACAAGGTATCTCTCTCATCAACGTGATAGCACTTGTATTTAGGAGTACCCTTTGCAATACCATGTTTCACTTTCTGCACCATAGCATCACTGAATTGGGCCTCACGAATCTAATCTTCCAAGGTAGGAGCAACTTGAAGATTTGCAAGAAAGCCTTGCGGAACAACTTGAAGGTTGAGCTTCCTGAATGCTTCACAAAGCTCAGGCTTAAACGGCTTGATAAGGAGACTATTGCAATATGCCTTTCTGCTCAAAGCATCTGCAATGACATTTGCCTTGCCAGGTGTGTATTTGATGCTTGGATCATACTCTTGGATCATTTCGACCCAACGAGTCTGGCGAAGGTTCAGGTTCGGCTGTGTGAAGATGTACTTCAAGCTCTTGTGATCAGTGAAGATGTCGACTTTTCTGCCCAACAGAAGGTGTCTCCACGTAATCAAAGCGTGTACCACAGCTGCTAGTTCAAGATCATGTGTGGGGTAGTTCTTCTCACTTGGCTTCAGTTGACGAGAAGTGTATGCCACAATCTCCTTGTCCTGCACTAGCACACCACCAAGTCCTTGAAGAGAAGCATCACAGAATACTTCGTAGGGCTTGGACTCATCTGGAGGAGTAAGAACTGGAGCGGAGATGAGCTTTTCTTTGAGAGTTTTGAAAGCCACAACACAATCTGGAGACCAGTTGTACTTGACATTCTTCTGCAGCAAGTTGGAGAGAGGCTTGGCAATCTTGGAGAAGTTCTCAACGAACCTTCTGCAATAGCTAGCAAGGCCAAGAAGCTTCAGAGTTGCTTGACGTTCTGAGGAGGTTCCCAGTTGACAATCGCTTCAACTTTCTCGGGGTTCACAGCAATACCGTCAGCGGAGATGATATGGCCCAGATACAAGACCTTATCGAGCCAAAATTCGCACTTGGAGAACTTGGCATAGAACTTATGTTCACGGTGTCTGTCGAGAACCAGACGGAGGTGCTTTTCGTGATCTTCTTCATTCTTGGAGAATACCAAAATGTCATCCAGATACACAAACACAAACTCGTTGGTGTAGGGGTTGAAAATGTAGTGCATCATTCTCGAGAAGGTAGGTGGAGCATTGGCGAGGCCAAAAGACATGACTGTATACTCATAGGAGCCGTAGCTCGTTCTGAAGGCAGTCTTGTGGATATCTTCTTCACGAATGCGAATCTGGTGATAGCCCATTCGGAGATCGAGCTTAGAGAACACTTTAGCTCCTTTGAGCTGCTCGAACAATTCATTGATGTTGGGGAGTGGATACTTGTTCTTTATAGTCTTCTTGTTCAATGGCCGGTAATCGACGCAAAGGCGCTCCGTGACATCCTTCTTCTTGACAAATAAGACACCACAGCCCCAAGGAGACGTACTAGGCCTAATCAGACCCATACGCTCCTGTTCATCAAGCTGTTTCTTCAACTCCTTCAACTCTTCGGGGGAGAGCTTGTACGGACGCTAGCATGCTGGCTCAGTACCAGGCTCGAGTTCAATGACGAATTCCACTTGACGATGTGGAGGCATGCCTAGAAGTTCTTCAGGAAAAACGACTTCATATTCGTTAACCACCGGAATTTGAGAGATGGCATTAATCTCGCCCTTGTCATTGAGAGAGAAAAGCCTGATTGTGTTATCCCGAGAGGCGAAGATAATCACGTCTTCATTAGGATGAGTAATCTTGACTTCCTTATTTGCACAATCAATGTGAGCATCATGCTGAGAAAGCCAATCCATCCCGAGGATGAGGTCAATGTCGGAGTTGCCGAGAACAACCGGATTAGCTAGAAAGCGATAATCACCCATGCGAATAGAAACATCCGGATCATACACACTGGAATGCATTCGTCTCCCTGGAGAAATAACTGATAACTCCCTTGGCAGACTTTTGATGTCAACATTATGCTTGGATGCAAACGGTTGAGACATGAAAGAACATGAAGCACCCGAATCAAACAAAACTTTTGCAGGGATAGAGTTAACTGGAAGGTTGCCAAGTATCACATCTGAAGAATTCTCTGCTTGGGCTGCATTCATCAGATTCACTCTTGCATGCTTGGGATTGTGTTTGACAATAGCAGTGCTGACAGGTGGAGGAGGCGGAAGGTGCCTTGGGTTGGGGCACTTGTTAGCATAATGTCCCTTCTGAGTGCACTTGTTGCAGACCACTTCTGAGAGAGGACGGAAATGAGGAGCACTTGACTTGGAACCTTGAAACTGATTCTTTGACTGGTTGCTTGGGTTGGGTGGGTGGGAGAAACCACGACCACCAGAGTTCTTGTTGTTGTTGTTGGGATCTCGGATCACTGGAGTAGGTGGAAGCCAAAACTTCTGTTGCTTCGCGACCACTTGAGAAGATGAGGAGGAGTGAACAGCGTCTCTGATCCTCTTTTTGGAAGCTTCCATCTTGAGCTGGGCTGCCTCTTGCTTAAGCGCCATGTTATAGAATTTGTCAAACTCATCAGGCTCGAACAAGGTGAGAGCAAGTTGAAGTTCATCCTTCAGACCACCACGGAACTGATAGATCTTGCTCTTGGCATCTGGAATGTCTTGCTTTGCATAGCGGGCAAGGTTTTGGAACTTGACATTATATCGGTAGACGGTCACTGAGCCTTGCTTCAGGTTGCAGAATTGCTCACGCATACCCTCGATGACACTTGTTGGAATGTGGTGAGAGCGAAAGTCCTTGCAGAAATCATCCCAGGAGATTTCACGCCCTGCTCTGGAGTCTTTGTACTGCTGCCACCAATCAGCTGCTTGGTCCTTGAGTTGGAAGGCTGCAAACTTCACATAGTCCTTGGGCCTTACGTTGCTGCACTCAAAATGCTTCTTGATATCAGTAATCCAATCTTCAGCATCGAGAGGGTCGACACAGTAACTGAAAGCCTTTGGTTGATTAGCCAAGAACTGGTTGAGCGTAGCATGGTGCTGTTGGTTGAAGAAATTGCCTTGGTTCCCATGAGCACCCTGATTTGCTTGATTTGCTTGCATTTGCTGCATCATCTGCATAAGCATCTGGGTGTTCTGGTTCGTAGTCTACATAATTGCTCTCCAGGCCTCGGACGGAGGAGGAGGGGAAGGAGAACGATCAGGAACCTCTTCACCCTCTGGGTTAGCGTTGGGAACCCTTTTCGGAGCCATCCTGAAATAGATAACCACCAATCAGCCATTTGATTGAAAGAAGATATAAGCTGAAACAATGGCTAGAAATGCAACATAGTCTTCACAAGAATCATTCGAACAAGAGGAACGAATGAAATTCTCAGTTTAATGATAACAACAATCTTCACGAGAATCCACTTGGGAGACAAAAGGTAAATAAGAAAAAACAACAAGGTGAGGATAGAACAAATACAAGATAGGAGCTTCGTTCGACATATTCATGCTGAAAGCTTATGGAACGTGTTACGAAAGGGTTTTGCAATCCCCGGATCAGCATAGCCAAGGACCCTTTAAGATGCAACTCCCGATCGGAACATCGGCCATAAAACCACTTCACTCAATGTAGAACCCCGAACTCCATATCATGCATTCGTTGGAAGAATGCCTACGATCTACTAGATGAACCCACCTATTAATTTCCGAAAGTTTCCAGTTATGCAATCAGGTGTTGGGGATACAGGGGAAGCACCGCGCACTCAACTCTAATCCTACATCCAGCTGTATCCATCCTTCAACACATAACCAGTTATTTTCGGAAACCGTCTACCTCGGACCTTCGAAACGCATCGACTATACAAGCTATGGCAATACTCCCGAACTACCTCCCCAGTACTGGGTGATGTCGGGGTTATCTTGCCACTAACCGCATAGGAGAGTTTTCGATGGGACTATACCTCCTACGTGTCGAGGCACGACTTAAAGGTATAAGCCCATTCTGGAATGATCTCAAGTTTGGTACCTTTGCACATCTCATGTAAAAATAGGGATGAAAGCGGAAAAGATAGTTGGCTTACACTCGCCACGTCAAACAATTCATTACATATCCAAACATCATTAAAATAAACATCGCAACCCGTCTACGGGTGAAGATCCAAATGAAAGATACCAAACATAACATAAAACCACAGGTCTGAATCGCCCCTAGTAGAAACCACTACTGATCGTCGGGATAGTGCACATAGTAATGGCTACGGTCCTCGTCGTACTCCCAGTACAGCTCGGTGTCGTCACTAGAATAGATCGCCTGAGTACCTGCATCTGGTGTGGTGTAGAATCTGTGAGCCACAGAGGACTCAGCAATCCCGTTCCCGGGTAACACAACTATCCAAGCCTTGGGTGTGGAACAAGGCTGAAGAAAGAATAAGAGGTTGCAGCAGCACTAGCACTAACTTACGTAAAAGAGAGCGAGAAGAGAAGTGCCTCGGACGAAAGATGATCACGAAGTGATCCTAACTAAGCAAGTCAAAAATAACCCCACCGTGTTCACTTTCCGAACCCCTTTCGGAAAATGACCGTCATGGTACTCACGCTGGTAGTGTATTCTGAACATGGTGTCAAGTTTTCTACAACCGGATATTAACAAATTCCCATCTGCCACATAACCGCGGGCACGACTTTCGAAAGTTCATAACCCTGCAGGGATGTTCCAACTTGGCCCATGACAAGCCCATGATCCGCGGAGTCGCAACTCCAAGGTGGGAAGGCCCGAGTATCCTCAGAATCCCGTGCTCAAGATACTCCGACTAAGGTAAGGCTAATCCAGCAAATCCTACCGGCGTGCCGACACCCTAACAGTAGCCGCGCGTATCTAGTCTCAGGCCACGACCGGATGGGTGATGCTACGGGTTTTTACCAGACCTCGAGTTTCCTTGAGGTGGCCCCACAGGACCCCCAGTTCGGACCAACACTCATGTGGAGCACTGGCCCGGGGTTGTTGATTAAGAAGAGGGTTAATTACTCCCTATGCAAGTTTTTAGTTATTAGGCAAATAGTACCAATGTTGGGACTTGCTGGAAAAGACTTAGCACTTAGCGGTTTATCGAGGGGGTCCCATAACCCCAACCGTGTGAGGAACGCATAATCAAGGAACATAACACCGGTTTATACGGTTCCTAGGGCGGCATGAGTGGAACAAATCACCAAGCAAAAGGCTTAGCCTTCCACCCATTACCAATATATAGATGATTTTATTTAATAGTTAAATATAGTGTGATATCCCAACAAGTTTCAACAAGAATCAAGAATCTTCAATCTTCACCTGCAACTAGCAATGCTATAAGAGGGGCTGAGCGAAGCTTACTTAGCCATTCAAAGGTTTGCATAGGTAGGGTGGTTAGACAGATTCATGGTTATAATAGGAGGCTGACAGGAAAACATGGGCATCGAGGCAAAAGCTATAGAGCGAGATTTCTAGCAATAGGCAAAGATAGTAATGATATCCGGGTCAGGTCATCTTGCCTGTAGAGTCGTCGATGGGATCGTAAGGGGGCTCCTCGTTCTCAACCTCGGTAGTAACCTCGTTCTCGTACTCGGTCTCGGCTTCCGGCTCTACGCAACACAAAACACACGGGGCATGAAAATCAACAAGATGCAAAGCGCAAACCACAGGATGCATGGCTGATGCACTAAGGAAGCACTACAGATGCACTTAGGATGCACAGAAAGACAACATAGGAAACACAGAGATACAGCACAAGGAACATGACAATGTGCATCAAGCAAAATACTTCAAAACATGTTAACAAGAGGATATTATGAAACTACATGCAAAAACACACAAGTTACATATAGGACTTGCTCAAAACGGAGCAACGGGCTAAAAGATACACCCGAAACAATAAACATGCAAAAGCTGAAACTAACAGCCACATAGCAACTTCGGAGCAAGAAATATATAGTCTACAGCACTCAAACATCATGACAAGAAGCATGGACATAAAGTAGACATATCCTACAGCAAACAATTCCATTGGAGCATCTCCATAGGAGGCATGGATCAATAGCAACAAGCTATGACATTTTGAACATGACAACAAAAACCTGACAGCAGTATTTTATTGCAACTTGGGAGCAAGAGTTAAATATGCTACAGCCATCCAAAAGAGCATGTGAGAGCATGAATGGATAGCCAACAACTTATACAACAAGGAATCATCAAGAGTCACCCCAAAACTATCATGGATTTGCCTAGAACAACAAGCAAACATGGCATCTGGAAATTACAGATTCCAGACTTAGTGAAATTTCACTAAGTGTTAAAACAACAGTAATATCATGGCATCTTTGTGAGCAAGTTTAAGTCACCTCAAAGCATAACAAGGCAAGTGGTTTGCACCACAGCAAAGTACACGTGATGGGGAGTCCAAAACATCTAAGCATGCAACAAGGGAACAACCACATCAATAGCAACGAGCTCCTCAACTAGGCATCTCGTAACAAATTTAACAACATAACAGCCACAAGCACTTTTGCAAAGGAGATAAACATGGCAAGATGAAATCTATCATGCATGCTAAAGCAACCAACATGTAGAGCATTTCATGATGAACATGTGGACATATCATTTGCTTCATTTGGATAAACATGCAACAAGTTATCACATTGCAAACATGGCATGAAAACAACTAATAGCAGCAGTTTATAACAAGTAGCACTCTTCCCATGAAGATTAAGACATCTAGATGACTTCAAACATGCATGGCACAATGAAACAAAACATAGTACAAGTCACCACGATCATTTTGACATATCATACACACAAAACGGACATGCACAGCCAAAGTTATCATCATCACAAAACTGCATCAGAAACTGAAAAACTGGGGACTTAGGAAAATCGAAGCAACCTCTGGTCAACGGGCGGTCAACCGGGTCCGGGCGGCGGAGCGGGTCGGTCAACGGGCTCTGCGGGTCGGGCGGATCCGCAACCCGTTAGGGTTCGGGTGGATCTGGCGCTGGCGATCCGATCGGGGAGATCCTCGATCTCCCGAGGCGGCGGCGACTTCGAGGCCTTGGTCCCGTCGGCTGGGGGCGCTGGGCCTCCGGCGAGGTGGCTGGCGGCGGCCCGGGCGAGAGGGGCGAGGGAGGTGGCCGGCGGCTGGCCGCGGTGGCCGGCGGGGAAGGCGCGGCGAGGGCCGTCGGCGAGGTGGCCTGAGGGCCCGGCGGCGAGCTCCTGGCCGGAGGTGGCCGGCGGGGAACGGCGGTGGCGCGGCCTCGGCTGGAGGATCCGGCCGGAGAAGATGAAGACGAGGGGCGCGGCGGAGGACTCGGAAGCACGGCGGGGTGAGGTCGGAAGCACGGCGCGGCGATGTCGGAAGCACGGGTGCGGCGAGGTTGGAAGAACCGAGCGGCAACGGTGGAAGCACGGCTCGGCAACGGTGGAAGCACGGCGCGGCAGAGGTGGAAACCCTAGGGTTTTGGATGCAAAAATTGGAGGGGGTGGACGTTTATATAGGCACAAGGAACTAGGGTTGTCCAAAAGAGGAGAGGTTTTCGGCCACGAGATCACAATTGAACGGCCTAGATGAATGGAAGGGTTTGAGTTGGGTTGGTGGGCTGTTGGAGGGGTTTCTTGGGCCTCAAAGAGGAGGTACTTTTAGCCCACGAGGATAACTGTTGGAGCATCAAACGAACTCCAAACGCGACAAAACTTGACAGGCGGGTTACACACGACAAAACAACATCGCACGACAAGACTCACGCCAAACCGGAAACGTTACACGGCCAAACACAAAAGAAGGACTCCGGGAAGCCACGGGCACGTGAGAGAGCGCCGGAACTCGAAACGGACAACGGGAAGGAACGAGTGGGACCGGATGCAAACGACAACATAAATGCAATGCAATGCACATGACAACATGACATGGATGAATGCACACACACACACACGACAAAACGAGAAAACCCGAAAAGACGAAGAACCCGAAATGGAACTGATGAAGCCAAGGTTATATTATGAGGAAGCGATGATGAGGAAGCGATGATGAGCCCAGATTCCGCAAAATGGCTTGAGGCCATGAAATCTGAGCTGGGATCCATGTATGAGAACAAAGTGTGGACTTTGGTTGACTTGCCCAATGATTGGCAAGCCATCGAAAATAAATGGATCTTCAAGAGGAAGACTGACGCTGACGGTAATGTTACTGTTTACAAAGCTCGACTTGTTGCGAAAGGTTTTCGACAAGTTCAAGGAGTTGACTACGATGAGACTTTCTCACCCGTAGTGATGCTTAAGTCTGTCCGAATCATGTTAGCAATTGCCGCATTTTATGAAATCTGGCAAATGGATAACAAAACTGCATTCTTTAATGGATTTATTAAAGAAGAATTGTATATGATGCAACCAGAAGGTTTTGTCAATCCTAAAGGTGCTAACAAAATGTGCAAGCTCCAGCGATCCATCTATGAACTGGTGCAAGCATCTCGGAGTTGGAATATACGCTTTGATAAGTTGATCAAAGCATATAGATTTATACAGACTTGCGGTGAAGCCTGTATTTATAAGAAAGTGAGTGGGAGCACTACAACCTTTCTGATAAGTATATGTGAATGACATATTGTCGATCGGAAATGATGTAGAATTTTCTGAAAAGCATAAAGGAGTGTTTGAAAGGAGTTTTTCAAAGAAAGACCTTGGTGAAGCTGCTTACATATTGGGCATCAAGATCTATAGAGATAGATCAAGACGCTTGATAAGACTTTCGATGAGTACATACCTTGATAAGATTTTGAAGTAGTTCAAAATGGATCAGTCAAAGAAGGAGTTCTTGCCTGACTTGTAAGGTGTGAAGTTGAGTAAGACTCAAAGCCAGACCACGGCAGAAAAATATAGAGAGAATGAAAGTCATTCCCTATGCCTCAGCCATAGGTTCTATAAAGTATGCCATGCTGTGTACCAAACATGTTGTGTACCTTGCCATGAGTTTGACAGGGAGGTACAATAGTGATCCAGGAGTAGATCACTGTACAGCGGTCAAAATTATCCTTAGTAACTGGATGACTAAGGAAATGTTTCTCGATTATGGAGGTGATAAAGAGTTCGTCGTAAAGGGTTACGCTGATGCAAGCTTTGACACTAAATCCAGATGACTCTTAGTATCAATCTGGATGCATATTGAAAGTGGGAGCAATTAGCTAGAGTAGCTCCATGCAGAGCATTGTAGACATAGAAATTTGCGAAATACATACGGATCTGAATGTGACAGGCCCGTTGACTAAACTTCTCTCACAAGAAAAACATGATCACACCTTATTACTCTTGGGTATTAATCACATAGCGATGTGAACTAGATTATTGACTCTAGTAAACCCTTTGGGTGTTGGTCACATGGCGATGTGAACTATGGGTGTTATTCACATAACGATGTGAACTATAGGTATTAAATCACATGGCGATGTGAGCTAGATTATTGACTCTAGTGCAAGTGGGAGACTAAAGGAAATATGCCCTAGAGGCAATAATAAAGTTGTTATTTATATTTTCTTATATCATGATAAATGTTTATTATTCATGCTAGAATTGTATTAACTGGAAACTTAGTACATGTGTGAATACATAGACAAAACAGAGTGTCCCTAGTATGCCTCTACTAGACTAGCTCATTGATCAAAGATGGTTATGTTTCCTAACCATAGACATGAGTTGTCATTTGATCAACGGGATCACATCATTAGGAGAATGATGTGATGGATAAGACCCATCTGTTAGCTTAGCACTATGATCGTTTAGTTTTATTGCTATTGCTTTCTTCATGACTTATACATGTTCCTATGACTATGAGATTATGCAACTCCCGAATACCGGAGGAACACCTTGTGTGCTATCAAACGTCACAACATAACTGGGTGATTATAAAGATGCTCTACAGGTGTCTCCGAAGGTGTTCGTGGTGTTGGCATAGATCAAGATTGGGATTTGTCACTCCGAGTGTCGGAGAGGTATCTCTGGGCCCTCTCGGTAATGCACATCATAATAAGCCTTGCAAGCAAATTACTAATTAGTTAGTCACGAGATGATGTATTACGGAACGAGTAAAGAGACTTGCCGGTAACGAGATTGAACTAGGTATTGAGATACCGACGATCGAATCTCGGGCAAGTAACATACCGATGACAAAGGGAACAACGTATGTTGTTATGCGGTTTGACCGATAAAGATCTTCGTAGAATATGTAGGAGCCAATATGGGCATCCAGGTTCCGCTATTGGTTATTGACAAGAGAAGTGTCTCGGTCATGTCTACATAGTTCTCGAACCCGTAGGGTCCGCACGCTTAACGTTTCGTTGACGATATAGTATTGAATGAGTTATGTATGTTGGTGACCGAATGTTGTTCGGAGTCCCGGATGAGATCACGGACATGACGAGGAGCTCCGGAATGGTCCAGAGGTAAAATTTGATATATAGGATGATATGGTTAGGCCAAGGGGTCAAGCCCACAGGGCATTAAGTCGGTGCAAAAGGTGTTTTGCGGAGGCCAGGGAGCCAAACGCCGGAGACCCTGGCGTCCGGCCCTGGGCCAGACGCCGAGGCCCATGGCATCTGGGCCAGACGCCAAGGATTGTGGCGTTTGGTCCTGGAGTCCGAGTGGGACTCTTGCCTTTCGGGCAAAACCGACTTTGAGGAGGCTTTTGCTCCAAGTTTCGACCCCAAGGCTCAACATATAAATAGAGGGGCGGGGCTAGCACCTGAAACACATCAAGATACACCAAGTCGTGTGCCGGCTACCCCGACCCTCTAGTTTATCCTCCGTCTAGTTTCTGTAGTGCTTGGCGAAGCCCTGTAGAGATTGTTCTTCATCAACAACCGTCACCACGCCGTCGTGCTGCCGGAACTCATCTACTACTTCGCCCGTCTTGCTGGATTAAGAAAGCGAGGACGTCATCGAGCTGAACGTGTGCTGAATGCGGAGGTGCCGTACGTTCGGTACTAGATCGGGATGGATCGTGAAGGTGCACGACTATATCAACCGCGTTGATAAACGCTTCCGCTTTCGGTCTACGAAGGTACGTAGACACACTCTCCCCTCTCGTTGCTATGCATCTAGTAGATAGATCTTGCGTGATCGTAGGAGAATTTCGAAAATACTACGTTCCCCAACCAAATGGGTGCTGAAATCTTTTCTCTTTTGGACGCCCTTTCATAGTAGACTTGATGGGTCTAGTATCACTCTTGTGTTTGATGATTGGGATCCCTCTGTATGTGAGCCCTGGAACTGAAAATATTGCCAGACACATGCGTGACAGGAATGCTTCCTTGATGCGCTACTGGGACCCCTTCAGTGGCCCTAGTCCATGGTGGTGAAGAAAACATTTGTGCTTCCTTTCCCTTATCTTTTTCCTTTCTTGCTTTCTTTAGCTGCCTTTTTTTAGCGCATCCATGTCATCTCTAAAAGCATCAACGTGTTTCCTTGCCAATGCCATCCCTTCATCAGTAGTGCAAGCGTATATTGCTTATTCCTTGAAATCATTCAGAATAGATGTATATCTCATGATATTTTTTCCTTCCTCTGTCATACCCTTCTTAACTATTGGTTGTTGGTAATCAGGCTCAAAAAGATCCTCCTCTCGGTCCCATGTCCACCTATCTAGGATATACCTCCTTGGTATCTCGTAGACTCCAATCTGTTCCAATACTCGTAGTATGTGTGCGCACAACAGCCCATCGCGATCAAACTTGCAGCAAGTGCATGAGTATACCCCTTCATCCTTGTTTGCTTGCACATGGTAGTCCACATCCCCATATTTTGGTAGTATGCCTCGGAGCGACCACATCCTGAATGTTTCATCTTGCAAAGTGTTGCATCCGTAAGCAGTCTTTAGCTTCATCTCTACCTGGAACTTGGAGAACAGATTTTGTGTGTATATTCCTCGCGTCTGCAACTCGATTGGGTTCAATGAATACATGTCTGCCTCTTTGTAAATTGTGTCCACTTGCTCTTTCGCCACAGCCACCATTACTTTCTCCTGTATTGCAGTGTATTGTGTTGCGAATTCAACCAATGAGTTGTTTGGGTTCACGTACTTCTTGAGCACAGCATTGAATCCCTCGCTCCTTGCAGTTGTCTACAAGAACGGAAAGAAATGCTTCATGTAGTACACCGGGGCCCAACATTTCCTGTTTTCCCACAGCCAGTGAAAATGTTCGTTGTCGGTCTGGCCATATACATCCATCATTGCCCACCATTTGTTTTCAAACTCTTCCTCTGTGACACACAAAACATGAGAGAATTATAACATCAGACACAATCAATGGTAATTAAAGTACAAGTATGCTGGTAACTTTCCTTAGTTTTCACATGGTAACTTCATGGAACCAATTTCCCATATCTTTTTTTTTGCATGGGACAATTATAACACCAGACACAATCAATGGTAATTAAAGTACAAGTATGCTGGTAACTTTTCTTAGTTTTCAGATGGTAACTTCATGGAACCTATTTCCCATATCTTTTTTTTGCATGGGACAATTATAACATCAGACACAATCAATGGTAATTAAAGAACAAATATGCTGATAACTTTCCTTAGTTTTCAGATGGTAACTTCATGGAACCAATTCCCCATATCTTTTTTTTTGCATGGGACAATTATAACATCAGACACAATCAATGGTAATTAAAGTACAAATATGCTGGTAACTTCTCTTAGTCAACAGATGGTAATTAAAATGGGTCAACGGAATAGGTATGTACCAGTCAAGCTGTTGTCGACACAGTCTTTGAATGCTTTGTTTAGTGGTTTATCATCAGCCATAAGCTTTCCAAGTTTTTCCTGTGCCTTCTTCATTATATGCCAGCGGCAATTTCTGTGTATAATGTTCAAGAAGACCTCGTCGATCGCACTCCTCATTGCAAAGTCCAGGTCTGTGATGATGTTTTTTGGGGCAACACCACCCATTGCTTGGAGGAATGTGTTAAAGAGCCACACAAAGTTCTCCTTTAGTTCGTTTCGAACGAAGCCACACCCAAACTGGATGGATTGATCATGGTTATTAATTCCAATGAATGGTGCACACGGCATCTTGTACATGTTTGTCATGTATGTTGTGTTGAACGACAAACAGTCATTATACTTTGCATATGCCCTGCGTGATGCACCATCTATCCAGAACAAGTTTTCAACCATGTCCTCATCATCAAGTTTGATTCTCCAGTAGAAATATGAATCTTTGGCCCTCATCTCTTGGAAGTACGCAATTGTGCTCCCAACGTCCTTGTGGCGGTGCTCTAAGCGGAACTTAGCTCATTGATTAGCAATGTCTTGTGTCGTGTAAGGTACGTCTTGAGCGCTTCCGTAGAACCATGACATCAGCTGCATCTGCCTCGCAGTCTCAATGTTGCATCCGTGCAGAACCCTCAAGAAGTCCTGCTCCTCCTTCGAAATGTACCGATGTGATGATAAGAATTTTGTTAGGGGCGGTTTTTTGATCAGGGGGTGATTGTGGTTGTCCTCGAAACGGCCAACAGTCCACCATGCATCATCGTGGGTTAGGTACATGTGTGCTTCACATTCAGTCCTAACAACTTTCTTTTTTTCCTCTTCTTGACAATGCTGGCTGGGTTTTCCACATCTTGCAGCTCATCCATGTCCTTGCGTCGTTTGCCATATTTTATACAAACTATGAGCACCCTGCTTATAGTTCCATCCACCCTCTCTTTCTTGAATTGCTGCCTAATTGCAAAGCCAGTCCTGCGCACGTAGATGTTGTAGTGGTCACGTGCGCTCTCCAGGGTGTCAAATTTTGTCCCTTGTAAAGGTGGCTTAGGTGTGGAATATGCCTCCATGTTGCTGCCTTCCATATCAGCGTCGATCCCAGCAGATTCTGGAGTTGCTGGTTATTTTAGTGAAATATTTACTATTGCCTGGTAGATTAGTGGAATATTTCACGAAATAGCAGTTCTCCATCATGGTAATTTTCAAACCCATTTCAATAGTAAATTATTCTTTTCTGACTAAAAATAACGCTGGTAATTTGTACAGTTTTGAACCTGGTAATATGTGTGCCCCAATGCTGGTAATTTTCAACCCCACTTCAATAGTAAAGTATTCTTTTTCTGTCTAAAAATAACCCTGGTAATTTGTATATTATTGAACCTGGTAATATGTGTGCCCTAATGCTGGTAATTTTCAAAACCAATTCAATAGTAAAGTGCTTTGTGTTTTTCATTCCATGACTATATGTAAACACAAATGCTGATAATTTTACCTGTTTCCATGATGCTTGGGTACGCAGAATTGTTGCTTGGTGTGCGTGCTGCACTGTCCTCTTCATGCATTCTCCCTCCTCCTCCATCTTCTACATTTTCTCCTCTACTAGTATCCATTATCTACTCCTGCTTCATTGTTTTTACGTTTCATGTTAGCATACATTTACATGTGTTGACTTTTATTTTTTAACTCATTGTTCTGTTTACTATTTACACAGTTGTTTGAAGGCAAGAATCGCAGGGTTGATTGGGAAGAACACTAAACGGGACAATTACAGTACAACAAGAGCATCTACGTTAAAAGGCACCCCTTTTCTTTATCAAATGATAGTAGTCAGCTAAAGTGCATGATAATTTTACTATGTAATTATTAAGCAGAATTATCTAGAGATGAGTCTTGATTCTTACCAGGGTTGAGTTGATGTTTATGTTGATTCTCTGGAGATGTTTGCCTGGTGATTTTGCCTAGTAATTTCTGTTTGTCCCCCTGATGATTCTTTTTTATCCTCCCGTTTGCCTGGTAATTTCTGGAGATGTTTGCCTGTTGATTTTGCCTGGTAATTTCTGTTGATTCTCCCGTTTGATCCAGATCTGGAGGAGGGGTGGGGGGAGGGGCGGGTGGGTGGTGGGAAGGATCGTGCGGATGGTGGGGAGCGTGTGAGAGATCGGCCTTATACGTTGATCGGCCTGGTAAGTGGGCTGGTGGTCGGCCTGGTAAGTGGGCTTCTCGCCGGTCTGGCCGGCCTAGTAAGTGGGCTACTGGTCGGCCTGGTCAGTGGAAGGGCGATCGAGATGCCTGGTCAGTGGGAGGGCGATCGAGGCGGGTTCCTGGTCGGCCTGGTAAGCGGGAGGCGGATTTGCTATCGGGCACCCCGTTGCCAAATATCGGACTCCAAACTAAAATACATTTAAATACATCAATTTTTATTCATTTTGATGACAAGTATTTCCGGATGGAGGGAGTATATGACTCGTGTGTATTCCAAGAAAATATATGATTAGGGATCTAACAGGAAAAAATATGATTAGGGATCAACAGCCATGGCGGTAGTCAAAGTTGAGCCACACGAAAAATGAATAATTTGAATTATGCCACTATGGATTTTAGATTCAACGGAATTCGAAAAGGAAGTCCAAGGATATTAAAATTTCTGCCATTTTTCTTCGAGAAACTGTGATTAAAGAATTAGTCTATTTTCTTTTTGCCCCTTTTTTTCTCTCCATATTTTCTTCGAATAAAGGAGGTGTTACGAGATTGTTTCTAAGAAAAAGTTAAATTTCTTCCATTCCACTCTAGGCATGTTGTTCTACCATTGTCCCTCTGTCCGAAAATACTTGTCATTAAAATGGACAAAAGGAGATGTATCTAGAACTAAAATACATCTAGATACATTCCCTTTTATTCATTTTGATGACAAGTATTTCCGGACGGAGGGAGTATATTCTTTTTTCTTATCATTATCACTCGTACTTTATTTGCTTAATAAAGTGTATTTTATTTTGCTTAATGAAGTGAGAAGGGATACAACCCTTTTGCCTTAGTCAAGTCATTTTTTTCTTTGTAGAAATCCATATTTGGTGAGTGAAACTGATCATGAACTTGACGCTTGCTTCAAACTACACCGGTTATTAACTTTTAGCAGTCATGTACATGCAATAATTTGGATACACCGAAAATATGCAGCTTTAAAAAATTTCCTTCTCTTATTAATTTTATTTTTCCTTCTCTTATTAATTTTGTGGTATCTTTGATCCTCCGATTGTATCGTCTTCCCTTCTCGTCTATCAACTGTGATGACAATGCCCATATTTATGGATTACTATCTCACAAATGGTCTACACATATATAGATAACTTAGCCATGCAGTGTTGGAGTTTATATAGAGGCGAGAGGCTAAAAGGTTAAGATTAAATTAACCATGAACATTCTTAGGTCTTTAGCACACTTAGCACTAGATCATGCATCTAAATGTACAGATGAACGAGCTAATTAAGCCTGGCTCCAGAAAACCTAAAAGAACTCCTTAATCGCCACTTAATTCTCAGGTCCCCTTTGGGGACAACTAAACCTCGTCGTCAAGAGCTTCCCCATGCACCCACCGTGTTCCCCAGCTTCCTCTGCTTCCCGCCGCACCACCGACGTGCCCCGCTGCCGCCGAGAGCCGGGCCAACGCCACTGCCACCTTTGAGACCATCGTGCCCGGCGCCTCCGTTCCCATCGTCGCGCGGTCTCTTTGTGCCCACACCCAGAGCCGCTGGCAGCCTCCTACCCCGGATCGCCTGAACGACCCTGAGCAGCATCATGACGCCCTCGACGTTGAGGCTCCACCAGCCCAGGCCGTTGCCACGGCGGACCTCGCGGCGCGGAGCGTTCGTCCGGCTCGTCTCGATGGCGTCGAGCAGGTCGGACACGACGGACTTACTCGGCAGCGCTGCAGCGAAGGCGTTGGGGAGTGCACTTGTGCCGCGAACGGCGCCGGCGCCGACAGCGGCACCGAGGGTGATTGTCAGGTGCCGCGCGGGCTGGAGCGCGCCGGCGAGGAGGGAACGGTTGAGCAGCTTCACAACGGCCGACGTGCGCACGGCGCGCTCGATCTGCCTGGCGCTGCTGATGGCGGCAGGCGCGTCGGCGGTTGCCCGGCCGGGCGTTGTAGTGGGCTTCCCGAGGCGCTGTATCCTAGCGTGTGCACGAACCCATGGGTTCCAGTGCTGGCTCTGCTGGTCGCCGGCTTCTTCTCCACCTGAAAATAACCGAACAGTACAAACAAATTAATTAGTTGCGGTTGCGGTACGATCTAGGCACTGACACATCCAAGAAAGAAAAAGTTGGGTCTCTCTAGGGTCGACACGTCCCAATGCAACATAAAGTCAAGAGATTCGTGTATTTGTGTTGCTTAATGTAAAATTTTGGACTATATACTGAGACACCTGCTTGGTAGAATATACAGTAAGCAACCTAGTACCCATGCAAACTACATAGGCATATGTGCAACAATGTTGTTACCTTCTGCATTGGAGAGATCCTGATACGCGCAGAACCGAGAGAAGATCTCGGCCAGTGTGGCGCATTTCCTCTCCGCGGCCCCGGCGCCAACGGCGTCGTCCGGCGGCACGACGACTGCGTAGAAGAACCCCGGCAGCTCGAAGACGAAGACGCGGGCGTCAACGCGTGCAACGAGTGCGTCCCTGGCGAGCATCCACTGGTGGTCACCGACGGTGCAGGAGGCCATGGACACGGGGTGGCCCTCGACCCGGATCATGTGCACCGACAGTTCGCCGGAGCGGAACAGCTGTGAGCCCTCGAACCGGTCGCCACAGAGCACGAAGAGGCTCACCGGCGAGCCCTCGGCGGCGAGTAGCTGCGTGTCCCTGCCCATGCGGTACTCCTTGGTGCGCCCGACCCTCAGCGGCGGCCGGCTAGCATGCGCTCCTCCTGCTCCTCCCCGAGACGCCATCAGTTTGGCAATGCTGCTCGATAGGAAGGCATCAAACGCGCGCACGTTAAAATCAAGAAGAAAACACAATGAGTCGTTCATGTACGCACAATTTAGGCAGGTATAGTGGCACAGTGCCTAAAATGATTGAGCCGATCGACGAGGCCTACTGTTCCGTCTAGATATTTTCAGATATTTCCCATCAGCGCATAATATATGCTACCGGTGACAGCGATAGGAAAAGAATCGAAACACATTTCGATCACCCATGGTTCGTTGTGACTGATACTTGCACGGCCAATTACGCGACCCCTACACATACGCATAGGGAGGTTGCACTCGTAGTGTACTAACTAGGAGGTAGTGTAGTTCTTACCACACACAAGAAGTTCTTAGCTTCGGGCTGGTATTGTGACCTTGGAGATGCACGAGCAAAGCGGCTAAGCTATAGGGAAGGGAGATACATGGGACTGCGAAAAACCCTGACAGAGTGAGGGGAGAAGAAAGAAGAGAGGACGGATGTATGTGTGTGTGTATGTGTGACTATGAGAGGGAGAGAGCTCGGGCAGCCACACTTAAATAAGAGACCGGAGCTATGCGCGCGCTCTCTCCAGTTTGTAGGGAGGGAGAGCACTGAGCAGAGCAGAGCATGCGCGCAAGGGAGGAGGCCGGCCGAGGTCCGCGCGTACGTGGGCGGCGAGGCCATGCATGCATGCACGCGCCACGCACGCGGGAGGGGACACCTCGCGCCCATGTGCCCTCGCCTCCGCGCCACCTCGCCTGGGACCCAGCCCCGGAATGGGCCCCGCGGGGTTACACGTGGCCCCCACAGCGCTACGTGGTTGTCGCCCGTCCACGCGTGGGCTGCGCTGGCCCCTTGCATGCCGCTCCTAGCCTCGTACGTGCAACCGCTCATAGGCCTTCATGGTACAGCTTGCGCGCGAGGTGGGTTTGGGTCGACTTCCCTCGGAGATTTTGAATGGAACCGGTCAGGGTCAGTCAGTGTGGTCACTTCAACCACGGGCTGGTTTACGTGTTTGTTTATGTTTATTTATTACTTCCTTCGTTCGAAAATACTTGTCATCGAAATGAATAAAAAGGATATATCTAGATGTATTTTAATTTTAGATGTATCTTTTTTATTTATTTTGATAACAAGTATTTTGAGACGAATGGAGTGGTACTCTTACATGGAAATGACCTTCCAAATAAGTATGTAAGCATGTTTGCGGTGTAAATAATGCATGTTAGTGGTTTAGCGGTTACTCCATCCATCCCATAATAAAATATACTCTTATAGTATCATGTGACAGAGGGAGTACTGTATATATCAGACCGCAATCTATGAGATACGCATCTGGTCTATACATATATGATTAATGTTTTTTTTCTCTAAAAATCAGTGCAGACACAAGCACTTATATACACGCGCATATACTCACCCCTATGAACGCACATACGCACACCTTACTTCTATGAGCACCTTCGAAAGACTGAGCCGGCATATCATCTTGAAATTTACGAAGTCACCGTAGACACCTCGTCGTCGACGGAAACGTCTTCTCCTATTAAATGCGCATCGTCGGAAATCTTGAAATAAATTCAGAAATAAATGCGAGCACCAGGATTTGAATCCTGACAGGTTAGGGATCCATAGTCCCTCTAACCATCCAACCACAGATTGGTTCCCTATATGATCAATGTTCTATAACCGTATCAGTCTCAACAGAAAATGTTCTGCACCGTACCTGGCAAGTGGCAACTACCGCAG
This sequence comes from Secale cereale, assembly GCA_902687465.1. Classification (NCBI taxonomy): domain Eukaryota; kingdom Viridiplantae; phylum Streptophyta; class Magnoliopsida; order Poales; family Poaceae; genus Secale; species Secale cereale. The sequence goes on along the minus strand of LR738713.1, from coordinate 461,226,850 downwards.
GTAGTTCATTCGTAATACAGGACAGCCTTGAGGTGCATACGTCCACAGTAGACCGTGGCGATCGTAGTTATGCGCACGACCTTCCATGACTCTATAATTGCCGTGAGGTGTCCTTTTTCCTCCTAAAAAGGCGCAAATCTTACCAGTAGTTCTAATTTTAGTTTCGAATCTTTGCGGTAGTTCTGTTTTTAGTTTCGAGCAGAAACATCGATGTGCGTTGCACAGAAGTTGTCAAACCCCATGCCTTCTGACAAAGTTAGAAAACTAGCCTGTTGGAATTTTTTTATAGAAGAAAACTCTGTGAGCAATGCTTCAGTCAAGACTTGAACCTTAATGAGTGGCTGCGAACTCCCGCACCTTGCTAGCTGATCTATGCTCAGTTCTTCTGACAAAGTTAACACTACAACACGCAAGTATCAACAAAAGCCTTGCATTTATAAAGGTAAAACCGGTCAATTGCATCTACTAAAGGTGTCTAGCATGTGGGCTGTTGGTCACTTGGTCTCCTTCATTTTGTGGCATCGAATGTCTCCATCATCACCCGCCTTTTGTACAGCTGCTTGTACCGCGCACAACGACATCAATAGCAGTGTTCCCTCGGTAACATAGATGCAAGTACACATGCAACTCACTTAACATTGACTGAGGCTAAGTTTGTCGCTGAACTGTGTTGTGTTTCACTTATTCTCTAATGTATTGTAAAAAGAATTATGTATAAAAAGTAGGCAAAAAAGGGTCAGACAACACCGAAATAAGCAGGGAACAAACAAGATTATGAGAATTCACCGCAATGCCAAACACAACTATAAAACTAGAAATGTGCAGATTTAAAACTGCAAACTGACTACCAAAGGTGCACTAACGATTAAAAAAACATCATCTCTTTTTAAGACAGCTAATCCGTATTATAAGACACATAGCATAGAGGTTTTGAGGAGCATTTGCTTGCTCACAATGAAAATGAGGTTAATGTTGATGATGAGATTGAACTTCAGTGAGGTGAAAGGTGGAAATAGGTTAGAACACATTGATTACAGAGCTAGTCAAGAGTCTATTAAATCTTTTGAAACTAGGGTGGAAAAAACTCAATGCAACAATTTGGTTGTGGAAGGAGAGAATGATGGAGAAGGCGTCGCCATGAGATGTGACAGACTTAAAGATAAAAAAATGAGGGTTGAGGAGCTTGCCAAGGAAAGGGCAACTGCTAAGGATAATTATGGTAATCTATAGAGATACTAAGCTCCTATGATTTGAAGCGCTCTGGTGCTTCGGGGGTTGTGTGATCGCTGTGGGACCCCCATGTGAGGTTGTTTGTTACTTAGTTTTATTTCCCCTTCTCTCTTTAATTTTTACAGGTTTAATTCATGTGCGCTTATTAAAATTTATGACATTAAAAAGAGAAAATAACAATAATTTTTAGCTTATTAATATTTATTACAATCATGAATATTTTGAAGTTCACGGACATTTTGACAGTTCGTGAACATTTTTAAATAGGAAACTTGTTTAATTTGCGAACATTTTTTGAATTCATGGACATTTTTTATGATTCATTTTTCTCTAAATTCACAATCTTTTTAAAAATTCTTAAAAAATAATAATTAAACTAACCTATTTTTTAAAATAGTCCATTTTTCTGAGCGAGCAGTGGGGCGAGCGAAAAAAATAAACTAACCGAGTGAGAGGAATATGGAGTCATGCTAAGCCAGCGAGAGCTCGTGGGTCGATCCATGTGAGTGTTATAACAGCAATTCCATGATTTTAGCGTGGAATAGGACCTCTCAAGAGACTTAAACGACTATCACCAGCTCGCACCGAGACCGACACGTGTAAAACACCACATCGACACACCAAAAAACTTCATTATGCTCTAGGGACTATTGTGTCCAACAAGAACACGACACGATATACAAACAAAAAACACCATCATAAAATAAATTAAACACAAGTAAAAATTGATAAAACTCAAACAAAACAACTGACCGCAATAATCTACTAGATATAAAAGAATTAATCTCACGAGTGAAGAACGGCGCGGCAAAGCGCGCGTTAGCCTCTAGTCCCCTTGATCCTTCCTCCGACCCTTTCCCAATGCTTCCTTTTTACATTTGACTTCTTGGGTTGGTTTTGATCTTGGGTGTTCTATTGATATGATTGATCATAACTTGTAAATTATTAGAAAAATGGAACAAGCTAGGAAACGTCTATTTCATGAGGATGTCATTAACCAAGCTACTGATCATACCCTTTGTTCACCAGGTTCCATTTACATTAATTGGTGATGCTGCTCTTGATGAGCATTATTGTGATAATGATCATTTAGAAGCTAAATTGGAACAAGACTGCTTTGACCAATTGAAAAGTGTCTTCTCCAGTATGAACAAAAAGATGAGCGGCTCTCAGCACTTGGTTGTGTGAAACACTCTACGCCTATTGGTGGCCTTATAAATTTAGAATTTTTTTCCCAATTTACTGATGTTAAAAATGGAAGGGATTTTCTGGAATAATAGGGGGTTGGGACAAGATGTTAAGAAAAAGATTTGTTAGAGATGTGATCATAGATAGAAAATTGGATTTTATTGGTACCATCAAATCTAATTATATTAAGAAATGTTGAGATTCATTTCTACCTATGATAGGCAAAAGCGAAAATGGTCGAGAGATGAACTTAAGAGGCTCTCGAAGTAGGAATAGATTAAATGGATTTAAATATGTTAAAAAATTAAGGAGGGTGATAGTAACACTACGTATGTCATGCCGGCGCTAATGGAAGGAGAAGGAAAAAAAAACATCAATTCTTTGGAATAAGATGAGGGAACCATTGAGGGGGAAGCCCAGTTGATGAACTACATTACTGAAATTTATTAAAAAAATCTTGAAGAAAATGAGTAGAACATTCCTCTAGTAGCCCATGATATACCTCAGCTTCCATGGGATAAGACTAAGAATTTATCCAGCCCATCTTAATGGAGGAGCCGCCCTTTGTAGTACTCGAAATAGAAAGGAATAAACGCCATGGTCCTCATGGTTTAACTATAGAATTTTATCACGAAATTGGGGATTTAGTGAAGTGGGATCTCAACTCCTTGATGATTTCCAAAGCATGTGTAAATATTGAAAGACTAAACCATAATATATTACCCTTGTACATGAACCTAATGATGCCAAACAAAAATTTAGACTGATTTGTCCTATGAATGTGAGCTTTAAAAGCATAACCAAAGTGCTCGTGAATAGATTGAGCCTCGTAGTTGATCCCATAATTTCTCATACACAAACTTCCTTTATTAATTAAAGATAGGTGCATTATGAAAAGGGTAGTGATCCTTCATGAAGCCGTAAATTCTATACATCGTAATAATCAAAATGCTTTGCTTTTCAAAGTTTATTTTGAAAAATCTTGTGACAAGATTAAATAGACTTTTGTACATTAGATGTTCAAAATGAAAGGGTTTCCTGATAAAATAGTGGGACTAGGTTATGCTTAATATGAGGGGTGGTCATGTGGAAATCAAAGTTAATGATGAAATTGGACCTTTTTTGAAACTCGTAAAGGACTTAGGAAGGGAGATTCTTTCTCTCCTCTCCTTTTTGACTTAGCAACTAATGTCTTGGCCATTATTATGGATAGGGCTAAACAAACTAGTGCGGTTAAAGGTGTCTAGAGTGATTGTCTTAATCAATGGGTTAACATGCTACAATATGATGATGACACAACTTTCCTATCGCAAGATGATGAGATGAGTGCTGGCAATCTTAAAATGTCTGTGTTGACCATCAATTTCATAAAAGTGAATTGTTCCTGTTTGGGGATGCCACTAAAACAAATGATCTTTACCAGGAAACATGTACTTGTAAAATACGGGGAGACGCATTTTGAAATACTTGGTTGATCATGTTTCCAAGGTGAAGGGAAACAAACATTCGAAAGGTGTGGAGGATATATTTTTTTAAATGTGTGGGCGTTGGCAAGGGAAATTGTTAAAATATTGTTTCTAGGCTAACTTCAATGCAAGCCTCTTTTACCAATATTCCCCTATATATGATGTCCTTCTATCACATTCATATGGGGAAATTGGGTAATTTCTTTAGAGCCAGGTTTGTATGGCATGATGATCAAGGAAAGAAAAATATGTCATTTAGTTAGCTGGAAAACCTATTGCAAGCCAAGACACCTGGGAGGTTTGTGGATTTTAAATTTGGAACCGATGAACAAATCCTTGTTAGCTAAATGGTTTTGGAAGCTGGAGACCGAATAAGGTCTATGAAAATCCGTTTCTCTTGTTAAGTATGCTAACAATAACTCTCTCACTCACTCTCTCTCTCTCTCTCTCTCTCTCTCTCTCTCTCTTTGGAATTAAACGTAAGGCGGGTGATTCTCACTTTTGGTATATTATTTTGAAAAATAAAGATCTTCTTACCAACATTTCAAACAACATGTGGGCAATGGAGAGAACATTAGATTCTGGGAGGGCTGGAGGGTGGGAGACAAATATTTGAAACTCACCTATGATAGGCTATATAATTTGATATTTGACCACAATATTAGTGTGGCTTGGGCTATACAAGAGGGTTAGGTGGTTTTAAATTAGAAGAGCTCTATCCAGTTGTACTTTATTACTGTGAATAGCTTGAAACTGAGCTGTGAAGACATTTATCTTATATAAAATATGTTGTTGGGTATTAACGACGTACAAAACAATCATCGTTAAGTCTTTATATAGACAAATGTTGTAGTTGAAAGTGGTTTCCCTAAAAAAAATCTTGTGCAAGATCAAAGTTCCACCTAAAATCCAAGTGTTTATGTGGTTGACGGCCAGAAATAAAATTCCCACTAGTGACAATTTGCTTAGCAAGGTTGGAAAGGTAATAAGAATTGTGTGTTTTATGGACAAGATGAGACATTGAACATTTGTTCGTTCAATATTCAATTTTTGGGATGGTGTGGAGCCTAATGTTCTTTTGACTTAAGAAATACTACAGAAAATTTAAATTCTTGCTTTGGTAAATGGATTATAAGCTTCCCAATATAAACCATTAAATTGGTACTCGTTGGGGTCGTTGCTGTATTTTGAACTATTTGGAGGTGTAGGAATGTTGTATTTGAGAGGAACTGATAAATGATCCAATTATGCTAACCAAATTGATTTATCATTGGATAGCAACTTGGGTAATATTGGAGATAAAGGAGGAAAGCCAAAGGGTGTTGATGCTAAGAGAGACTAATAGAGCAGGTAGCAGGTGGTATTGAGCTTGACATGGGTGGCGTCGTGGAATTCATTAGGTGGCTAAAGATCTTCTTCTACAACTCTCCCTAGCGGCGACAACTCTGTGGTGGTTTTTATCCCTGGATGCATGTGTTATCTTTTAGTTGCTTTAGTTTTGTGTGGTCCGGCTCTGTTTTAAACATTTGGTTTGTGAGTTTCTTTCTCATGGATGCTGCCTATTTAGCCGTTGTGCTTTCATGATTTTGGTGATAATGTGATGTGCTGCTCAATGCCAATAGGCTTTATATAGTAGGAGTTATATGTATGAATCAGATGGTTTCTTTAATAGAAATCGGATGGGAAAACCTCTTACTCATTCGAATATATATAAGACACATAGGATGTCAAACTTCGATATTTGGTATAGACATAGAAAAAATTGAGTAATTAAGTGTTGGCTCATGATAGCTTCTTATCTCAGTGGTAATCTGACAGTAAGCATACGGTTTTCATAAAGACACTCGGATATAGTTTCTTAATCGGCTCGAGGAAAGAATGCAGTGGAAAACATGATCCCGCTAGAGATTCAAGACCACAAGGCTCTAGCTCATTTAGAAGGGCTAAATTCTATCTGAGTCTTAACGAGCATGATCCGGGGTGTGTTTGTTCATTCAGCAGGAGCTAAACCACAATACCTTTCCTATAGGAAGCATTCATAGCGCCTCATTCTATAGATGTCAGGCGCCACTTTTCACCATGGAGGCGCTGCTAAGCCCCCCTTCCCACCCCGACCCTGTTCCCTAGCAAAACATCGAAATCCTCTTTGGATTGGTTGGGAGTGATGCTATATATGTATATGCACATTGTGTTTCTCCTCGAAGACGTCACCAGGGAAGGTGTGGTCCTTGGTGAATCGTACCATGGCTTGGAAGTTTCAGACAACCTAGAGTTCTGAACGGCGGTGATGCGCAATTTTGTGTCCTATTATAGTGGGTCCGCACCCTCGACCCTAGGCGGAAGGGGATATGGTTCCCCTTCTCGGCAGCAGCGGCATAGTCGCGGCGTCGAGTGACTGGTTCCTTTCAGTGATAGCTAGCCTTGTTCCAGACTTCTTCGTCGCCTTGTCTCGGGCTCATGGTTGTTTCTTTCCCTTTGATTACTCCTATCATCTAGATGTCCAAGGGTGTCGGCAATGTAGCCAACATGTGATGTGCTTTGTGCTTCAGGCATTTTCTATGATGTGTTTTTTATGGTCGCCAAGCCAACACCTCTCCTAACTCTTGGGTGAGCACCTTTACAAGTCGGTGCAACATCCTTTCAGTCAGAGCGAGGGGGTAGGGTCCCTCTTCGACTATAGATTAGGAAGGAGTTGTGTTTTCTCTGCCCCGTGGAGCATCCATGACGTTCTGTGGCAATCATCTGATCCTCTCTTGCCCTATCGGCTTCCTTGTTTTGGGTTTATGAGTGTGTAGGAAGCGACATTTGCAAGGTATGCTTACTATATTTTTTATGTTTGTAGTGTGTATTGTGTTGTACGTCAAGATGTCAATGGGGCCCCGATACCCGCGTCCCCGCGAATTTTTACCCTATTAGGGACGGGGATGGGCGTATTTTCATCCCTGCGGGGCTGTTGCTGGGCACATTGTACAACCCGTCATCTTTCATGGGTTTACACCCGTTTCGGTAGTCCCTGAACCTAAAACCCGACAATACCCAGCAAAATAAGTTTTTATGACATGTAAACTATGAATTCTATTTCAGAACTTGTGTACTTGAACATCTTATTGAGCCATGTATGACTGAAATATGCTCTTGTTTGTTGCTGAAATGAGGTATTGTATTGGGCTGAAAAGTGATCCTTGTAGCTGCTGTTATTGCTCTTTTCGCTCAAGTTATGCCGCTGAAATATGCTCCTTGTAGCTTATGAACCATGTACTATTGTATTGTGCTGAAATTGCTCAAGCTATGCTGCTGAAATACGCTCTTTTTGTTGCCGAAATGCTATTCTTTGTTGCTACTATGATTGATTAAATATGCAGATTTCTTCGTGGGTTTAGAGAACCCGATGGTTTAGAGGGCGGGCAAAAAACTAACCCCACACACGATGAAGAAATGGAGACGGGTTTACGATTTTTTCGTGAGGTTGGGTTTGGACAGGCAAAATTCGGTGAGCTTCGAGCCGTTGCCATCTTGAGTTGTAACTATTTCATTTAGTGCCATGTACCGTTTGGCCTTTGTTGGTTTGCTTTTGTTAATTCATTTAGCGCCATGTATGTTCCCCGGATCTGGGTGCGTGCATGGGCATGGCTCGTTCCAAAGTATACAATATTCACCTCTCGGAACATTCATTCAATCTTCAATAAAGTAACACTAAATCAATCAATCGATCGATCGACTAGGGATCCAGATCTCGACCGCATATATCTCAGCACTCGCACCGCCAGTTCGCATGATGGCGCAGCACTGTAGCTGCACGATGCATGCACCCACTGGTCGTGCAACTTGCACCCCCGTCACGGCCCATGCCCTGGCGAGCGATGTCACGTACGCACACAGACGGCGCACCCATCGACGCACGCACCGGGAAGGCCGTCGTCGATCGGCCCCCTTGCCGGCGCCGGGCGTCCCCGCCGCGCGTACGTGGGGCCGTGGGAGCTCGCCACGCGCGGTCGTCGCGCGCCACGTGCCGGGGCAGCTCCCGTTTCTCTTCGTCGCGCTGGTGGGTTCGCCTTTGCCGTTTCGTCTAGCGCGACGGGTTCCCGTCTCTCTGGTCGGGCCAAGGGCTGCTGCACCTGCACGGCCTGGGTCTGGGTCTGGGTAGGGGGCGCGTATCGGAAACCGGCGCGGGGACACGTCACCCGCTGCGCGCGCGCATGCTCCAACAGGCAACCGCCTGGGATCGGCGGTCAACAGCTTGTCAAAAGCCGTTTTCCGTGGGTCCTGGGGTCCCCTTTGGCCACCTCACTGCCTCGGTGGCATGTGGTCAGGCCCTTCCATGTTCTTCCTCTTTTCTTCTCTTTCGTGCGACGGACTTTCGTGCTCTCAGAATCCAGGGTAGCATGCTTTGCGCCATACTGCGGACACGTCTCCGGCATGAGACGTTCTGCGCGCCGTACACCGCCCGAGAGCCTCTGCCAACCGGTACCAAGAACGGGTCTCACACACTACTTTTTTTTTTAATATGATATGATTATATATGCGCGCATACACTAATTCTTATGAACACACATATCATATCCTTATAAGTACTTTCGAGACTGACCGTCTGGTCCGGCATAATCTTGAGATTGACGAAGTCAACCGCTGACGTGCATGCCGAAAATCCTGAGATAAATACAAAAAAATACGAGCATTAGGACTTGAACCGTAATGGGCTACAGATACCACTTTTATTCCAACCATCCAACCATATATGGATTCGTGGATCTCTCACACATTACACACTACTTCAAGGTACAAGCGCAATAGATTCATATCCACGTGAGTCCTTGCACACGGTTAACAACAACATGCAGCTCATTTCTACACACCCACACATAAAAAACATGCAACTCAATTTGGGGCACGGGCCGGCTGAAGTGGATGGTTTAACTATTGTGCCTAGTCAAAGTGATCAACAATTTGTGCTACCTCATAAGCACTGGCGGAGCTATGTAGGAAGCTGCAGGTGCCATGGCCCCAGCCTTGGCTAATTTTGTGAAGAAATTTCTTTTAGTGGGCTAAGCTTGTTTTTTTTTTGGTATTTTATCCTTAGAAAATCAGTATTTTGCCCTCGCCCCCCCCCCCCTAATAATCACCGTCTAGCTTCGGCACTGCTCATAAGTAGGTACAATATCAATGGGGTTGTAATAGATATTCGGTTACAATCTGTCCGCAGGCAACTAACAAGAAAAGAAGGACTTACGTCCAACCAACAATCAAAAACGTCTAAATAAAGAACATGTTTGGGCTAGGATACATGTACCCCCGTTATGCTATATAAAGCGAGGAGCCAGCCTCGTAGATAGACAACTTATAATATTTTGGTATTTTGTACTCTCGATATACTCCAATGCAACGACACAAGCAAGACGCGGGGTATTATCTTCTCTCGAAAGCCCTAACCTGGGTAAAGTTTATTGTCTCTGTTACCATCTCGCCAAGTAGCTTACGGCTAGATTACCCTACCGAGGTGTCTGCCGAATTTAGCTTTAACAGCGATGACCCATACCGTGGGCTTGAAGATATTGGCTTCCTAGATGATCCATTCACGTGTTATAAGGGAGTCATTAGGGAGAAACCAGACCATGTTGTATGCAATACATCATGGTAAATGAAGTTTCCTATGGTAACATTGACAAATTAGTCGCATGTCCATTCTGATCACAAGCGCTAATTTTGGAGACTCGGCACTATGATTTTACAATGCTTATGCAGCTGAGTGTGAGGGAAATATGCCCTAGAGGCAATAATAAAGTTATTATTTATTTCCTTATATCATGATAAATGTTTATTGTTCATGCTAGAATTGTATTAACCGGAGACTTAGTGCATGTGTGAATACATAGACAAAACAGAGTGTCCCTAGCATGCCTTTACTAGACTAGCTCATTGATCAAAGATGATTATGTTTCCTAGCCATAGACATGAGTTGTCATTTGATCAACGGGACCACATCATTAGGAGAGTGATGTGATGGACAAGACCCATCCGTTAGCTTAGCACTATGATCGTTTAGTTTTACTGCTATTGCTTTCTTCATGACGTATACATGTTCCTATGACTATGAGATTATGCAACTCCCGAATACCGGAGGAAGCTATCAAATGTCACAACGTAACTGGGTGATTATAAAGATGCTCTACAGGTGTCTCCGAAGGTGTTCGTGGTGTTGGCATAGATCAAGAATAAGATTTGTCACTCCGAGTGTCGGAGAGGTATCTCTGGGCCCTCTCGGTAATACACATCATAATAAGCCTGGCAAGCAAATGACTAATGAGTTAGTCACGGGATGATGTATTACAGAACGGGTAAAGAGACTTTCCGGTAACGAGATTGAACTAGGTATTGAGATACCGACGATCAAATCTCGGGCAAGTAACATACCGATGACAAAGGGAACAACGTATGTTGTTATGCGGTTTGATCGATAAAGATCTTCGTAGAATATGTGGGAGCCAATATGAGCATCCAGGTTCCTCTATTGGTTATTGACCGAAGATGAGTCTAGGTCATGTCTACATAGTTCTCGAACCCGTAGGGTCCGCACGCTTAACGTTTGATGACGATCGGTATTATGAGTGTATGAGTTTTGATGTACCGAAGGTAGTTCGGAGTCCCGGATAAGATCACGGACATGACAAGGAGTCTCGAAATGTCCGAGACGTAAAGATTGATATATTGGACGACTATATTCGGACACCGGAAGTGTTTCGGAAAGTTTCGGAATAAACCGGAGTGCCGGGGGGGTTACCGGAACCCCCCGAGGAAGCTATGGGTCCTAATGGGCTTTAGTGAAAAGAGAGAGGGCCGGCCAGGGCTGGGCCGCGCGCCCCTCCCCTTGGTCCGAATTGGACAAGGAAGGGAGGGGGGCGCCCCTTTCCTTCTCCCTCTCCCTCTCCTTCCTCCCCCTCTCTCCCTCTTGGTGATTCCTACTAGGAATAGGATTGCAATCCTATTCCTAGTAGGATTGCTCCTCTAGGCGCGCCATAGGGGGCCGGCCGGCCTCCCCATTGCTCCTTTATATACAGGGGCAGGGGGCACCCTAGAACACATAAGTTGATCTTTCCAGCCATGTGCGGTGCCCCCCTCCACAGAAACACACCTCGATCATACCGTTGCAGTGCTTAGGCATAGCCCTGCGCTGGTAACTTCATCATCCGTCACCATGCCGTCGTGCTGACGAAACTCTCCCGTGAAGCTCAACTGGATCAAGAGCTCGTGGGACGTCATCAAGCTGAATGTGTGCTGAACGTGGAGGTGCCGTACGTTCGGTGCTTGATCGGTTGAATCGCTAAGAAGTTCGACTACATCAACCGCGTCACTTGACGCTTCCGCTTTCGGTCTACAAGGGTACATAGACACACTCTCTCTCTTTCGGTCTACAAGTTGAAATTAGTATTTCATACTCATGCCCGTGTCGAGAGGTATGGAACCTATGACAGTACTTTGCCTACAAGATGGAGGAGAATAGCTCAACCAGTGAGCATATGCTCAGATTGTCTGGGTACTACAATTGCTTGAATCAAGTGGGAGTTAATCTTCCAGATAAGATAGTAATTGACAAAATTCTCTAGACACTATCACCAAGTTAGTAGAACTTCGTGATAAACTATAATATGCAAGGGATGACTAAAGTAATTCCAGAGCTCTTCGCGATGTTGAAATCGGCGAAGGTAGAAATCAAGAAAGAGCATCAAGTGTTGATGGTTAACAAGACCACTTGTTTCAAGTAAAGGACAAAGGGATAGAAGGGGAACTTCAATAAGAATGACAAGTAAGTTGTCACTCCCGTGAAGAAATCCCAAGCTAAAATCAAGCCTGAAACTAAGTGCTTCTACTGCAAAGGAAATGGTCACTAGAAGTGGAACTGCCCTAGATACTTGGCGGATAAGAAGGATGGCAAAGTGAACAAAGGTATATTTCATATACAGATTATTGATGTGTATTTTACTAGTGTTCATAGCAACCCCTGGGTATTTGATACCAGTTCAGTTGCTAAAATTAGTAACTTGAAACGAGAGTTGCAGAATGAACAAAGACTAGTTAAAGGTGAAGTGACGATGTGTGTTGGGAGTGGTTCCAAGATTGATCTGATCATCATCGCACACTCCCTATACTTTCGGGATTAGTGTAGAACCTAAATAAATGTCATTTGGCATTTGCGTTGAGCATGAATATGATTTGATCATGTTTGCTGCAATACGATTATTCATTTAAAGTCATAGAATAATTGTTATTCAGTTTACATGAATAAAGCCTTCGATGGTCATACACCCAATGAAAATAGTTTGTTGGATCTCGATCGTAGTGATACACATATTCATAACATTGAAGCCAAAAAGATGCAAGGTTAATAATGATAGTACAACTTATTTGTGGCACTGCCGTTTAGGTCATATTGGTGTAAAGCGCATAAAGAAACTCCATAGTGATGGACTTTTGGAATCAGTTGATTATGAATCACTTGGTGCTTGCTAACCATGCCTCATGGCCAAGATGACTAAAACTCCGTTCTTCGGAACAATGGAGCGAGCAACATATTTGTTGGAAATCATACATACTGATGTATGTGGACTGATGAGTGTTGAAGCTCGCGGCGGGTATCATTATTTTTTGACCTTCACTAATGATTTGAGCAGATATGGGTATATCTACTTGATGAAGCACAAGTCTGAAACATTTGAGAAGTTCAAAGAATTTCAGAGTGAAGTAGAGAATCATCGTAACAAGAAAATAAAGTTTCTACGATCTGATCGCGGAGGTGAATATTTGAGTTACGACTTTGGTCTTCATTTGAAACAATGTGGAATAGTTTCACAACTCACGCAACCCGGAACACCATAGCGTAATGGTGTGTCTGAACGTCGTAATCGTACTTTATTAGATATGGTGCGGTCTATGATGTCTCTTACCGATTTACCACTAACGTTTTGGGTTATGCATCAGAGACAGCTGCATTCACGTTAAATAGGGCAACATCTAAATCCGTTGAGATGACGCCTTATGAACTGTGGTTTGGCAAGAAACCAAAGTTGTCGTTTCTTAAAGTTTGGGGCTGCGATGCTTATGTGAAAAAGCTTCAACCTGATAAGCTCAAACCCAAGTCGGAGAAATGTGTCTTCATAGGATACCCAAAGGAGACTATTGGGTACACCTTCTATCAAAGATCCGAAGGCAAGATATTCGTTGCTAAGAATGAATCCTTTCTAGAGAAGGAGTTTCTCTCGAAAGAAGTGAGTGGGAGGAAAGTGGAACTTGATGAGGTAATTGTACCTTCTCCCGAATTGGATAGTAGTACATCACAGAAATTGGTTCCAGTGATTCCTACACCAATTAGTGAGGAAGCTAATGATGATGATCATGAAACTTCGGATCAAGTTACTGCTGAACTTCGTAGATTAACCAGAGTACGTTCTGCACCAGAGTGGTACAGCAACCCAGTTTTAGAAGTCATGTTACTAGACCATGATGAACCTACGAACTATGAGGAAGCGATGATGAGCCCAGATTCCGCAAAATAGCTTGAGGCCATGAAATCTGAGATGGGATCCATGTATGAGAACAAAGTGTGGACTTTGGTTGACTTGCCCGATGATCGGCAAGCCATCGAAAATAAATGGATCTTCAAGAGGAAGACCAACGCTGACGGTAATGTTACTGTTTACAAAGCTCGACTTGTTGCGAAAGTTATTTTGACAAGTTCAAGGAGTTGACTACGATGAGACTTTCTCACCCATAGCGATGCTTAAGTCTGTCCGAATCATGTTAGCAATTACCGCATTTTATGAAATCTGGCAAATGGATAACAAAATTGCATTCTTTAATGGATTTATTAAAGAGGAGTTGTATATGATGCAGCCAGAAGGTTTTGTCGATTCTAAAGGTGCTAACAAAATGTGCAAGCTCCAGCGATCCATCTATGGACTGGTGCAAGCATCTCGGAGTTGGAATATATGCTTTGATAAGTTGATCAAGCATATAGTTTTATACAGACTTGCGGTGAAGCCTGTATTTGCAAGAAAGTGAATGGGAGCACTACAGCCTTTCTGATAAGTATATGTGAATGACATATTGTCGATCGGAAATGATGTAGAATTTTCTGGAAAGCATAAAGGAGTGTTTGAAAGGAGTTTTTCAAAGAAAGACCTCGATGAAGCTGCTTACATATTGAGCATCAAGATCTATAGAGATAGATCAAGACACTTAATAAGTTTTTTCAATGAGTACATACCTTGACAAAGTTTTTTGAAGTAGTTCAAAATAGAACAGTCAAAGAAAGAGTGTTTGCCTGTGTTGCAAGGTGTGAAGTTGAGTAAGACTCAAAGCCCGACCACAACAAAAAATAGAGAGAGAATGAAAGTCATTCCCTATGCCTCAACCATAGGTTCTATAAAGTATGCCATGTTGTATACCAGACCTATTTTATGTCCTGCCCTGAGTTTGGCAAGGGAGTACAATTTTGATCTAGGAGTAGATCACTGGACAGCGGTCAAAATTATCCTTAGAGGACTAAGGAAATATTTCTCGGTTATGGAGGTGATAAAGAGTTCGTCGTAAAGAGTTACGTCGATGCAAGCTTTAACACCAATCTGGATGACTCTGAGTCTCGATCTGGATACATATTGAAAGTGGGGGCAATTAGCTAAAGTAGCTCCGTGCAGAGCATTGTATACATAGAAATTTGCAAAATACATACGGATCTGAATATAACAGACCCGCTGACTAAACTTCTCTCACGAAGCAAAACATGATCAGACCTTAGTACTCTTTGGGTGTTAATCACATGGCGGTGCGAACTAGATTGTTGACTCTAGTAAACCCTTTGGGTATTGGTCACATGGCGATGAGAACTATGGGTGTTAGTCACATGGTGATGTGAACTATTGGTGTTAATCACATGGTGATGTGTTCTAGATTATTGACTCTTGTGCAAGCGGGAGACTGAAGGAAATATGCCCTAGAGGCAATAATAAAGTTATTATTTATTTCCTTATATCATGATAAATGTTTATTATTCATGCTAGAATTGTATTAACCGGAAACTTAGTGCATGTGTGAATACATAGACAAAACAGAGTGTCCCTAGTATGCCTCTACTAGACTAGCTCATTGATCAAAGATGGTTATGTTTCCTAGCCATAGACATGAGTTGTCATTTGATCAACGGGATCACATCATTAGGAGAATGTTGTGATGGACAAGACCCATCCGTTAGCTTAGCACTATGATCATTTAGTTTTACTGCTATTGCTTTCTTCATGACTTATACATGTTCCTATGACTATGAGATTATGAAACTCCCAAATACCGGAGGAACACCTTGTGTGTTATCAAACGTCACAATGTAGCTGGGTGATTATAAAGATGCTCTACAGGTGTCTCCGAAGGTGTTCGTGGTGTTGGCATAGATCAAGAATAGGATTTGTCACTCCGAGTGTCGGAGAGGTATCTCCGGGCCCTCTCGGTAATACACATCATAATAAGCCTTGCAAGCAAATGACTAATGAGTTAGTCACGGGATGATGTATTACATAACAAGTAAAGAGACTTGCCGGTAACGAGATTGAACTAGGTATTGAGATACCGACGATCGAATCTTGGGCAAGTAACATACCAATGACAAAGGGAACAACGTATGTTGTTATGCGGTTTGACCGATAAAGATCTTCATAGAATATGTAGGAGCCAATATGAGCATCCAGGTTCCGCTATTGGTTATTGACCGGAGATGGGTCTCGGTCATGTCTACATAGTTCTCGAACCCGTAGGGTCCGCACGCTTAACGTTTGATGACGATCGGTATTATGAGTTTATGAGTTTTGATGTACCGAAGTTAGTTTCGAGTCCCGGATAAGATCACGGACATGACGAGGAGTCTCGGAATGTCTGAGACATAAAGATTGATATATTGGACGACTATATTCGGACATCGGAAGTGTTCCGGAAAGTTTCCGAATAAACCGGAGTGTCGGGGGTTACCGGAACCCCCCGGGCAAGCTATGGGCCCTAATGGGCTTTAGTGGAAAGAGAGAGGGCCGGCCAGGCCTGGGCCACGCGCCCCTCCCCTTGGTCCGAATTGGACAAGGAAAGGAGGGGGGCGGCGTGATACGTCTCCAACGTATCTATAATTTTTTATTGTTCCATGCTATTATTTATGAAGTCTTGGATGTTTAATGGGCTTTATCATTCACTTTTATATCATTTTTGGGACTAACCAAGTAACCCAAAGGCCCAGTCTAGATTGCTGTTTTTTTGCCTATTTCAGGGTTTTGCAGAAAAATAATATCAAACGGAGTCCAAACGGAATGAAACCTTTGCGAGAGATATTTTTGGAGAAAATCACGCACAGGAAGCTTCAGGACCAAGTCAGGGCACAGAGGGGCTGCCCTCGAGGGTGGGGGGCGCGCCTCCTGCCTTGAGGCCCCCTCGTGTGGCCCCCGGTGCCCTCCTTCTTCCTATATATATATCCACGTACCCTAGAAACTCCATACGCAGAGAGAAAACCCTAATTCCACCGCCGTAGCTTCTGTTCCCGTGGAGATCTCATCTTGGAGCATGTTCCGGAGCTCCACCGGATGGGGATCCACCACAAAGGCCTTCATCATCATCATCATCATCGCCCTCACCCTGAGTTGTGAGTAGTTTACAACAGACCTTCGGGTCCATAGCTAGTATCTAGGTGGCTTCTTCTCTCTCTCCCTAGATCTCAATACAAAGTTCTCCTCGGTCTTCGAGGAGATCTATTCGATGTAATGTCTTTTTGCGGTGTGTTTGTCGAGATCCGATGAATTGTGAGTTTATGATCAAGGTTATCTATGAAAGATATTTAGTTCTTCTCTGAACTTTTTATGTGTGCTCATAATATCCTTGCAAGTCTCTTCGAATTATCGGTTTGGTTTGGCCTACTAGATCTATAGTTCTTGCAATGGGAGAAGTGCTTGGCTTTGGGTTCAATCTTGCGGTGTCCTTTCCCAGTGACAGTAGGGGCAGCAAGGCACGTATTGTATTGTTGCCATCGAGGATAAAAAGATGGGGTTTACATCATATTGCTTGAGTTTATCCCTCTACATCATGTCATCTTGCTTAAGGCGTTACTCTGTTCGTATGAACTCAATACACTAGATGCATGTTGGATAGCGGTTGATGTGTGGAGTAATAGTAGTAGATGCATAATCGTTTCGGTCAACTTGTCTCGGACGTGGTGCCTATATACAATGATCATGCCTAGATAGTCTCATAATTTTATGCTTTTCTATCAATTGCTCGACAGTAATTTGTTTACCCGTCGTAGAATACCGCTATCATGAGAGAAGCCACTAGAGAAAACTATGGCCCCCGGGTCTATTCTCAACATATCAATCTACATCTACTTTACTTTTACCGCTTTTATTTGTTGTTTTATTAAACTAAATATACCAAAAATATAAACTATCATCTCTATCAGATCTCACTCTCGTAAGTGACCGTAAAGGGATTGACAACCCCTTATCGCGTTGGCTGCGAAGTTCTTATTTGTTTGTGCAGGTGCGAGGGACTCGCGCGTGGTCTCCTACTGGATTGATACCTTGGTTCTAAAAAACCGAGGGAAATACTTACGCTACTGTGCTGCATCTCCCTTTCCTCTTCGAGGGAATACAACGCAAGATCAAGAGGTAGAAAGAAGAAATTCTGGCGCCGTTGCCGGGGAGGCTTACGCAAAAGTCATATACCAAGTACCTATCACAAACCCTTATCCTTCGCATTACATTTATTTGCCTCTCGTTTTCCTCTCCCCCACTTCACCCTTGTCGTTTTATTTGCCCTTATTCCGTCGTGTGTTTATCATTCGCTTGCCTTTTTGTTTGCTTGTGTGCTGCTTGTCTGCTTGTCATCATGTCTAGCACACCTATCATTATCACCACTCCCGAGAGTGAGGTCCTCAACTTTCAACAAAGGGAGGAAGAAAACTTAAAAGATGTCTGGTATAGAATTTGCAATGCTCAAAATAGATCTAATCGGAAGCTTTCCACTTTCGTGCTTCTTCGCAATTTTTATATTGGCATAACTCCATGGAATAGATTTATCTTAGATACCATTACCGGAGGGAATTTCTTGGGTATCCACACCGTTGATTCTTATAAAGCTTTGACTAAATTATTGGGTTCACCACCTCTTATGGTTAATGGGACCGTCTTAACTTTGGAGCATGTCATGCAAAGGTTAGAAATAATTGAAAAGAAAGTTGCTACGGTAGAACTGGTAGAGAACTTGGATAGAAAAATTCATAATGAAATCACCCAGTATGGATCTAAGGTAGGAGTTGTTCTGAAAAATCTTAAGGAAAAAGAGCCCATAGTTAAAGAAACGCAAGATCAGGATTCTACTAGAATCAATAAGCTTGAGGATGTTATCACTAATGTGGGTTCTGCTCTTTCCGCTGTAAAAACTACTCCAAATACCTCCACTAAATTATCTAAGTTCATGTATGTCCCTAAAGACAAGGGTGAAACATCTAGACATGCGGATCTCAAATCCACAAGTGTTCACCCTAATTTTTTTACTTTTGCAAGAGACCCTTTTGACACTTTAGAATTTCTTGATTTCTTGCCCAAGAGTTTGATTATTCATAGGGACAAAGAAGTGCCCAATAATCATAAGTGCTTAATCAAAGAACTGCCTTCCAAAGATGGCAATACCTAGATCTATCTTGTATCGTGCCTAGCTAGGGGCGTAAAACGATAGCGCTTGTTGGGAGGCAACCCAATTTTATGTTTTTTGTTTTTGTTGCTGTTAGGGAGTAAATATTGCATCTAGCCTCTGATTAGATGTGGTTTCATGTTTTGTTTAGTGTTTGTGCCAATTAGAACCTTTGGTAAGACTTGTGTGAAGTTTATATGATCTTGCTGTAAAAAACAGAATCCTTAGCGCTCGCTAAAGTAGTCGTGAGATTTTACTGGAGCGTGATTTTTAGTTGATTATTTTTTCTGATGATTGGTAGAAAATTTCACAAATTTACCAATTTATTTTGAATTTTTTGGAGTTCCAGAAGCAGGAGAACCCTGCAGATTACTACAGACTGTTATGTCTTTGACAGATTCTGTTTTTCGTGTGTTGTTTGCTTATTCCGATGCATCTATGAGTAATATTGGAGGATATGAACAATACAGAACATGGATTACAGTAGGTTTAACACCAATATAAACAAAGAATGAATTCATTGATGTACCTTTGAGTAGTGGTTTGCTTTCTCATACTAACGGAGCTCACGAGAATTTTTGTCTAAGTTTTGTGTTGTGAAGTTTTCAAATTTTGAGTATTGCTTTGATGGACTATGGAACAAGGAGTAGCAAAGGCCTAAGCTTGGGGATGCCCATGGCACCCCAAGTAAATTCAAGATAATCAAAAGCCTAAGCTTGGGGATGCCCCGGGAAGGCATCCCCTCTTTCGTCTTCATCCATCGGTAACTATACTTGGAGCTATATTTTCATTCGCATCATGCTATGTGTTTTGCTTGGAGCGTCTTGTATAATTTGAGTCGTTGCTTGTTAGTTTGCCACAATCATCCTTGTTGACACACCTATTTGAGAGAGTTAAATATGGCCTAGAAATTATTAGAACACTTTATGTGCGTCACTTATATCTTTTGAGTTGAATAGTTTTTGCTCTAGTGCTTCACTTATATCTTTTAGAGCATGGTGGTGGTAATATTTTGTAGAAATTGTTGAACTCTCATGCTTCACTTATATCTATTTGAGAGTCTATCAAAACAGCATGGTAAAGTGTTTAGGCTAAAGAAACTAGTCTTCACATGATAAACATCCATTGTCAATGTAGTAAAAAAAATCACACCAAGTGCATTGAATAGAATGAGATGTTGGATGCTTGATAATTGTTTTGAGACATGAGGATAGTGATATTAGAGTCATGCTAGTGGAGTTATTATGAAATTGAGAAATACTTGTGTTAAGGTTAGTGATTCCCGTAGCATGCATGTATGGTGAACCGTTGTGTGACTAAGTTAGAGCATGAGGTATTTATGGAGTGTCAACCTTTGTGTGGAGGTCGGGGGCGCGCGATGTTTAACTCCTACCAACCTCCCCCCTAGCAGCATGCGTTGATTGCTTTGTTTTGATGACTCGTAAATTTTTGCAACTAGATGATTCCCCTTGCGTTGTGGCGGGACCTGCTAACAAATTTATGTGAAAACTGTATTTGTTATACCATGGAAACATGAACCCATGGATCGGCAATTAACTCATTTGAGTACTCTTTTATGTAGAGCTTAGAGTTAAGTACCTGACTACATATGGACTCGACTAAACACGGTAGAAATAGAGTTGTAGTATTCATCAAGAAGATGCAATCATGGGTGCCAGAAAAGCAAAAATGATGTGAAAAAAGTTGTTCATCATCAGTCTTTTGTTTGGATAATGGAATAGATGGCACTCAGTCATCCTTTATAGACCATGATTTTAGCTCAACAATTTTACTTCAAGATGACTCATCATTGTAATTAAGGACAAACAACTGAGTCACATGAAGCAAGTGGGTAGAATTTAAAAACCAATTGAATCTGTTCCACCATTGCCTGTTTAGACATAATTCTCCGTTGATTCTCATTGTTAGGTGTCACTGGAAGTTGAAAATCACAGCTAGGTCTCATAGGGTCTTGAACACTGGATATGTGACAGCAGTTTCTTGCATAACATCGGAGGAAATATATACAAATCTACACTGAACAAAGAGTTGATGTCAGGGTATACAATGTTCCTGTTATAAAGTAGCGCCAATTAAATCTTTAGAACAAAACTACAATAGAGTAGAAATTAAAAAATGAGGATTTTCTGACCATCAACAACAATTGAGCCAAACAAAGTTACTACTAAGAGGGCAATCAAATAATCATAGCAGTATCTAGTGCCTAGTGGTGTCAAGAGGTATAAAAAGCAGATGGGTTACTATTATGAAAATTTAGTTCTTCAATCACTGTTCGCTCCTGCCATTTTCTTTCAATGTGAGGATGGCATTTGGAAGACCTGGGATCCTCTCAAATATAAAATCTTCCTATGGCTATTAGTTTGCAGGCGAATTCTGACAACTAATCAACTTGCAAAGAGAGGCTACCTCACAATCATAGTTGTGCATTTTGTAGCGGCCATGATGAAGACGCTGACCATTCGTTCTTCGACTGTGCGGTTGTCAGTATGGTTAGGCATGCCGCGCTTAGCTGGGCCGGCCTACAGCCCCTCCATCAATAGATGAACACCACTTTCACGTATTAGTGAACTGCTGCTGCTTCAACTCTTCGGACCAGCAAGGAAAAAGGGTTTAACTCTCTGTAGTCACCTTGGTCGGCGTCTGGTCCATCTAGAATGAGCGAATAGTATAAGTAACTGCAACGTGCATGTGTAATGCAAATAAAATCATAAATTTGGTAAGGCATGGGGCTCGTACGTACCAAACCTGTCAGATGGTTATATATGAATTTGGGAAGTAGGTTAGGTTGCACATCAAGAAGCACTAATTCACTGTCAGACCCTTACATATTTGAAGAACAATATCCTCTCAAAGAAACAACACACGAAACATGAGCATCTGGGACTGGACAATGACTGTCCAACAAAATTTAGTTTAGATATTAATCAAGCACACAAATATGCAGAAGTAGCAATGTATAGGAACAATGTGTGTGTGCATGTACTCCCTGTAGCATGTAAGGATGCACAGGGAAAAATCTACTGAAGAACAATAGGGGTACATGACCTTCAAGTGCAGAAGAATCCTTGCCGTAGTCCGTAGGTCGCCGTCCTCGCCCAGTTGAAGCTAGCAACCACCTCGGAATTATCTTCAAGTGCCTAGAAACATCACAACACCAAATCAAGCCAATCACGAAGCAAGCACACCAGAAAAGAGCAGAGGCCCAAGATCACCATTGATATCGATCTTCATCAGACCTGTGCTGACCACAGAACCAACAAAAATGAAAGAAGATTAATTAACCAAAGCACCAAAAGAAGTCCAAAACTACAACAACTAATAAGTGAATGAAGATACATGCCAATCATGAGGAGAAGAGATGATCACACTCTTCTTCAGGTTGTGCTTGCGGGCAACGGCTAGGAGGCATGGCGTAGCGAGCTTCTACTTCCAGAACTCATCCCGATGGGACCGCGCCACGTTTGCTGCATCTAAGGCCATCAGCGCTAGGAGATCCCGAAGCAGAGCAACTCGTGTGCACTGGCTCAGTGGGCTGCGCGGGGATGGCTGGCGCATCTGAGGCCGCCGTCATGAAGAGGCCTGTAGTAGAGCGTCCTGCTAGTAGTAGGGCCGCAGTGGCCATGGCCGCATATGGTGCGTCCGATGACGCAAGAGCGAGAAAGGTTCGGAGGGGACCATCGCGTCTGAGGTCGCCGACGTGAGGAGGGCCCGGAGCAGACGAATGGCCTGCACACATGCTGATTCGGCTGCGTGGAGATTGCCGCTTGATCACTCCTTCGACGGAAAGGATGATGCCTACAATCAGATCAGGAGACAGCGATGTTGAGTTGCAGGAATCGTGGAACAGGAGGCGTAGTGCCTTGGTGCGGTAGGATGCGGGGATTGCAGAAATAGGAGGGGAAGTGAAGTGGAAGGGACGGTTCACGGTTGATGAGGGAAGAATGCGAAGCATAAGCGGCGGGAAGGGGAGATGGGCGCAGGCCGACCAACTCGTTCGGGCTTCCAAATTAATTATTGTGAGGATCAGGAAGCCAAAAGAAGAACCTGAGCGTGCCGGTTAATTGTATCGAGGTCACCATCAATCCAATGGAGATTGTCCAGACCGATAGATTGTACAGCTTGGAAACTGAATGCTGATGTGGCATGATAATGACGTGGATAGTGTGCATGTGAAGAGAATTGGTAGTAGTGGGGATCAACTTCTTAAGAATGTAAGATAAGTATATGAGTTCTTATGACTAATGTTGAGTCCATGGATTATATGCACTCTCACCCTTCCACCATTGCTAGCCTCTCTTGTACCGCGCAACTTTCGCCGGTGCCATAAACCCACTATATATCCTTCCTCAAAACAGCCACCATGTTGTTCCTCAAAACAGCCACCATACCTACCTATCATGGCACTTCCATAGCCATTCCGAGATATATTGCCATGCAACTTTCCACCGTTCCGTTTATATGACACGCATCATATTGTCATATTGCCATGCATGATCATGTAGTTGACATCGTATTTGTGGCAAAGCCATCATGCATAATCTTTTCATACATGTCACTCTTGTTTCATTGCACATACTGGTACACCACCGGAGGCATTCATATAGAGTCATACTTTGTTGTTGTGGTATCGAGTTGTAATTTCGTGTTGTAATGAAAGTGTGATGATCATCATTATTAGAGCATTGTCCCATGGGAGGAAAGGCTGAATCTATAAAGCCCCTCCGCAAAAAAAAGAAGAAAGGCCAAAGAAAAAAAAAAGAAAAAAAAGAAAGGCCAAAAAAAAGAAAAAAAAAGAAAAAAGGAAAATAAAAAAGGACAATTGCTACTATCTTTTTCCACACTTGTGCTTCAAAGTAGCACCATGTTTTCGTTGTAGAGAGTCTCATGCTTAGTCACTTTCATATACTAGTGGGAATTTTCATTATAGAACTTGACTTGTATATTCCAACGATGGGCTTCCTCAAATGCCCTAGGTCTTCGTGAGCAAGCAAGTTGGATGCACACCCACTAGTTTCTTTTGTTGAGCTTTCATTCATATTTAGCTCTAGTGCATCTGTTGCATGGCAATCCCTACTCACTCAAATTGATATCTATTGATGGGCATCTCCATAGCCCGTTGATACGCCTAGTCGATGTGAGACTATCTCCCTCCTTTTTATCTTCTCCATAACCACCTCTATTCCACCCATAGTGCTATATCCATGGCTCACGCTCATGTATTGCGTGAAAGTTGAAAGGTTTGAAAAGAGAGAGTATGAAAACAAATGATTGGCTGAAATCGGGTTTGTGCATGATATGAATATTTTTGTGTGATAATAAGGGAGCGTAGCCAACACTATATGATTTTGTAGGGATAACTTTCTTTAGCCATAGTATTTTGAGAAGACATGATTGCTTTGTTAGTATTGCTTGAAGTATTGTTATTTCTTATGTCAATATAGACTTTTATCTTGAATCTTTCAGATCTAAACATTCATGCCATAATTAAGAGAATTACATTGAAAAACTATATTGGTTAGCATTCCACATCAAAAATTCTTTCTTTATCATTTACCTACTCGAGGGCGAGTAGGAATTAAGCTTGGGGATGCTTGATACGTCTCCAACGTATCTATAATTTTTGATTGTTCCATGCTATTATTTATGAAGTCTTGGATATTTAATGGGCTTTATCATTCACGTTTATATCATTTTTGGGACTAACCTACTAACCCAAAGGCCGAGTCCAGATTGCTGCTTTTTTGCCTATTTCAAGGTTTTGCAGAAAAAGAATATCAAACGGAGTCCAAACGGAATGAAACCTTTGCGAGAGATATTTTTGGAGAAAATCACGCACATGAAGCTTCATGACCAAGTCAGGGGACAGAGAGGCTGCCCTCGAGGGTGGGGGGCGCACCCCCCTTCCTAGGGCGCGCCCCCCAGCCTCGAGGCCCCCTCATGTGGCCCCCGGTGCCCTCCTTCTTCCTATATATATATCCACGTACTCCAGAAACTCCATACGCAGAGATAAAACCCTAATTCCACCGTCGTAGCTTATGTTTCCGTGGAGATCCCATCTTGGAGCCTGTTCCGGAGCTCCACCGGAGGGGGGATCCACCACGGAGGCCTTCATCATCATCATCATCGCCCCCACCATGAGTTGTGAGTAGTTTACCACAGACCTTCGGGTCCATAGCTAGTATCTAGATGGCTTCTTCTCTCTCGCTGGATCTCAATACAAAGTTCTCCTCGGTCTTCGAGGATATCTATTCGATGTAATCTCTTTTTGCGGTGTGTTTGTCGAGCTCCGATGAATTGTGAGTTTATGATCAAGGTTATCTATGAAAGATATTTGGTTCTTCTCTGAACTTTTTATGTGTGCTCATAATATCCTTGCAAGTCTCTTCGAATTATCGGTTTGGTTTGGCCTACTAGATCTATAGTTCTTGCAATGGGAGAAGTGCTTGCTTTGGGTTCATTCTTGCGGTGTCCTTTCCCAGTGATAGTAGGGGCAGCAAGGCACGTATTGTATTGTTGGCATCGAGGATAAAAAGATGGGGTTTACATCATATTGCTTGAGTTTATCCCTCTACATCATGTCATCTTGCTTAAGGCGTTACTCTATTCGTATGAACTCAATACACTAGATGCATGCTGGATAGCGGTCGATGTATGGAGTAATAGTAGTAGATGCAGAATCATTTCGGTCTACTTGTCTCGGACGTGATGCCTATATACAATGATCATTCCTAGATAGTCTCATAATTATTCGCTTTTCTATCAATTGCTCGACAGTAATTTGTTTACCCGCCGTAGAATACCGCAATCATGAGAGAAGCCACTAGGGAAAACTATGGGCCCCGGGTCTATTCTCAACATATCAATCTACATCTACTTTACTTTTACCGCTTTTATTTGTTGTTTTATTAAACTAAAAATACCAAAAATATAAACTATCATCTCTGTCAGATCTCACTCTCGTAAGTGACCGTAAAGGGATTGACAACCCCTTATCCCATTGGCTGTGAAGTTCTTATTTGTTTGTTCAGGTGCGAGGGACTCGCGCGTGGTCTCCTACTGGGTTGATACCTTGGTTCTCAAAAACCGAGGGAAATACTTACGCTACTGTGCTGCATCTCACTTTCCTCTTCGAGGGAATACAACGCAAGCTCAAGAGGTAGCACGGCGCCCATTTCCTTCTCCCTCTCCCTCTCCTTGCTTCCCCCTCTCTCCCTCTTGGTGATTCCTACTAGGAATAGTGTAAGGGCATATTTCTCCCTAAGAGTTTTGGTGATTGATGACAATGCATTTGCGGACTAATCGTGTGCTCTAAGCTCCTACAGGTATATCTCACTTAGGCACAAGACGATTGATTGCCCCTCGGATTCGATGGAAGACGGTGTTTTCTTTTTGCTCCCTGTCGGTGGCTTTGAGTAATAGGAAAGCCGTACTATTAAGAGGGGGTCCGCTTCGGAAAGGTTTGGGTGGAATCAACACGTACACATCTTACTCTCGCACCACCTTTCCCTTGCTTCTCTGGAGTTCCAACAGTTTATTAACGTATATGCAAACCATGACTTCTTAACTAAATCATCTGCCTGGCAAGCGGTAGTACCGCTCAAATAAGCGGTAGTACCGCATAGCCATACGGTAGTACCGCCTGCCGACACGGTAGTACCGCACCAACGGTAGTACCGCGGCTCCAGAGCGGTAGTACCGTGTATCTGGCCCGGCGCTGATTCTAAGTGCAGAAGTAGGTGCGGAAGTAATTTTTTACTTCCGCATCTTATGCGGTAGTACCGCTTACTCAAAGCGGTAGTACCGTCTCGCGTTTTGCTACTACCGTTTTCCCTGCGGATGTAGCCGCGGATGTAATTTATTTCATCCGTGGTTGTCAATCATCTCGCATGTTTTTGCTTAGCGGTAGTACCGCTCCCGAAGCGGTAGTACCGCTCAGTCAGCGGTAGTACCGCCACTTACGTGCGGTACTACCGCGCTCTGCGGGCTGAAAACGCACATAACGGTTGGATTTGCTCTCCCACTATATATGGGGGGTCTTCTTCCCCAAGAAGACTTACCTCTTCCCCCACTACTCCATTGTTGCTCCAAAAGCTCCATTTCCGCCCGATCTCTCTCCCTAGCCAATCAAACTTGTTGATTTGCTCGGGATTGCTTGAGGAGGCATCGATCTACACTTCCACCAAGAGATATTTGATTCTCCCCACTAATCCCTTGAGGATCTTGTTATTCCTGGGTGTTTGAGCACCCTAGACGATTGAGGTCACCTCGAAGCCATATTCCATTGTGGTGAAGCTTCGTGGTTTTGCTGGGAGCCTCCAAGTTGTGGAGATAGCCCCAACCTTGTTTGTAAAGGTTCGGTCGCCGCCTTCAAGGGCACCACTAGTGGAATCACGGCACCTTGAATCGTGTGAGGGCGTGAGGAGAATACGATGGCCCTAGTGGCTTCTTGGGGAGCATTGTGCCTCCACACCGCTCCAACGGAGACGTACTTCCCCTCAAAGGGAAGGAACTTCGGCAACACATCCTCGTCTCCACCGGTTCCACTTGTGGTTATTTCTTACCTTTACTTGTGCATGCTTTACTTGTTCAACTCCTATAGCATGCTTGTGTAGTTGTTATCCTTCTTTCCTTTAGTTGTCATCTTAGTAGAATATCTAGACAACTTACTTTGTCGTTTAATTTAAAGTGGTTAAGAAAAGCTAAAAATTGTTAGTTGCCTATTCACCCCCCCTCTAGTCAACCATATCGATCCTTTCAATTGGTATCAGATCCTCGTCTCTTTTTTAAGGACTTTACCGTCCAAAGAGTATGGGTGACAACGTAGTCGAGACGGAGGACCATTCCGGTGGAACTCCGTCCTTGCCTACGTCAGATGGGGGAGCCTCGGTCTCTCGTGAGGAGTTCAACGTGGCCTTGACCACATTGAAAGAATCACTAGCGAGCGAGGTCAAAGGCATGTTTTAAGATTTGCTTGAGGGGCTTAAATTATCCACCACACCGTTGGAAGTGGCTCGTCCCGCTACCAACGTGTCGGAGGCTAATCCCGACAAGGGAGAAGCTAGTAGTGAACAAGCCCCGGTCACTAAGAATGGGAGTGGGAAATTTGCCCAATCCGCTCCTCCTACTCACTATGGAGGACCCGTTCCCACACCGCATTTAAATTCCGTTGGGCCCCCTCCCAAGTTTATCAAAAATTCTGATTTTGCTACTTGGGTGTTTCGTTTCAAACGTCATATTAATCATTGTTCTATTAACCTCTGGAGAATCATTGAGCAAGGTTTTTATCCGTATGATCCCGACAACATGACTCCAAGAGAAACTGCAGATCATCAGTTCAACGAGTCCGCTCTTTGCATTCTTCAAGATTCCATCCCTCCTGAAGACATTGCACACCTTCGACCCTTCACTATGGCCAAGGAAGCTTGGGAGCATGTTGGCACGATGTACAAGGGAAGCACCAGTATTCAACGCTCCAACTATGAAGTGGTGCAAGATGAAGCTGATGAGTTTGCCATGATCGAAGATGAAGATCCTTGTGAACTTTATCGAAGATTAACTATCCTTGCAGTCTCTCTTCGAGATCATGGCAGTAAGGATACGGATGACAATTGGATCAAGCGCAAGTTTCTCAAGGCCATGATGCCCTACCATAAGGCCATGTCCTCTGTCATACGTCAGAGACCGTACTTCCACCACCTATCCTCAAATGAAGTGTTGGATGAGTTTGTTGCCATGAGGATCTTGGACGTGACCGCCGACAATGCGGTCTTAAGAGCTCAACGATCGAAGAAGCCTAATCTCGCACTGAAGGCCAAGGCTTGTGTGGAAGAGGAGGAAGTGGAAGATGATGATGAGTGTAGCCCCAAGGACACCAAATATGCCTATCATGAGCACATGGCTCTTGCTTCAAGGCAATTCTGGGGCAAGAAGAACACAAGATCCAACTTCAACAGGAACAACTCTAGTGGGAACAAGGGGAAGCAACGAGTGAGGACATGCTTCAACTGTGGAAATGTAAGTCACTTCGTTGTGGATTGCCCATATGAGAAGAGAGAAGACTTTGGAGGCAAGCTTATTTGGAAGGACAAGTCAAAGTCCTATCCCAACAAGAACAACTTCATCAAGAAGACTCCTCCGAAGGTGTTGGTGGCCCAAGAAGAATATGTGGAGGATGATGATAATGATGAAGACGATGAGGTGACCACAATGGCCGCAATTGCAATTGCGACTACTCCGCACTCATCTCTCTTCGACTCACCAAATGAGAACATCACCGCCAAGTGTCTCATGGCCAAGGCCACCAACAAGGTAATCCCAAACATCAATACTACTATCTCTTCTAATCCTTCATTGACGATTTGTATTGATGAGAGTGAGGGTGCTAAGTAGGGAGAAAATGAATTTGAGTTGTTCATGAAAAATCTCAAGGGCAAACCCAAGAAGCATTTTGTTGCTCTCTTGGAACAACTCGGTGAGGCCAATGACATGATCGAGGCTCACGAGGAAACCATTACTAAAATGGAAGGACATAGTCGAGACTATGCCGATGAGATATCGGATCTCTCTAACGCCTTAGAGGAAGAGCGTGGTCTTCGCTTGGCTCTTGAGGAGTCACACAACGATGGTCATGCTAAATTAAAGAAAGATCTCGATCATGCCTTAGTTGTCTCTCGTGTCCTTAACTCCGAGAAGGCAAAACTTGAGGTTGACCATGCTAAACTCAAAGAGGAGTTTGACATACTTGACAAGGCTCACAAGGCCTTGAAATGTATGCATGCTACTCTCAAGGAGTCTCATGATCAACTCCAAGTTTCGCTAACCAAGGAAAAGGCTATCTTTCCTCACATGGTTCTAATTGATAATGCAAATGCTACTAACCCTTGTTGCGAGCATGTGCATCTTGTTAAAGAAAATGCCGAGTTGAAGAAGCAACTTGAGAAAGGCCTTGTGACTTGCATACAAGGTGAGAAGAACCTCAACACCCTTTTGAGAAATCAAAAGGAGGTTGTGGCAAATGAAGGAATTGGGTTTGTTCCTAAGCCCAAGAAGATGAAGAATGACAAGACCAAGCAACCACCCCCTCTCCGACAATCGATTGTGAAAGAAGGAGAGGGCACGTCAAAGAAGAAGAAAAGTGGTGGTGTCAAGAAAAACTCCACCATACCATCAAACATGGCCGGTGACTTTAATCCTTCATATGTTTTATGCCGTGCTAGTGATGGTCATGTGTTTGCTAAATTTGTTGGTTCTTCATAATGGTACATTGAATGGTCCATTTGGGTTCCTAAGACCCTTGTTACTAACCTCAAAGGACCCATTACCAAATGGGTACCTAAATCCAAGCATTGATCTATTGTAGGAGTTCGCTTCCGGTGGGGGATCATGGTTGCTCGATAGCGGAGCCACAAATCATATGACCGGAAGCAAAGACTTGGTGGTGGACGTGCATCTCGGTTCATCTTTGGCCACCAACGTCGAATGGGGTGATGCTTCATCTTCTAAGGTATTGGGACTTGGCAAGGTTGTTGTCTCTCATGATCTCACGATCGAGAAAGTCATGCTTGTTGAGTCCCTTGCATACAATTTACTTTCTGTACGCCAACTTGCACTCATGGACTTTGCTACATTCTTTGATATTGATATCGTGGCCCTCTTGTGGAGCAAGACTCTTAAAGTAGCCTATGTTGGGCATGTCGAGAACGGTCTTTATGTGGTTAACTTCTCGAAGCAACCCACTAAGGTCGCGACATGCCTAATGGCTAAAGTTGATGTGGGATGGCTTTGGCATCGCCGTTTGGCCCACGTCAATATGAGATCTTTGCAAAGTCTTCTCAAGGGGGACCATGTCCGAGGACTAACAAATGTTAGCTTTGCCAAAGATCGTGCTTGCAGGGCTTGCATTGAAGGAAAATTACATGAGAAGGCTCACCCTCCCACGACTATCATCTATTCAAAGAGACCCCTAGAGCTCCTCCACATGGACCTCTTTGGGCCTCCATCTTTTGATAGCCTTTGGGGTAGAAAGTACTGCTTGGTGATTGTGGATGATTACTCAAGATACACCTGGGTATACTTCTTCAAGAAGAAGAGTGAGACCCAATAAACCGTCATCAACTTTGCAAATGAAGCTCAACGACAACGTGAAGCAAAGATTTTGATGATCAGAAGTGACAACGGCACCGAGTTCAAGAACTACACCTTGGATGAGTTTCTTGGTGATGAGGGGATCAAACATCAATATGCTGCCCCATATACCCCTCAACAAAATGGTGTAGCGGAGAGAAAGAACCGAACTCTAATGGATGCGACAAGAACCATGATGGCTGAATTCAAATCTCCATACAACTTTTGGGCCGAAGCCATCAACACCGCTTGCCATGCATCAAATCGTCTCTATCTCCGCAAAGGTTTGAACAAAACTCCGTATGAGATTCTTACCGGTAACAAGCCCAATCTCAAGTACTTCCGGGTATTCGGGTGTAAGTGTTTCATTCTCAAGAAAGGTGTTCGTTTGTCTAAATTTGAATCTAGAGCTCACGAGGGCATATTTGTTGGTTATGCTACAAACTCTCATGCTTACCGTGTCCTCAACAAGTCCAATGGACTCATTGAGGAGACGAGTAACGTTGAGTTTGATGAAAATAACGGCTCCCAAGTGGAGCAAAGTGGTACTTGTGATGCAGGTGATGAAATTCCTCCTCAAGCCATGAAGGACAATGTTCCACTCAAGTGGAACCATCGCCAACCCAAGACCCACACGCTTCCGAAGAACAAAGTGAAGGCCCTCAACCTGATGAACAAGGCCGAGTGCAAGATCAATCACAAGATGGTGGAGAGCCACCAAATGATGCACAAGGCCAAGTTCTGTCTTCTGAGCATGATCAAGATCAAGAGGAAGCTCAAGATCAAGATCTAGCTCCTGTCGACGCTCAAGATGATCAACTCAGTGCTCCTCATTAACTCTTGAAGATCAATTAGAGCGTCGGGCTGCAAAAGTTGCCTCCAGGCTTGCTTCCAACGAACATCACATCGAGAACATTCTAGGAAGCATCAAAAGGGGGGTAAGCACTCGTAGACAATTAGCAAACAATTGTGCTCATCAAGCTTTTGTCTCCTGTGTTGAACCTCAGATGGTTTATGAGGCGCTCGAAGACCCTGATTGTCTCAATGCCATGCATGAAGAACTCCATAACTTCGAGCGCAACAAAGTATGGCGTCTGGTGCCAAGGCTAAAGGAGAACCATAATGTCATTGGAACCAAATGGATCTTTAAGAACAAGCAAGATGCTCATGGTATTGTCATCCACAACAAGGCGCGTCTGGTGGCTCAAGGCTACTCCCAAGTCGAGGGTATCGAATACGGTGAAACCTTTGCCCCCGTTGCTCGTCTTGAATCCATTCGTTTGTTGCTTGCCTATGCTTCCCATCATAACTTTAAATTGCAACAAATGGATGTGAAAAGTGCATTTCTTAATGGTCCTATTAATGAGTTGGTGTATGTTAAACAACCCCCGGGGTTTGAGGATCCTAAGTTCCCCAATCACGTGTACCAACTCGATAAGGCACTCTATGGCCTTAAGCAAGCCCCACGTGCGTGGTATGAGCATCTTACCGAGTTGTTACAAGATCGTGGGTTTGAAATTGGGAAAATCGACCCCACTCTTTTTACTAAGAAGGTCAAAGGGGAGTTGTTTGTATGCCAACTATATGTTGATGATACTATCTTTGGTTCTCCTAACAAAGCTTTCAATGATGAGTTCGCCGCACTCATGACCACACATTTTGAGATGTCCATGGTGGGAGAGTTGAAGTATTTCCTTGGGTTTGAGATTAAACAAAGAAGAGAAGGCATCTTCATAAAAAAATCCAAGTATACTCAAGACATGCTCAAGAGGTTCAATCTAAGTGATGTCAAGCCGGCTACTACTCCAATGCCAACCAAATGCCAACTTGACATTGATCCCAATGGTAAAGCGGTGGATCAAAAGGTATATCGCTCTATGATCGGATCCTAGCTTTATCTTTGTGCATCTAGACCGGATATTATGTTGAGTGTAGGAATTTGTGCACGGTTTCAAGCCTCACCTAAGGAGAGTCACTTTGTGGTTGTCAAGCGAATCTTTCGATATTTGGCTCATACCCCAAACTTTGGCTTATGATACCCGAGAGGAGCAAACTTCAACCTTGTAGGTTTCTCTGATTCTGACTGGGCGGGAGACAAAGTGGATAGGAAGTCCACTTCGGGAGGGTGCCAATTTCTTGGTTGCTCTCTTGTTAGTTGGTCTTCCAAAAAGCAAAGTTGTGTATCTCTCTCGTCCACCGAAGCAGAGTATGTGGCTGCTGGCAGTTGTTGTTCTCAACTCATATGGATGAGGCAAACTTTAAAGGATTACGGTGTCACTTGTGACAAAGTGCCTCTTTGGTGTGACAATGAAAGTGCCATCAAGATTTCTCTCAACCCGGTGCTACACTTCAAGACGAAGCATATTGAGATTCGGTATCACTTCATCCGGGATCACATAAGGCAAGGAGAGATCGAGCTTCACTATGTCAACACTCATGATAACCTTGCAGATATCTTCACGAAGCCATTGGATGAAGCAAGATTTCGCGAGTTAAGGAATGAGCTAAATATCATCGATTTGAGCAATGTGGCTTGAGTCTTTGCACACACTCCTCACACTCAATATAGTTATCTTGTCTAGATGTAGGCATGGACATAGGGGGAGTATTGTTCTCTCAATGAACCATTCCTCCCCCATTATGCATAAACTGATCAAGTCTTTAACATTTACCATACATAGTTGGTTTAAGTGCTTCAAGACGAGTATTGGTCATGGGCTCAAGGATAATTCTTCGCGGTGCCATACCAACGAACTCAAACATAGGTGGCCTCGGCCACCGCCCTCCTCTGTGGAGTTATGTTATTTGCCTTGCTTGTGCGTTCGTTTTCTTTTCCCTTTTTTCTTTGCTAAAAACCTTGTGTTTTATTGTGCTTGTTCTTAGAGGAGCGGTACTACCGTGCAAGTTTACGGTACTACCGCAAGGAGTTTACGGTACTACCGCAAGTCCAGCACGGCAGTATTTATTTACTGCCGCTAGTAGAGCGGTACTACCGCTGGGCGAGCGGTACTACCGCCCAAGCGGTACTACCGCGATGACCGCGGTACTACCGCACATATTCGAATGGGTGGGGGTTATAAGCAGGCAGGGGGAGTTCCAACTCCCCCATACCCATTCACTCCTAACCCCCACATCGTTCCTCTCTCTCCCTCTCAAGAACGCCGCCGGAGGACCTCGCCGGTCTCCTCCCTCGGCCACTCTCCTCGCATTCCGACCAGTGGGATCGCTCCCCACCTCACCCTCTTGCCATGGATGAAGGTTTCTCCCCTTTTCCCCTCTTCTTGTTGCCTTGTTGTTGTTTTTAGGGTTAGGGGAGATGCTTAGTGTTCTTGTGTTCTTCGTGTTCTTATCCATGGAAGTTTAGGATGTAGGAGAGTGTTCTTGCTCTAGAAATGCTAGTATGTATGTTGCTACCAAGTTGCTATGATCAGCCGTAGTAACGTTGTTCGATCTACATGGCCTCATCTAGATCCGCACTGTTCAGATCTGTTCCGTGCGGTACTACCGCTGGTGAACCGCGGTACTACCGCTCGATCTGGTCCAGATCCGTTTTCAGATATGACCAGAGCGGTACTACCGCGGTCCTCAGCGGTACTACCGCTCTGGAGCGGAAGTAAAGTTTTACTACAGCTTACCGAGCGGTACTACCGCAACGCCAACGCGGTACTACCGCTCCGTAAGCAATACTAATTTTTTACTTCCGCTTCTATCCACGGAAGTAAATTTTTACTACCGCTTACTAAGCGGTACTAATTTTTTACTTCCGCGTCAGTCAGGCAGTACTACCACTTTGGTCATAGTTCCTTCGTACCATGTACTTATTTCCATTTCTACTCGTTTTTCGTGTTTTTTTTAGGCTTTTGCATTGATTCTCTTTGTGCTTTTGTCGTGTTCTTGTGTTTGTGCTTTAGGTGGTGGCTCCGGTTTCGATGCTCGTCGTACCAACCCAGTCCGCGACACTGGATCCAAGCGTCTGCGCAACCCCAGTGATGTGCCAGAGGGCTCCAATCCCCAGCGCAGGTTCAAGACTGCCGCCAACAAGCGAAAGGAATCCTCAATGTCTATGGAAGAGATGCCAGCTACTGAGTTCATGGCACGTAGGAAGCAAAACCCATATGGAGAACCCCGTGATCAGTTTCCTGGAGATGAGCTTTTCTGGACCAGGCAGCAGTATCGCATCTACCAGGAGGTGCTCAAGAGCAAGACCAACTTGTACGTGGATGCTCACTGGGTGGACGTGGCCCACATGCGGAAGGACGCCAACCGGGCCTACTTTGCCGAGGCTCTGGATCTGGTCGAGCAGTTTGGGCTAGAGCACATCATGACCTTTCAGCAGGATTTTGATCCGGAGATTATTGCTCAGTTCTATGCGTCAGTCCACTTCCACTCCAAGGATGATCGCCCAATGACATGGATGACCAATGGTCACAAGATGACTGCATCTTGGAAGGATTTCATGGATCTTCTACAGATTGCTGACGAAGGACTCCACAACCCAGTTGGAGCTAGGCCTCATACCCCACCAGAATCTGCCAACAAGGACAAGTTGCTGCCATTCTATGTGGAGAAGACTCTTGCAAGTGGCAAGAAGACTTGGGTGTTGAACCCATTTCTGGACATCATGTATCGGATCTTTCGCAACACTCTGTTTCCTCGCGTTGGCGACAAGGACAAGGTCCATGCATACCTGGTTGACATGCTGCTGTTGTGTGAAGCGGCTCGCACGGAGCAGTCTCCACCACTTGACATATCCAATATCATGTGGTGTGAGCTCCGCTTTGCGATCTACTCTCGCAAGGTACCCATCTATGGTCCTTTCCTGTTTCTGCTGATCTCCAAGACTTGGGAGAAGCTGTACCCTGATGAGGAGTTCGAGGCAGACTGTATCCGTCATGATCCCATCCGTCTTCGCATCAAGACTCGATGGGCCAACACCACCACTCGTGCACAAGCTGCTGCAGCTCAGATGGGCACTGATGAGGAGCCTGTGGAGGAGGTTGATGAGGAAGGCCCTGGAAGATTTGCTCCTTCTTCCTCCTCAGAGCCTTCTTGGGCTAAAAAGCTTAAGCAAAAGATGAAGGCCCTCTTCTGCATGCAGGCTAAAGGACAATACAGGGCTCATGTGACTGACAAGAAGAATCGCCAGCATGACAAGAAGCTCTTGGCGGTCTATGGAGAGGATGTGTCTAACGGGTCCGAGGACAACATCACCCCCGAGGCAGCTTGGATGGCCCGTCAGGGGTACAAGTGGTCAGAGTCTGACGAGGAGCGTCAGGAAGAGCAGCAGGGGTCTGATGACGAGTACGATGACTAAGTGTCTCCAGGGCTGCCACCCTTCTTAGTGTCCTCTTTCCCCTTTGTGGTGTCTCGATGACAAAGGGGGAGAGTGATTTGCGTCTTGTGCTCTTGTGCCAGTTGTTTCTTTTCGTTGGTTGAACTCTGTTTATTTGCGTGCTTTTGTGTCGTGTGCGTGAGACTATCATATGGTGTAAGACATATACTTCTCTATCGTTGAACTCGTCGTTATGTCTTTAATTTTATATCGAGAGCAGTTAGTTTAGTTTCCCTTGGTTATGTGCTCTGTGGTATATAAAATGTATATTATGTGTAGAATATAGGGGGAGCACTGAACCTAGTATGTGTGTTGTGCAGTCCAAAGCACAATCTTGTGTAGGCACACATCCAGGGGGAGTTCACCTATATTCTAGTGTTAGGATTGCATACTCTCTTATTTTATCCCTGTGCAAATCCCGTATTGTCATCAATCCACTAAAAAGGGGGAGATTGTAAGGGCATATTTCTCCCTAAGAGTTTTGGTGATTGATGACAATGCATTTACGGACTAATCGTGTGCTCTAAGCTCCTACAGGTATATCTCACTTAGGCACAAGACGATTGATTTCCCCTCGGATTCGATGGAAGACGGTGTTTTGTTTTTGCTCCCTGTCGGTGGCTTTGAGTAATAGGAAAGCCATACTATTAAGAGGGGGTCCGCTTCGGAAAGGTTTGGGTGGAATCAACACGTACACATCTTACTCTCGCACCACCTTTCCCTTGCTTCTCTGGAGTTCCAACCGTTTATTAACGTATATGCAAAGCATGACTTCTTAAATAAATCATCTGCCTGGCAAGCGGTAGTACCACTCAAATAGGCGGTAGTACCGCACAGCCATACGGTAGTACCGCCTACCGACACGGTAGTACCGTACCAACGGTAGTATCGCGGCTCTAGAGCAGTAGTATCGTGTATCTAGCCCGGCGCTGATTCTAAGTGCAGAAGTAGGTGCGGAAGTAATTTTTTACTTCCGCATCCTATGCGGTAGTACCGCTTACTCCAAGCGGTAGTACCGTGTCGCGTTTTGCTACTACCGTTTTCCCTGCGGATGTAGCCGCGGATGTAATTTATTTCATCCGTGGTTGTCAATCATCTCGCATGTTTTTGCTTAGCGGTAGTACCGCTCCCGAAGCGGTAGTACCGCTCAGTCAGCGGTAGTACCGCAACTTACGTGCGGTACTACCGCGCTCTGCGGGCTGAAAACGCACATAACGGTTGGATTTTCTCTCCCACTATATATAGGGGGTCTTCTTCCCCAAGAAGACTTACCTCTTCCCCCACTACTCCATTGTTGCTCCAAAAGCTCCATTTCCGCCCGATCTCTCTCCCTAGCCAATCAAACTTGTTGATTTGCTCGGGATTGCTTGAGGAGGCATCGATCTACACTTCCACCAAGAGATATTTGATTCTCCCCACTAATCCCTTGCGGATCTTGTTACTCTTGGGTGTTTGAGCACCCTAGACGGTTGAGGTCACCTCGAAGCCATATTCCATTGTGGTGAAGCTTCGTGGTTTTGTTGGGAGCCTCCAAGTTGTGGAGATAGCCCCAACCTTGTTTGTAAAGGTTCGGTTGCCGCCTTCAAGGGCACCACTAGTGGAATCACGGCACCTTGCATCGTGTGAGGGCGTGAGGAGAATACGGTGGCCCTAGTGGCTTCTTGGGGAGAATTGTGCCTCCACACCGCTCCAACGGAGACGTACTTCCCCTCAAATGGAAGGAACTTCGGCAACACATCCTCGTCTCCACCGGTTCCACTTGTGGTTATTTCTTACCTTTACTTGTGCATGCTTTACTTGTTCAACTCCTATAGCATGCTTGTGTAGTTGTTATCCTTCTTTCCTTTAGTTGTCATCTTAGTAGAATATCTAGACAACTTACTTTGTCGTTTAATTTAAAGTGGTTAAGAAAAGCTAAAAATTGTTAGTTGCCTATTCACCCCCCTCTAGTCAACCATATCGATCCTTTCAAATAGGATTGCAATCCTATTCCTAGTAGGATTGCTCCTCTAGGCGTGCCATAGGGGGCCGACCGGCCTCCTCCTTGCTCCTTTATATAGAGGGGCAGGGGGGCACCCTAGAACACACAAGTTTATCTCTCCAACCGTGTGTGGTGCCCCCTCCACAGAAACACACCTCGGCCATACCGTTGCAGTGCTTAGGCGAAGCCCTGCGCCGGTAACTTCATCATATCCGTCACCACGCCGTCGTGCTGACGAAACTCTCCCGTGAAGCTCAACTGGATCAAGAGCTTGTGGGACGTCATCAAGCTGAACGTGTTCTGAACGTGGAGGTGCCGTACGTTCGGTCCTTGATCGGTTGAATCGCGAAGAAGTTCGACTACATCAACCGTGTCACTTGACGCTTTCGCTTTCGGTCTACAAGGGTACGTAGACACACTCTCCCCTTCATTGCTATGCATCTGGTATATAGATCTTGCGTTATCGTAGGAAATTTTTGAAATACTACGTTCCCCAACAGAGTGGAGGAGGCGAAAATATGTGCGGCAAGTGGCTACAGGAGGAGACAATGACAGAAATTGTGTCCCATTGTATGCGAGCGTGCAAAATTAACTGGTACTGACCCCTCCCCGACGGCTAGAACCAAAGCAGTGCATGCATATATTCATACTTGGTTTTGCACGGTACTAAGTGGAGAATAAAGGAACAAGAGATAAATAAAAAAATCATGGTGGCCCTTTGACTGTTGAGACACTGACATGTCAAAAGGAGTTGCATGTGCTTATTGAAAATATGTTGGACCAGCAAGAAATATACGGAATGCAAAGAGTGACAGCAAACTGGTTGATGCATGGAGATTGCATGTGCTTATTGAAAATCTTTTGGACCAGAAAGAAATATACGGAATGCAAAGGGTGATGGCAAAACTGAGTGATGCATGGAGATCTCAGCATATCCTTTTCACCATGTTGCGACGGCTAAGAAAAGAAGAAATCTGATTAAAAATTGCTTCATGATTGTCGCCACCAAGGTACGGAGCAAAAAGATCATATTGTGAATTATTTCACTATTTTTTTACATCTGAAGTTGTTGAAACAGATTATGTTGTTCTTCGCCATGTCCAACAACGGGTGTCACTGGAGATGAATAATGTTCTTCTAGCGCCTTATTCTTCTGATGTTGTCCGTAAAGCACCATTTGATATTGGTGATATGAAAGCGCCCGGACCCGATGAGCTTGATGCCATATTTTTTTAGAAGAGGTTTTGGCCTACATGGGGTGATGATCTAGTGGAGGAGGTGCCACATGCAATTAATTCTGGTACAATTCCTTCCGGTTGGAATGATACGAAAATTGTGATAACCCAAAATTAAAGTCCCCCAAGAAGGTAACATAGTCCAAACCTATACTCTTTGTTGCATGGTGTACAAAATTATTACCCGTTTGAAAATCTTATTGCCAGAGATTATTAGTACAACTCAAAGTGCTTTCGTGCCAAGAAGAATGATAACTGACAATATGCTTGTAGGCTGCGAATGTTACTACACAGTTAAGGGTAAATGCATTGGAAAAGAGTGTCTCTATGCAATTAAGTTCGACATGCATAAAGCTTATGACAGAGTTGAGTGGGTCTTTCTTAGAGAAATTTTGTTACCACACTACATGAGTTATCATGGACATGCAAATGTGTTTCATCAGTGGAATATTGTGTGCGTTCCGGTTCTAAAGAATCTCAAAGTTGTAAACCCATGAGGGGACTGATGCAAGGCGATCCTTTATCTCCTTACTTGTTCCCTATGTACTGAGGGATTAACTTCTTTAGTCTCTCATGAAGAGGAAAATGAAAACCTGATTGGGGTACAAGTGAGTAGGAATGCACCTTCCATCACAAATCTGCTCTTTGCTAGTGATTCTTTAATACTGATGAAGGCTAAGTTAAGAACGCAATTTGCCTGAAAAATGTCCTTGACACCTATTGTGTGGTGTAAGAACAAATCATGAATGTGGAGAAATCTACTATATTTTTTTAGTTCAAATACAAATGTTGGCACAATGTATGGCTTTTTGCACTATTCTAAACATTATGAGTCTCTTAATATAAATATATGGGTTTGTCTGCCACTCATAGAAGGATAAAACAGACGGTTTTGGATATTTGTGCAGAGAGTAGTAAACAAGGTAATTGGCTGGAAGGAAAAATTGTAATTGGTGCGGAGGAGGGGGGAGGAAGTTTTTCTCAAGTCAGTATTTCAAGCTACACCATTATATGCCATGCTCATTTTGAAAATGCCCAAAAAAATCTAAGGGTATCATTGACTTGATGTTGCAATTCTGGTGGGGAGATGTGAAGAACAAAAAGTGCATGCACTGAATGGCTTGATGGAAAATGAGTGTGCAAAGAAGCAATGGGGGTGGGATTCCGTGAACACCATTTTAGCCTAGCAATACTGGCAAAACAAGCTTGGCGCCTTATTAACAATCCAGACTCCCTTTATGCCACAGTCTTGCATGTAAAATAATGGTTGGTGATCTTTTTAATGCTAAATCTAAGAAGGGGCCATCTTTTACTTGGAAGAGTTTTATGGTTGGTGTCGATACGCTAAAGCATGGATATATTTGGAGGTTTGGAGGTAGACGAAAAACCACATTTGGGATCATCTGTGGATCTTGATTTGTTCTAGCAGGAAGGTAATTACTATCCAAGGGGTAATTTACTGAAAAAGTGAGCAATTTAATTGATCTCTAAGATGAAGAATTAGTTAGCCATACTCTATGGTTGGTTAATGCTAGTCTAGATCCCGCCAGGCATAATGGCCGGGCATAGGTGGATGTGGTCGAGGCGTTGCATACTTGATCGACGCTTCATATGGTAGGTCATTATCACATCAGTTGACGTGATTTCTAACATAAATGGGTGTTTCCCGATTAATGCTCCAAACAGGATCATGATGAAATAGACAGAGAAAGGTCCATGAACGCGGTAAAAATCTAAAACCCTACAATTAAAATGCAAAACAGAAGGTAAAAATGATGCAAATAGGACTAACCCTTCCCCACCCCTCTGAACCTTTGACGTCCTGATTTTCTAAAAATAAAATAAATACAATCTGGATCTATTTTATTTCTCAATGGACTAAACACATGCACATGCGCGGGTGGTGCTATGTATCGCTCCTAGCAAGCGATAGAGTCGGGCCACCCCGGAAAGCTCCTTAAGCGTTTTATATTATTTTGCGATGGTTCTCTTTTTGCTTTATTGTACTATTCATTTTGCTCATCTTTCATTTGCATCTTTTTCGTTCTCACCTTTATATATATACATATCAAGACAGTCCAGAAACTATATTTGAAAAATGGTTAAGAAGTTAGTTCATGTAACTAAAGAAATGTTCAGCGTGTACTACAAAAAATGGTCGTTGTTCTTCGCAAATACATATTCATCGTTAATTTAAATATATTAAACATATATTTTGAATGTTTTTAGTGTGTACCAATTTTTTTAATATTATTTAAAAATGTCCGTCATGTATTTGGAACATGTTGATCACACATTTGGAAATGTGCATCATGTATTTGACTTTGTTTACCACTTAACAAAAACATGTTCATCATATATAAATAAAAATGGTCGATGTGTATCCAAATTGGTCCTCGCATGTTAAAAAAATATTATCATGTTTTTTGGAAAACATTAATCGTGTATTCAAAATTAGTCCATGCGTATTAAAAAAAATATACATCGCACGGTAAATTATTCACCAAGAAATTAAAATATTTATTACATATTAAACAATATCCATAACATATTTAAAAATATTAAAAGGTTCAAGTTTTAAAAATGATGCATTTAGAAAAATATTAAAAAAAGATCAAAAGTTGAACAGAAGAAGCATAAAACAATAATTGGTTTACCTCTTCCAACTTTTTTATTTGGATTACTTGAAATCGCCTGAAATGTGCTATAATTTTCTATTTCCCCTTTTCCTTTTTTTTGGTATATGCCTACTCCTATGTATCTCCCAAAAGTTACTACAAAAATGTATCGCTTGAAATGAGCTACTCCCCCCGTTCCCAAATATTGGTCTTTTAGAGATTTCAACAATTGCATACGGAGTAAAATGAATAAATCTACACTATAAATTATCCTACATATATCCGTATGTTGTAGTATATTTGAAATGTCTAAAAAGACTTATATTAAGGAACGGAGGAATTATCCTACATACACCTACTCATATAATTATCCTACATACACCTACTCATATACGTCGCGTTAAGCAACAAACTGTGGCTACAACACCAAATAGCAACCAATCACTCCTTCGATCTTCCAGAAAAAGGGCGAGCTTGGTCCCTACAAGAAACAAAACAGTTACATTTTGTTATCACAAAAAATGGAAAACAGATGTTATCAAGTAGCTCCTTACTTAAAATCTAGTTTTTTTTCTAAAAAAGTAGAAATAAAAAAAATCAAGAATTTATAAAAAAAATCACAAACTCCGAAATAATCATGATTTAAAAAAAACGTCATCGATTAAAAAAATCTTTCACATGTTTTAAATCATATTCACATATTGATACAATGTTTGCATGTTTAAATATTTTTCACGAGTTGAAAATTGTTCGTATATTTTAAAGACTGATAGCGAATTTTCATAAAAATGAAAATTTTGAAAAAACACAAATTCAAGAAATGTTATTTATTTTCTAAAATATTGAAATACGGAAAACCATGAAGTAAAGAACAAATGTAAGAACATCAAAGAACCGGGAAGTGGCAAATAAATTTACCGACGAAAATGAACCACACAGAAAGACGGATGGAAACTGATGAAAAAAAGCAACGAAAATAAATCACCTATTCTACGCTAAACAATAAGCATATACTACAAAATTTATAGCGATGCGTAGCATTTATTGCAAATCTGCGCTGCAAAACACCAACTCTATTTACTAAACTGTTCAGGTGTCGTAAAGGTTTTCGGATCTGGTTCTTTCGGTTTTATGAAGTTTCTGGAAAGTTTTTGATGTGTACTCACTCTGTAAACAAATATAAGAGTGTTTAGATCACTACTTTCATTATTTTTCTTATTTTTACGAAGGGAGTACTTTCATTTTCTTCTTCTTTTTTCTCTTGTTTCTCAATCGGATTTCTTTTTTCCCCTTTTTTATTTACTTCACTTATTTCATTTTTATTTTTCCATTTCCCTTTTCTTGTTTTCTTATTTTCTCGAGGACAAGGTTTCAAAAAAAAAGTAAATAATATTCACACTTTTTGAAAATATGTTCTCGCTTTTTGAATAGACTCCGAATCTGACAAAAATGGTTCACATAAGTTATAAGAATGTTCATTTTCCTAAAAAAAATCTTCTCGTTTTTTTGAAATAAATCTTGAGGGGTTTAGAATAAATGTTTACAGAACTTTTAACAAATATTTGTGTTTTCTAAAATATGTTCATGGGTTTTCAAAAAGTGTTCAGAAGGTGCTTAAAAATCAGGTTCAGTTTTATGATTTTTTTTATCCTTTTATACTACAAGTAGTTTTGTTGAAGAAAATTGCATGAAATACTGATATACAACAACAACAACAACAAC
Source organism: Secale cereale (assembly GCA_902687465.1). Taxonomy (NCBI): domain Eukaryota; kingdom Viridiplantae; phylum Streptophyta; class Magnoliopsida; order Poales; family Poaceae; genus Secale; species Secale cereale. The sequence continues at coordinate 461,183,234 of LR738713.1, read as the reverse complement.
AACAACAACCAAGTCTTTAGTCCTAAACAAGTTAGGGTAGGCTAGAGGTGAAACACATAAGAGCATCTCCAGCCATTGGAGCCCTCAAGAATACCACCGAACCTAAAAAGTTGGTGCCAAATGCTTCATCCGACGAAATAGAAGTTGGCCCCCAAGAATACTAGTTTCGTCGGCGCCCCCAAGAGCCCCCCACTACGTTGGGTTTCGTCTGGGTTTGCCGGCGCTATTTTGACGTCCTGAAGTGCGCTGGGGGTGTGGCTGGGCCGTTCGTTGGCAAAAAACGCCGTCTGGGCCTAAAACCAAGCCTAAAAGGTGTCGGGGGG
>LR738713.1:461161290-461175841 GCA_902687465.1 Secale cereale | reverse complement strand
TTTTCTCTGAGTCCCGGATCTGCGTAAATTTGTTGCCTCCTTCATCATGTGGTAACTTCGTGCTCGGTGCTCCGTTTTGCGCATATAATATATCGAAATGTTCATCTCGAAGTGCTCTACATGTTAGCATCAGCTTCATGCATGTTAGGGATCATCTAGTTGTCTTAATCTTCGCGTCAAGACTGCATCAACACTATTTGCCTGTTAACATTTTGTTGGCATGTTCGTGAGGTCACAACTTGGTGCATGTTGGTCGAAATAGAGTGTATGATATGTCCAAATGTTCGTCTTGTGATACTATTCATGATGGATGCATTTTCATACATGTTAGATTGCATTACGCCATGTTTAACCTTATTGCAAAAGTGCATCTGGCTGATAAGTTTCTGAACTTGTTATGAGATGATGTTTTGTCTTGTTCGTGTGTATTGATCCATGGGTCATATGAGCTAGGTGTCAACATGAGTTTTTATCATTGGAATGTGCTCTACATGATAGATTTATTTTCACGCCATGATATGTATTGAGATGAGTGCAACAAGCTTGTTAACATGCCATCGTGATGTTAAATTTCTGCTAAGGCTGAATCTGTTAATTTTTATGCCATGTTTCCATGAGGCTACCGTCATTGTTGTGCATGGTTAGAGTTGTCCAGTGGATGTTCCTTGATGTATATGTTATGATCTAGCTATCGATGCTCTTGGTTTCCATGATAGCTTGATGTAGCTTGTTGTTTTCATGCTCTCAAGTTGCTATAAAATGTTTCTGCCAGCCTGTTATCAGCAAGTTCAATTTTGCCATGTGAATAGCTAGTGTTCTATGCATCCTATCACCATGTTCTTGCCATGAGTAGCTTCTCAAACATGTCTTCTTGTTGTTGGTTATATTCACATTCCATGATATGCTTTGGGTTGAGTTTCACAAACTTGCAAACATGCCTACTTGTCGTGGATAAACTTTTGCACTTTTGCCATGCTGTTTGTGACATGTTCTAGAATGTTGTAGAAGTAGCCATGTGGTTATTCTTGAAGAGCATGTTATGTATGTTATTGCCATGCCTTTTGCTTGCTTGTTGGAGTGCTGTAGCATACTTAAACTTGGTCACTTAGTGGGCAACTTGCTGTTTTTGGCAGATTGCATCGTGTAATATTTTGCTTGTCATTTGCAAACCGTGCATCCGTTTCCCATGACCCTTATATTGATTTCGACCGAAATCTTCCCCTCTATCCAGTGGCTTACTTGGTTACCCAAGATGAAGCCATTTTCATCATTTTCTCCTTTAGGCTCGAGAGCATCCTCATGCATACGCACATCCTACTTGCATCCCATGTCATGTCTTGCATCATGATGTTTGTGCATTGCACCGTGATTGATCTTGTACCGTTGTTGTGCTCTTGTGTTGGGTAGAACCGGGAGCCGATACCGAGTTCGAGGATCTTGTTGAGACTGAGTTTGAGGAGCGGTCTTACCATCCCACCGACGACTTACCAGGCAAGATGAACATTCCCCGATATCACCTCTATCTTTGCATATGCTAGTTGTCTTGCTCTTTAGCTATGCCTCGATGCCTATTCCTGTTTGTCAGCCTCCTATGTTGCCATGAAACACTCTAACTGCCTTCCTAGCAAACCGTTGATTGGCTAAGCACGCTTTTGCTCAGCCCCTCTTATAGCGTTGTTAGATGCACATGAAGTTTGAAGATTGCTCCATGATTGGACTTGTTTTATTGGGATAACACAATATATATCTTAATCAAATTAATGCACATATATATTGGTAATGGGTGGAAGGCTTGGCCTTCTGCTTGGTGTTTTGTTCCACTCATGCCACCTTAGGACCCGATAAACCGGTGTTATGTTCCTTGATTTTGCGTTCCTAACACGGTTGGGGTTTATGGGCCCCCCTTGATAATTCGCTGTGCTTAAAGCTTTTACAGCAAGGCCCAACATTGGTACTAAATTAGCTTAACAACTAAAACTTGGATAGGGAGTTGCAAACCTGAGTTCTTAATCCACCCCCGGGCTAGTGCTCCTCATGAGTGTTGGTCCAACCCAGAGTCGTGTGCGGTACCCCCCTTGGAAACTTGGGTCTTTCGTCACTGTACGTTGTGCTCATCTGGTCGTGGCCTGAGACGAGATACGCGCGGCTACTATCAGGGTGTCGGCACGCCGGGAGGTCTTGCTGGATTAGTTTTACCTTTGTCTAAATATCTTGAGCACGGGATTCCGAGAATACTCGGGTCTTCCCACTTTGGAGTTGCGACTCCGCACATCATGAGCTTGTGATGGGCTAAGTTGGGATACCCCTGCAGGGTTTTGAACTTTCGAAAGCCGTGCCCGCGGTTATGTGGCAGATGGGAATTTGTTAATATCCGGTTGTAGATAACTTGACACCATATCCTTAAGAATACAGTACATGTGTGAGTACCGTGATGGTCTCTTTCCGAAGGGGTTTTCGGAAAGTGAACACGGTGGGGTTATGCTTGAACGTGAGTAGCTAGGATCACTTCTTGATCAACTTTGGCGATGCTACCTATTGAGCTTGCGTTGTATTCCCTCGAAGAGGAAAGGAAGATGCAGCACAGTAGCGTAAGTATTTCCCTTAGTTTTTGAGAACCAAGGTATCAATCCAGTAGGAGACCACGCGCCAGTCCCTCGCATCTGCACAAACAAATAAGAACTTCGCAGCCAGCGCGATAAGGGGTTGTCAATCCCTTTACGGTCACTTATGAGAGTGAGATCTGATAGAGATGATAGTTATATTTTTGGTATTTTAGGTTTAATAAAACAACAAATAAAAGCGGTAAAAATTAAAGTAGATGTAGATTGATAGGTTGAGAATAGACCCGGGGGCCATCGTTTTCTCTAGTGGCTTCTCTCATGATAGCGATATTCTACGGCGGGTAACAAATTACTGTCGAGCAATTGATAGAAAAGCGAATAATTATGAGACTATCTAGGCATGATCATTGTATATAGGCATCACGTCCGAGACAAGTAGACCGACTCCTGCCTGCATCTACTACTATTACTCCACACATCGACCGCTATCCAGCATGCATCTAGTGTATTGAGTTCATACGAACAGAGTAACGCCTTAAGCAAGATGACATGATGTAGAGGGATAAACTCAAAGCAATATGATGAAAACCCCATCTTTTTATCCTCGATGGCAACAATACAATACGTGCCTTGCTGCCCCTACTGTCACTGGGAAAGGACACTCTTGATGACCCACAAGTGTAGGGGATCAGTTGTAGCCTCTTTCGATAAGTAAGAGTGTCCAACCCAACGAGGAGCTAAAGGCAGAACAAATATTCCCTCAAGTTCAATCGGCCACCGATACAACTCTACGCACGCTTGACGTTTACTTTACCTGGAACAAGTATGAAACTAGAAGTATTTTGTGGTTTTGTGGGATAGGTTTGCAAGAATATAAAGAGCACGCAAATAAAACTAGGGGCTATTAAGACAAAGTTAATGATGGCGAGTGTGGAAAAGTGGTGGTAGGAGTTGCGAAATTGCCCCTAAGCAATTGACTATGTTACTAGACCGATAGCAAGGTTTATGCGGGAGAGGCCACTACTAGCATGTCATCCCTTACTTGGAATTCTATGCACTTATGATTGGAACTATTAGCAAGCATCCGCAACTACTAACGTTCATTAAGGTAAAACCCAACCATAGCATTAAGATATATTGGTCCCCCTTCAATCCCATGTGCATCGATTTCTATGCTAGGTTGAAGTTTCTGTCACTCTTGCCCTCCAATACGTAGTCCTATAAACATACAACTAACCCTATGGTGTGATCCACGCGCGCGCTCATATGATAGGAACCAAAGGACAACAATATAACCACAAGCAACTTAAATCAATCATAGCAATTCACCAATCACCAATAGGACAACAATAATCTACTCAGACATCATAGGATGGCAACACATCATTGGATAATAATATGAAGCATAAAGCACCATGTTCAAGTAGAGGGTACAACGGGTTGCGGGAGAGTGGACCACTGTAGATAGATGGGGGAAGGTGATGGAGATGTTGGTGAAGATGACGGAGGTGTTGGTGTAGATCGCCGTCACACGATGATGGGCCCGGTGGCACTCCGGTGCCACCGGAAGCGAGGGGGAGAGAGCCCACCTCCTTCTTCTTCTTCCTTGACCTTCTCCCTAGGTGGGAAAAGGGTTTCCCCTCTGGTCCATGGCCTCTCCCCCTCGCTTGAGATTGGATCTGTCTCTCTATCTCTCTCTGTTTCTGCGTTCCCAGATTCTGGCCCTTCACCGTTTCTTAAATCCCCGGAGATCCGTAACTCCGATTGGGCTGATTTTTTGACACGATTTTTATCCGGATATTAGCTTTCTTGCGGTGAAAGAAGGGCATCAACCGCCTTACGGTGTGGCCTCGAGGGATCAGGGCGCGCCCTGGGCAGGGGGGCGCCCCCCCCCCCCACACTCGAGGCCCACTCGGGCATCGTCTCGTGTTAGTTTCGCTTCCCAAAATTCACATATATTCCAAAAAAATCTCCATCCGTTTTTATTCCGTTTGGACTCCGTTTGATATGGATATTCCGCGAAACAAAAAACATGCAACAAACATGAACTGGCACTGGGCACTGGATCAATATGTTAGTCCCAAAAAATAGTATAGAAAGTTGCCAAAAGTATATGAAAGTTGTAGAATATTGGCATGGAACAATCAAAAATTATAGATACGACGGAGACGTATCAGCATCCCCAAGCTTAATTCCTGCTCGTCCTCGAGTAGGTAAATGATTAAAAAGATAATTTTTGATGTGGAATGCTACCTAGCATAATTTTGATCATGTAATCTAATCATGGCATGAATATTAAGACACGAGTGGTTCAAAGCAATAGTCTATCATTTGACATAAAAGAATTTAATACTCGGGTATCCCAACAAACAATCAAGTCTTTCAAAATATCAATGCTAAAGAGCGTTATCCCTACAAAATCATATAGTCTTTTATGCTCCCTTTTCTTAACACAAGGTACCCCTCATGCCTATCCTGGTGTCAGCCAAGCAATTGTTTTCATACTTTACTTTTTCGAACATTTTCAACTCTTCACGCAATACATGAGCGTGAGCCATGGACATAGCACTATGGATGGAATAGAAGGTGGTAGTAGACAAAAGTAGGAAGAAAGTCTCACATCGGCTAGGCGTATCAATGGGTTCTGGAGATGCCCATCAATAGATATCAATGTGAGTGAGTAGGGATTGCCATGTAACGGATGCACTAGAGCTATAAGTGTATGAAAGCTCAAAAGAAAACTAGTGGGTGTGCATCAACTTGCTTGCTCATGAAGACCTAGGGCATTTGAGGAAGCCCATCGTTGGAATATACAAGCCAAGTTCTATAACGAAAAATTCCCACTAGTATATGAAAGTGACAACATATGAGACTCTCTATCATGAAGAACATGGTGCTATGATGAAGCACAAGTGTGGAAAAAGATAGTAGCGTTGTCCCTTTTCTTTTCTTTTCTTTTTTTCTTTTTCCTTTTTTCCTTTTTTTTCCTTTTTTCCTTTTTTTCTTTTTTTTCTTTTTTTTCTTTTTTTTCTTTTGTGGGCCTATTTTTTTCTTTGGCCTTTCCTTCTATTTTTTGGGACAATTCTCTAATAATGATGATCATCACACTTCTATTTACTTACAACTCGATACTAGAACAAAAATATGACTCTATATGAATGCCTCCGGCGGTGTACCGGGATGTGCAATGATCTAGCGTAGCAATGACATCAAAAAACGGACAAGCCATGGAAACATCATGCTAGCTATCTTACGATCATGCAAGACAATATGCCAATGATGGTGCGTGTCATAATAAACGGAACGATGGAGTTACATGGCAATATATCTCGGAATGGCTATGGAAATGCCATGATAGGTAGGTATGGTGGCTGTTTTGAGGAAGGTATATGGTGGGTGTATGGTACCGGCGAAAGTTGCGTGGTACAAGAGAGGCTAGCAATGGTGGAAGGGTGAGAGTGCGTATAATCCATGGACTTAACATTAGTCATAAAGAACTCACATACTTATTGCGAAAAATCTATTAGCCCTCGAAGCAAAAATACTGCGACGCATGCTCCTAGGGGGGAGGTTGGTAGGAGTTAACCATCGCGCGCCCCCGACCTTCACGCAAAGATAAACAATCAAAATACAATGCGCGCCAATTTGGATACATAGTTAGGAGACCATACGTGCATGCTTCGGAAATCACAAACCTTAACACCAATATTTTTACTAAACCATAATCATTCACTAGTTCCTCCCACATATTAGCATCTCTATGTCGCAAAACTATTGCAAGGAATCAAACATATCATATTCAGCGATCTGCAAGTTTATGTAGGATTTTATGAATAACCGTGTGAATGACCAATTCTTGTCAACTCTCTAAATAGATATAAGTGAAGCAAGAGAGTTTTAATTCTTTCTACAAAAGTTAGGCCCATGCTCTAACAATTATAAGTGAAGCAAAAGAGCATTCTACAAATGGCGGTTTTCTATGTGAAGAGAAACATGCAATCCAAACTTCAAATGATATAAGTGAAGCACATGAAGCATTCTATAAAGCCATACTCAAAAGATATAAGTAAAGAGAAAAGAGCATTCTATAAATCAACCAAGGACTATCTCATACCAGCATGGTGCACAAAAGAAAAGGTGAAAACTAAATGCAAAAGACGCTCCAAGATCTGCACATATTACATGAATGAAACGAACCCGAAAACATACCGATACTTGTTGAAGAAAGAGGGGATGCCTTCCGGGGCATCCCCAAGCTTAGACGCTTGAGTCTCCCTGAATATTTACTTTGGGTGCCTTGGGCATCCCCAAGCTTGAGATCTTGCATCTCCCTCTTCTCCTCACATCGGGACCTCCTCGGTCTTCGAACACTTCATCCACACAAAACTTCAACAGAAAACTCGGTAAGATCCGTTAGTATAATAAAGCAAATCACTACTCTAAGTACTATTGCAAACCAATTCATATTTTGTTTTTGCATTGTGCCTACTGTAATATAACTTTTCCATGGCTTAATCCACTGATATAAATTGATAGTTTCATCAAAACAAGCAAACTATGCATCAAAAACAGAATCTGTCTAAAACAGAACAGTCTGTAATAATCTGAACATTCACCATACTTCAGATACTTGAAAAATTCTGACAAAATTAGGAAAAATCAAAAATTTGTATAGAAAGACAGTGCAAAAAGTTTCAGAACCATTTGACGTTCTTGCAAAAAAATGTAAAATTGCGCACTATAGCCAAAGTTTCTGTCCTGCACCGCACAAACCAACAAGCATTGTAAACATCCTAAAGGCAAACCTTGGCAAATTATTTTTATAATACAATGGAATTGTACAAGGGGGTAATTGTTTTTATTTAAAAGTTTCTGTAATCAAGGTTCACAAAGTTTCCATGGGCAAGAACAAAGTTCAAGGCTAGCTCCCACTTTAACAATGCTCGTCTTTCTCACTTTCACTTTTCTTTTTGAAAAAGTTTTAGGTTCCCCTCTTTATTTGTTTTGTTTTTAAACTTTATAAAAGCACACAACAGAAATAAATGACTCTCTAAAACTTCCGGGTTGTCTCCCTGGCAGCGCTTTCTTTAAAGCCATTAAGCTAGGCATATAGTGCTCAAGTAATGGATCCACCCGGATCCCAAGGTATATCAAAGCCAATTTTAATTAACAATGATTTGGCATTTAGTAGTGAGCACAAAGTGATATGTGTCATGCAAGAGCGAAGTCTAACTCTCTTCCTATGCATAGGCATGTTATACAAGAACAATTCATGCACATCAAGTGAAGGCCGATGCATAGTATAAGCAGTTTCTTGCAATTTTATCATGTTGGAAACATAGAGAGGCGGAGATGTAGTTCCTCTCTCAAAATAATTGCAAGTAGGAGCAGCAAGCACATGCATATTATATTCATCAAAATCATCATGTGTGATGAAAAAAGGCAACCCATTAATATAATCCTTAATAAGTGCAAACTTCTCCAATATAGTGTAGTTTGGATAATTCAAAAAGAAAATAGGACTATCGTGTGTGGGTGCAATAGCAACTATCTCATGTTTAACATAAGGAACTATAGCAAGTTCATCTCCATAAGCAGAATTCATATTGGCATCTTGGCCACAAGCATAGCAAGCATCATCAAAAAGGGATATTTCAAAAGAATCAACGAGATCATAGAAATCATCATACCATTCATCCTTCGGTAAGCACGAAGGGAAATTAAACAATGTATGAGATAAAGAGTTACTCTCTTTAGAAGGTGGGCACGGGTGATCAATCCGCTCTTCCTCATTTTGTTCTTCGCTCTCCTTCTCATCTTTTTCATCCAATGAGCTCACAATGTCATTAATTTCTTCTTCCATAGACTCCTGCAAAATATTAGTCTCTTCTTGGACAGCGGAGGAGTCCTCAATATATGGTTTAACATAGGCATTAGAAGCATAATTATCATAACAATATTTAAATATGGCAAAATTTTCAGATTTGTAAAGAGTAGCATCATACTTTTCAATCAAAGAAGCAATTTCATAAGCACCCTTAAAAGCAACAAATTCTTCAATTTGTTGAACATCATAGTAACTATAAACACCCTTAGCATACGAAGATACGATTCCATTATCACTAAACTCACATTGGTAGGGAAGGTGTTTCGTAGGGTCTTCAGAACAACAAGTAAAATCATAAATTTCACATAAATTCCAAGCATAGCATTGCAAACGATGAATTTGATCCAGTAAAAGTTTCCCTTTTTCAGATATGCGGTGTCGTACATAACAAGCATGCTCCTCTAAAGATTTTCCCTCAACTAAGCTAGTTGGGGTTTCAACCCGAGCACATAGGGATCGAAGATGATCCAAGTAATAACCTTCAGTAGTGTGATAGATTTTGAGTGGTTCTTCAACCATTGGTTCAACAGATACCACATTTTTTTGGTATTTTGCGTTTCCTACCCATAACTAAAGATAGAAGACAACTTAGAACAACAAATAAAATCTACTTAGTGATAAAGCAAACAAGCACACACGAGAATGTTCACCCCACGCTATTGCTCCCCGGCAACGGCACCAGAAAAATGTCTTGATAACTCACAAGTGTAGGGGATCAGTTGTAGCCTCTTTCGATAAGTAAGAGTGTCGAACCCAACGAGGAGCTAAAGGTAGAACAAATATTCCCTCAAGTTCTATGGACCACCGATACAACTCTACGCACGCTTGATGTTTACTTTACCTAGAACAAGTATGAAACTAGAAGTATTTTGTGGTTTTGTGGGATAGGTTTGCAAGAATATAAAGAGCACGCAAATAAAACTAGGGGCTGTTAATACAAAGTTAATGATGGCGAGTGTGGAAAAGTGGTGGTAGGAGTTGTGAAATTGCCCCTAAGCAATTGGCTACGTTACTAGACCGATAGCAAGTTTTATCTGGGAGAGGCCACTGCTAGAATGTCATCCCTTACTTGGAATTCTATGCACTTACGATTGGAACTATTAGCAAGCATCCGCAACTACTAATATTCATTAATGTAAAACCCAACCATAGCATTAAGATATATTGGTCCCCCTTCAATCCCGTATGCATCAATTTCTACGCTAGGTTGAATTTTCTGTCACTCTTGTCCTCCAATACGTAGTCCTATCAACATACAACTAACCCTATGGTGTGATCCACGCGCGCGCTCATATGATGGGCACCAAAGGACAACAACATAACCACAAGCAATTTAAATCAATCATAGCAATTCACCAATCACTGATAGGACAACGATAATCTACTCAGACATCATAGGATGGCAACACATCATTGGATAATAATATGAAGCATAAAGCACCATGTTCAAGTAGAGGGTACAGCGGGTTGCGGGAGAGTGGACCGCTGTAGATAGATGGGGGAAGGTGATGGAGATGTTGGTGAAGATGACGGAGGTGTTGGTGTAGATCTCCGTCACACGATGATGGCCCCGATGGCACTCCAGTGCCACCGGAAGCGAGGGGGAGAGAGCCCCCCTCCTTCTTATTCTTCTTCCTTAACCTTCTCCCTAGGTGGGAGAAGGGTTTCCCCTCTGGTCCATGGCCTCCATGGCGGTGGAGGGGCGAGAGCCCCTCCGATATTAGATCTGTCTCTCTGTCTCTCTCTGTTTCTGCGTTCCCAGATTTTGGCCCTTCACCATTTCTTAAATTCTCGGAGATCCGTAACTCCGATTGGGCTAATTTTTTGACACGATTTCTATCCAGATATTAGCTTTCTTGGGGAAAAAGAAGGGCATCAACCGCCTTATGGTGTTGCCTTGAGGTCCCAGGGCACGCCCTAGGCAGGGGGGGTGCGCCCCCACCCTTGAGGCCCACTCGGGCATCGTCTCGTGTTAGTTTCGCTTCCCAAAATTCACATATATTCCAAAAAAACTCCGTCCGTTTTTATTCCGCTTGGAATCCGTTTGATATGGATATTCTATGAAACAAAAAACATGCAACAAACAGGAACTGGCACTGGGCACTGGATCAATATGTTAGTCCAAAAAAATAGTATAGAAAGTTGCCAAAAGTATATGAAAGTTGTAGAGTATTGGCATGGAACAATAAAAAAATATAGATATGAAGGAGACGTATCAGACACCGCAAGATTGAACCCAAAGCCAAGCACTTCTCCCATTGCAAGAACTATAGATCTAGTAGGCCAAACCAAACCAATGATTCGAAGAGACTTGCAAAGATATTATGAGCACACATAAAAAGTTCAGAGAAGAACCAAATATCTTTCATAAACAACCTTGATCATAAACTCAAAATTCACCGGATCTCGACAAACACACCGCAAAAAGAGATTACATCGAATAGATCTCCTCGAAGACCGAGGAGAATTTTGTATTGAGATCCAGAGAGAGAGAGAGAGAGAAGAAGCCATCTAGATACTAGCTATGGACCCGAAGGTCTGAGGTAAACTACTCACAACTCATGGTGAGGGCGATGATTATCATGATGAAGGCCTCCGTGATGGATCCTGTAATGCCCAGGATGGGACTATACCTCCTACGTGTCGAGGCACGACTTAAAGGTATAAGCCCATCCTAGAATGATCCCAAGTTTGGTATCTTTGCACGACTCATGTAAAAGAGGGATTAAAATGCAAAAAGGAGATAGTTGGCTTACACTCGCCACTTCACACAATACATTACATAAACAATCATCATTCAAAACATCACAGCCCGACTACGGGTAAGAACCAAAAGAAAGATACCAAAACAACATAAAACCACAGGCCAAGATCGAATCCTAGTAGAAACCACTACTGAACATCGAAACGTCACAAGCAAACGGTCAAACTCTTCATCGAGCTCCTGTTGAAGTACTGAACCAGCTCCTGCATCGAGCTCGGCTGAACCTGCATCTGGTGTGGTGAAGCAACTGTGAGCCACAGAGGACTCAGCAATCCCGTTCCCGGGTAACAAGACTATTTAAGCCTTGGGTGAGGACAAGGCTGGAGAAAGAACGAGAGGTGAAGGATCAAACAAGAGTCTGCAGCAGCAACTAGCACTAACTTACGTAAAAGAGAGCGAGAAGAGAAGTGCATCGGTCGAAAGATGATCACGAAGTGATCCTAACTAAAGCCGGTCAAACATAACCCCACCGTGTTCAACTCCCGAATCCCTATTCGGAAATTGACAGTCACGGTACACACGCTGGTAGTGTATTAGAAACATTGTGTCAAGTTATCTACAACCGGAATTAACAAGCTCCCATCTGCCACATAACCGCGGGCACGGCTTTCGAAAGTTCAAACCCTGCAGGGGTGTTCCAACTTGACCCATTACAAGCCCACGATCCGCGGAGTCGCAACTCCATAGTTGGGAAGACCCGAGTATCCTCGGAATCCCGTGCTCAAGTTAAACCGAACTAAGGTAAGGCTAATCCAGCAAATCCTCCCGGCGTGTCGACACCCTGATAGTAGCCGCGCGTATCTAAGTCTCAGGACACGACCGGATGGGTGATGCTACAGGACCCAAACCTCGAGTTTCCCCGTGGTGGTTCCCGCAGACTCCCCGTTTGGGACCAACACCATCGGCACTGGCCCCCCCTGCTATGTAGAAATAAAGGATCCTCGAGGGAGCGACCCTCTATGCAAATTTAATTAATTAATTAAGTTGTTATTATGAGGCAAATAGTACCAAATGTTGGGACTTGCTGGAAAAGACTTAGCACTTAGCGGTTTATCAAGGGGGTCCCATACACCCCAACCGTGTTAGGAACGCATAATCAAGGAACATAACACCGGTTTAAACGGTTCCTAACGGCAAGAGTGGAACAAAACACCAAGCAAAAAGGCTTAGCCTTCCACCCTGCCAGTATATAGATGATTTCATTTAAGCATTTATATAGTGTGATATAACCCAACCAAACTTCAACATGAAGCAAACATCTTCAATCTTCACCTGCAACTAACAATGCTATAAGAAGGGCTGAGCGAAGCGTACTTAGCCAAGCAACGGTTTGCGTAGGTAGGGTGGTTAAACATGGCAATGGTTACAAGTAGGAGGCTGACAAGAAGAACATGGGCATCGAGGCAAAACTATAGATCGAGACTACTAGCAATAGGCAAAGATAGTAATGGTATCCGGGTTCGGTCATCTTGCCTGGAATTCCACAAGGGAGAAGAACGGATCCAAGAAGAAGACGGAGCAACAGTCGAGCGGATCCTCACAACTCCGGAACGAAACCGAAGCTAACAAGAGAAGCAACCGGAAAGAAAGAAACAACACGGTAAACACACACATCATAAACATGGCATAAGATGCACAAACAAGTATGATGCATGTCCGGTTTAATTATGCATGGCATGGCAAAGAGCACAAACAAATCTACAAGTTAAGTGGAGATCAATATGCAACGAGTTGCATATTGAAGAAACACCACATTTAATTATTTAGTTGACTCTCGTTTATTTACAAGACAAGATTTAATGTTTTAGCATGGCAAGAGGTGAAACATAAAGAAACTACACTATTTAGACATTTTAAATGAGGCCGGAAATAACAACAACATATCCGGAAAAATCCCCATGAGCATGTTTAATAATTATAAGCAACAACAATTCACACATATATAATGTTGTTAACATGATGCGGATGACAAGATCAAGTTTATGCAATTTTATTAACAGGTTGACTTAAGAGGATAAGAAGCATTGTCACCGTGGTGGAATGAAAGGGTGCCACGGCAACGATTCCGAAAATGATGCCACGGCAACATATCGGTACCGGTATCTCGTTGCGAGACCGGTGCAAAACAAAAGGTGGAGTGAACGAGTTGAACAAGATGAAAGTGGGGTGATCCCGTTACCGGGTTCCCACGAGTCGGTGACGAGGCAACCGAGGAACATGACAAAAGGTGGAACGGGCACGAAGCACACACGGGAAACATTTCATACAACACAAGCAAGCATCTCACGGGTCACGTCTCGGGGTTATACCTTCGAAACACTCGTTTCGGGACGGATCGAGATCGTAGAGGAAGAAGGCGTTCGCGTGTCCGACGAGGAAGAAGTCGTTTCGTAGAGGGAAGTAGTTGTTCCGTTCGTCTTGGCGGTTCCACGACGGCGGTAGTTGTTCACGGTCATCGGTAGTCGTTCGGGTCGTCGTGGACGTAGTGGAACTTGGTCTCGGCGCATCGAAGGGGTACTTGTCGCATCGGCGTTCGTAGTGGTACTTGTGGTCTCCGAACTTGTCGACGGTAGTGGTACTCGCCGTATCGACGCGTAGGGGTACATGGTCGTGTCATGTAGAGGTACTTGTCCGAAGGGGTACTTGGTCGGGTCGCCGGTAGTCGTACACGGGTCATCTGTCCAAAAATTACAGCACGGGCACACACAAAAAAAACAACAAAACTACAGCACGTTCTTGCGGGAAGGGCCACGAGGCCACGGCAGCAGCACGGCACCGAAGGAGGCCGGCGACGAGGTTGCAGCAGCTCCTCGGAGGGGCTGCGGTCGGGGCGCTGCTGGTCGCTGCTGGACGAAGGAGCCGCACGGGGCTACGAGGCCCTGGCCTTGGGGGCTTCTCGCGCGGGAACGCGGACGAGGCCGGCTGCGGTGCTGAAGGCGCCGGGCGGAAGGGCGCCGGGCGGAAGATGGGGACGAGGCCGCGGGGAGCAGAGGCAATGGCGAGGAAGAGGCCTCTGGCGCGGCGACCCTGGAGGACGGGGAGGGGGCCTGGAGCACCAGCGCGAGGGAGGAGCACCTCTTGGCCGCGGCTGCTGTGAAGAAGGCGCGGCGAGGCAGGATGCAGCGCTCGGGGCCGCCGCGGCGCTGCAGGATCCAGCCAGAGAGGGGCCTGGCCGCGGAGGAGACGGGGAAGACGCTCCTGGCGCGGCCGCGAACTGGAGGAGGGCCAGCGATTCGCGGGACGACGGGGACCTGCGCTGCGGGACGCCGAAGGAGAGGTCGGGCAGAGCGAGGTGAGGGAGATCGAGGCTGGGGGCTCGAGGGATTGGCTCTCGGGGGG
>LR738713.1:461109970-461161162 GCA_902687465.1 Secale cereale | reverse complement strand
GAGGGAGCTCGAGGCTGGGGGCTCGAGGTGAAGGAGGAAGGAGAGGGAGATCGGGCTCGGGGAAGAGGGTTCGGGAGCGACGGTTTAGATCGAGGGAGAGAAGCTGGCGGCGGCTGAGGGAAACAGAGGACCGAGGGGATGGAAGCGAGCGTCGGTAGGGTTCGATCGGGCCAAGAGGCTAGGCGCTGCGGCCTGGTGCGGGGAAGGAAGCTGGGCCGCAGGCCTAAGGAGGAGATGGGCCGGCTGGCTGCTGGGCTTGAGAGAGGGAAAGGAGGCAGGCCTCGGCCTGGGAGTTTTCTTATTTTAACTGATTGGCAGAAAAAAATAAAAGAGGGAAGAAAAGAAAGAAGAAGAAGGAGGACAAGAATTAGCACACGAGGTCAAAATCCCCGGGCTCACAAAAATGTCAGGATTAAAATAAAATAGAAGGAGGGTTTTTTGGAGGAACCTCGAGCAACGAGAAAAGAATTATAGCAAGGTTTTTTTGGAGGTGAAACTTGAAGTGAAATAACATGGGGAATTATGCAAGTGTGTTGCAGGTAATTCCAAACGAATGGAATATTATTATATAGCTCCCTAAAATAATGAGAGACTTTTATATGTTATAAAGAGAAGACATCTTCCCTCGATTTAAATGGACCGAAGGTCCACACAATTTATTAGGTTGAGATGCAAAATAAAATATGACATGATGGCATGATGCATGCAAAAATAAATAACACAAGCAAAAATAAAACACACGGGAGACCCGGAACATCTGGAATCTTCTGGAATCTTCTGGGACGTCAGTCTCGGGCGTCACAGATCCCCCTCCCGGAACAGACTCCAAGATGGGATCTCAGCTACGACGGTGGAATTAGGGTTTTCTATCTGCGTATGGAGTTTTTGGGGTACGTAGGTATATATAGGAAGAAGGAGGGCACCAGGGGCCGTGTGGGCCAGCCTCGAGGCAGGGGGCGCGCCCTAGGAAGGGGGGTGCGCCCCCACCCTCGAGGGCTGGCTCTTTGCCCCCTGACTTGGTCCTGATGTTTCCCGAGCGTGATTTCCTCCAAAAATATATCTCGCGAAGGTTTCATTCTGTTTGGACTCTGTTTGATATTCCTTTTCTACAAAACCCTGAAATAGGCAAAAAAACAGCAATCTGGACTGGGCATTTGGGTTAGTAGGTTAGTCCCAAAAATGATATAAAAGTGAATGATAATGCCCATTAAACATCCAAGACTTCATAAATAATAGCATGGAACAATAAAAAATTATAGATACATTGGAGACGTATCAAGCATCCCCAAGCTTAATTCCTGCTTGTCCTCGAGTAGATAAATGATAAAGAAAGAATTTTTGATGTGTAATGCTAACCAATATAGTTTATCAATGTAATTCTCTTAATTGTGGCATGAATGTTCAGATCTGAAAGATTCAAGATAAAAGTCTATATTGACATAAGAAATAACAATACTTCAAGCAATACAAACAAATCAATCATGTCTTCTCAAAATACTATGGCTAAAGAAAGTTATCCCTACAAAATCATACAGTGTTGGCTATGCTCCCTTGTTATCACACTAAATATTCATATTATGCACAACCCCGATTTCAGTCAAGCATTTGTTTTCATGCTCTATCTTTTCAAACCTTTCAACTTTCACGCAATACATGAGCTTGAGCCATGGACATAGCACTTTGGGTGTAATAGAGGTGGTTGTGGAGAAGACAAAAAGAGGGAGATAGTCTCACATCGACTAGGCGTATCAACGGGCTATGGAGATGCCCATCAATAGATATCAATGTGAGTGAGTAGGGATTGTCACGCAACGGATGCACTAGAGCTAAATATGAATGAAAGCTCAACAAAAGAAACTAGTGGGTGTGCATCCAACTTGCTTGCTTACGAAGACCTAGGGCATTTGAGGAAGCCCATCGTTGGAATATACAAGCCAAGTTCTATAACGTAAATTCCCACTAGTATATGAAAGTGACTAAACATGAGACTCTCTACAATGAAGAACATGGTGCTACTTTGAAGCACAAGTGTGGAAAAAGATAGTAGCAATTGTCCCTTTTTTTTCTTTTCTTGTTTTCTTTCTTTTTTTTGGCCCTTTCCTTTTTTTCTTTGGCCTTTTTTTTGCGGAGGGGCTTTATAGATTCAGCCTTTCCTCCCATGGGACAATGCTCTAAAAATGATGATCATCATACTTCCATTACAACACAATATTACAACTCGATACTACAACAACAAAGTATGACTCTATATGAATGCCTCCGGCGGTGTACCGGTATGTGCAATGAAACAAGAGTAACATGTATGAGAAGATTATGCATGGTGGCCTTGCCACGAATACGATGTCAACTACATGATCATGCATGACAATATGACAATATGATGTGTGTCATATAAACGGAACGGTGGAAAGTTGCATGGCAATATATCTCGGAATGGCAATGGAAATGCCATGATAGGTAGGTATGGTGGCTTTTTTGAGGAACAATATGGTGGCTGTTTTGAGGAAGGATATATAGTGGGTTTATGGCACCGGCGAAAGTTGCGCGGTACAAGAGAGGCTAGCAATGGTGGAAGGATGAGAGTGCGTATAATCCATGGACTCAACATTAGTCATAAGAACTCATATACTTATTGCAAAAATCTACGAGTCATCAAAACAAAGCAATCAACGCATGCCCCTAGGGGTGAGGTTGGTACGAGTTAACCATCGAACGCCCCCGACCTCCACACAAAGGTTGACACTCTACAAATACCTCATTCTTTAACTTAGTTACACAACGGTTCACCATACGTGCATGCTACGGGAATCACTAACCTTAACACAAGTATTTCTCAATTTCATAATAACTCCACTAGCATGACTCTAATGTCACTATCCTCATGTCTTAAAACAATTATCAAGCATCCAACATCTCTTTCTATTCAATGCACTTGATGTGAATTTTTTTTACTACATTGACATTGGATGTTTATCATGTGAAGACTAGTTTCTTTAGCCTAAACACATTACCATGCTGTTTTAATAGACTCTCAAATAGATATGAGTTAAGCATGAGAGTTCTACAATTTCTACAAAATATTCCCACCACCATGCTCTAAAAGATATAAGTGAAGCACTAGAGCAAAAACTATTCAACTCAAAAGATATAAGTGAAGCACATAGAGTGTTCTAGAAATTACAAGGCCATATTTAACTCTCTCAAATAGGTGTGTCCAGAAAGGATGATTGTGGCAAACTAACAAGAAAAGACTCAAATTATACAAGACGCTCCAAGCAAAACACATAACATGTTGCGAATAAAAATATAGCTCCAAGTATAGTTACCGATGGATGAAGACGAAAGAGGGGATGCCTTCCCGGGGCATCCCCAAGCTTAGGCTTTTTGATTATCTTGAATTTACTTGGGGTGCCATGAGCATACCCAAGCTTGGGCCTTTGCTACTCCTTGTTCCATAGTCCATCAAAGCAATACTCAAAACTTGAAAACTTCACAACACAAAGCTTAGACAAAAATTCTCGTGAGCTTCGTTAGTAAGAGAAAGCAAACCACCACTCAAAGGTACAGCAAGGAATTCATTCTTTGTTTTGATTGGTGTTAAACCTACTGTACTCCAAGTTCTCTATGGTTCATATCCTACAATATTACTCATAGATGCATCGGAATAAGCAAACAACACACGAAAAACAGAATCTGTCAAAGACAGAACAGTCTGTAGTAATCTGCAGGGTTCGCCTACTTATGGAACTACAAAAAATTCAAAGTAAATTGGTAAATTTATTTGTGTACCAAACAGCAGAAAAAAGAATCAACTAAAAATCACTCTCGAGTAAAATCTGAAGACTACTTTAGCGAGCGCTAATGATTCTGTTTTTCACAGCAAGATCATATAAACTTCACACAAGTCTTACCAAAGGTTCTACTTGGCACAAACACTAAACAAAACATGAAAACACATCTAATAAGAGGCTAGATAGAATATTTATTCCCTAACAGCAACAAAAACAAAAAATATAAAATTGGGATTCCTCACAACAAGCTCTTTCTTTATAGCCATTAAGGTAGGCTTGATAATTCAACGATGCTCACATGAAAGACAAGAATTGAAGCACAAAGAGAGCATCATAAAACATGTGACAAACACATCTAAGTCTAACATACTTCCTATTCATAGGCATTTTATAGGAAAAAATATTAGCAAGACAAGCAAGATCTAGCATATGCAAGGAAGAAGAAAGAAACAATAGCAATCTCAACATAACGAGAGGTAATTTAGTAACATGAAAAATTTCTACCACCATATTTTTCCTCTCTCATAATAATTGCATGTAGTATCATGATAAAATTCAACAAAATAGCTATCACATAACATATTCTCAACACGATCCACATGCATGCAAAGTTGACACTCTTCCAAAATAGTGGGATTAACATTAACTAAAGTCATGACCTCTCCAAACCCACTTTTATCAAAAGTTTCATAAGATTGAACATTCTCCAAGTATGTGGGATCTAAAGTTGACACTCTTCCAAACCCACATTCAATATTAATGCAAACATTATTATCAATCTTATATTCATCATGGGGATTAAATAAATTTTCAAGATCATAAGAAGAATCACCCCAATCATGATCATTGCAACAAGTAATGGGCATAGCAAGATAAGCATCCCCAAGCTTAGGATTTTGCATATCATTAGCACAATTGACATCAATAGAATTTATAGTAACATCATTGCAATCATGCTTTTTATTTAAGGGGCTAACATGAATCACTTTTTCTTTTAACAATTCCCCACAATTTTCAGATTCATAAATTTCAAGCAAAACCCCATAAAGATAATCTAGTGCACGCAACTCACTAGCAATAGGTTCAACATAATTGGATTTCTTAAAGAGATTATCAAGTGGATGAGGATCCATACTTTAGCAAGCGAAGATGCAAGCTAATTGAGGGCACATAGCAACACAAGTAAACAAAAGGCACGCGAACAGTAAACACACAGCGGAAGAAGGGCAAATAAAACGGCAAGGGTGAAGTGGGGGAGAGGAAAACGAGAGGCAAATAAATGTAATGCGAAGGATAA
The DNA here is from genome assembly GCA_902687465.1 of Secale cereale. Taxonomy (NCBI): domain Eukaryota; kingdom Viridiplantae; phylum Streptophyta; class Magnoliopsida; order Poales; family Poaceae; genus Secale; species Secale cereale. The sequence goes on along the minus strand of LR738713.1, from coordinate 461,156,074 downwards.
GGGTTTGTGATAGGTACTTGGTATATGACTTTTGCGTAAGCCTCCCCGGCAACGGCGCCAGAAATTGGCTAGTTGACGGGGTGGCAAATCTTGACTTGACTTGGCGTGAGTCTCCCCGGCAACGGCGCCAGAAATTCTTCTTGCTACCTCTTGAGCTTGCGTTGTATTCCCTCGAAGAGGAAAGGGAGATGCAGCACAGTAGCGTAAGTATTTCCCTCAGTTTTTGAGAACCAAGGTATCAATCCAGTAGGAGACCACGCGCCAGTCCCTCGCACCTGCACAAAAAATAAGAACTTCGCAGCCAACGCGATAAGGGGTTGTCAATCACTTTACGGTCACTTACGAGAGTGAGATCTGATAGAGATGATAGTTATATTTTTGGTATTTTAGGTTTAATAAAATAGCAAATAAAAGCGGTAAAAGTAAAGTAGATGTAGATTGATATGTTGAGAATAGACCCGGGGGCCATAGTTTTCTCTAGTGGCTTCTCTCATGATAGCGATATTCTACGGCGGGTAACAAATTACTGTCGAGCAATTGATAGAAAAGCGAATAATTATGAGACTATCTAGGCATGATCATTGTATATAGGCATCACGTCCGAGACAAGTAGACCGACTCCTTCCTGCATCTACTACTATTACTCCACACATCGACTGCTATCCAGCATGCATCTAGTGTATTGAGTTCATACGAACAGAGTAACGCCTTAAGCAGGATGACATGATGTAGAGGGATAAACTCAAGCAATATTGTGAAAACCCCATCTTTTTATCCTCGATGGAAACAATACAATACATGCCTTGCTGCCCCTACTGTCACTGGGAAAGGACACCGCAAGATTGAACCCAAAGCCAAGCACTTCTCCCATTGCAAGAACTATAGATCTAGTAGGACAAACCAAACCAATGATTCGAAGAGACTTGCAAGGATATTATGAGAACACATAAAAAGTTCGGAGAGGAACCAAATATCTTTCATAGATAACCTTGATCATAAACTCACAATTCATCGGATCTCGACAAACACACCGCAAAAAGAGATTACATTGAATAGATCTCCTCGAAGACCGAGGAGAACTTTGTATTGAGATCCGGAGAGAGAGAACAAGCCATCTAGATACTAGCTATGGACCCGAAGGTTTGAGGTAAACTACTCACAACTCATGGTGAGGGCGATGATGATGATGATGAAGGCCTCCGTGATGGATCCCCCTCCCGGAACAGGCTCCTAGATAGGATCTCCACGGGAACAGAAGCTACGCCGGTGGAATTAGGGTTTTCTCTCTCCGTATGGAGTTTCTGGGGTACGTAGGTATATATAGGAAGAAGGAGGGCACCGGGGGCCGTGTGGGCCAGCCTCGAGGCAGGGGGTGCGCCTTGGGAAGGGGGGCGCGCCCCCACCCTTGAGGGCTGGCTCTTTACCCCCTGACTTGGTCCTGGCGTTTCCCGAGCGTGATTTCCTCCAAAAATATCTCTCGCGAAGGTTTCATTCTGTTTGGACTCCGTTTGATATTCCTTTTCTGCAAAACCCTGAAATAGGCAAAAAAACAGCAATCTGGACTGGGCCTTTGGGTTAGTAGGTTAGTCCCAAAAATGATATAAAAGTGAATGATAAAGCCCATTAAACATCCAAGACTTCATAAATAATAGCATGGAACAATCAAAAATTATAGATACGTTGGAGACGTATCAGGCGACCGTTGGCACATATTCTCATCTCGCTCTGAACACGTATGCTGGTTTCTTAGAGCTTGCTGCAAACACTTTATTACCTCTCCACACCTAAAGGCTTGGTTAGTTTTGATACCCGGGAATGGGATTGCTGAGTCCTTGTGGCTCACAGATTACAACACACACCAGATGCAGGTACAGCCGAGTATGATGCAGGAGATGGATCAGAACTTCACTGGGAGTTCGATGAAGAGCGTGGTCGTTACTATGTATCGTATCCCGACGATTAGTAGTGGTTCCTACTAGGGGCGATCAGGTCTTGTGGTCGTGGTATCTTTTCTCGTTTGGATTTCGTCCGTAGTCGGACCCTGTGTTATTTGGATGAATGTTTGCTATTGTGTTCATTGTGTGACGTGGTGAGTGTAAGCCAACTATTTTACTCTTTCATCCCTGTACTTTTACATGAGTTGTGCAAAGATACCACGCTTGCGATCATTCGAGAATGCGCTTATGTCTCTAAGTCGTGCCTCGACACGTAGGAGATATAGTCGCATCCTGGGCATTACAAGTTGGTAATCAGAGCCTTCTCCGACCTAGGAGCCCCCTGATTGATCGAATCACTGACGGTTGAGTTTAGGCACACACATAAAATGTTTTGAGTCCTATATATATATCGGAGAGTAGGATTTATTTTTACTCCTCATCCCCTTCATCGCTCTGGTGAGGACTCCTGGCGTTGTTTTACCTTCACTATTTTCAAATTTCACCAATTTATTTTAGGATCATGCGGGTATTGTTTGGATTGTTCCGATATCTTTGTGATGAGAACATTGTTCTTGGTGCCTCCTGTCATTTAGGGGTTGTGGCAGTGTCCCGGGGAGTTGAGCTCCGAGGTGTTTTCGTCACAAATATATCGTAGCGGTTCTAGAATACCAGAGGCGGCCGACATAAAAAACTCTTCTATGCATGTCTAGTGGTGAGATAACCCCGATGTCACCCAGTACTGGGGGATAGTTCGGGAGTATTGCCACAGCTAGTATAGCGGATGCGTTTCGAAGGTCCGTGGTAAACAGTTTCCAAAGATGATTGGTTATGTGTTGACGGATGGATACAGCTGGATGTAGGTTTAGAGTTGAGTGCGCGGTGCTTCCCCTGTATCCCCAACACCAGATTGCATAACCGGAAAGCTTCTGGAATTAATAGGTGGGTTTCAAGTAGATCTTAGGTAATCTTTCAACGGGTGCATGATACGAGGTTGGGGTTCAACATCTAGTGGAGAGGCTATCATGGGCGTTGTTGCACTAGGGGGTTGCATCTTAAAGGATCCTTGGCTATGCTGATCCGGGGATTGCAACGCCCTTTGTAACACGTGCCATGGGGCATTTAGCACGAACATATGGGACGAAATCTCTATTATGTATTTGTTCCTTCTGTTACCTTGTTGTTTTTATTCTATCATTTTGTTCTCCCAAGTGGCTTCTCGACAAGTTGTTGTACCATTATGCTATGGAATTCATTCGTTCAATTTTTGTTCGAATGTTCATTGTGAAGACTATATGTTGCAAATATCTAGCCGTTGATTCAGCTTATCTGTTATTTGCTTCAATGGCTAACAGTTGTCATCATCTTCAGGATGGCACCTAAGAAAGTTCCCAGCCAAAATCCAGAGGGTGAAGAATAGCGTCCTCCTTCCCTTCCTCCTCCGTCTGAGGCATGGAGAGCGATTATGCAGGCAACCAATCAGAACACTCAGATGCTCATGCAAATAATGCAGAGTTTCCAAGCCAATCAAGCAAATCAAGGCAATCAAGGGAACCAAGGCCAAGGCAATCTGTTCAATCAACCTCACTTTGCGACTCTGAATCAATTCCTGGCAAATCAGCCCAAGTCTTTCAGTTACTGTGTGGACCCGCTAGATGTTGAAGATTGGATCACAGACATCAAAAAGCATTTTGAGTGCAGTAATGTCAGACCTGTGGATTATGTCAAGTTTGCCGCCTTCCAACTCAAAGATCAAGCTGCAGATTGGTGGCAATAGTACAAAGACTCCAGAGCGGGTCATGAGATCTCGTGGACAGACTTCTGCCGCGATTTCCGTTCTCATCACATTCCTACCAGTGCCATTGAAGGCACGTGTGAGCAATTCCGCAATCTGAAGCAAGGCACCATGTCTGTCTACCAATACAATGTCAAGTTCCAGAATCTTGCCCGTTATGCGAAGCAAGACATCCCCGATGCCAAGAGCAAAATCTACCAGTTCCAAGGTGGTCTGAAATATGAACTCCAACTTGCTCTCACTTTGTTCGAGCCAAATGAATTTGATCAATTCTACAACATGGCTCTCAAGCAAGAGGCAGCTCAGCTCAAGTGTGAAGCTTTTAAAAAGAGGATAAGAGATGTTGTTCACTCCTCCTCTTGCTCTCAAGTGGTCGCCAAGCAGCAGAAATTCTGGCTACCGCCTCCTCCAGTGCTCCGTCCTCCAAGCAACAACAAGTACTCAGGTGGTTGTGGATTCTACCACCCACCCAACCCAAGCAACCAGTCCAAGTCTCAGTTCCAAGCTCCAAGACCAAGCCGTCCTTATCATCGGCCACTTTCAGAAGTTACTTGCAACAAGTGTGGTCAGAAGGGTCATTATGAAAACAAGTGTACTCAAAGGCGCCTTCCGCCTCCTCCACCTGTCAGCAATGCTATTGTTAAGCACAATCCTAATTCAGCAAGAGTGAACCCCATGAATGCAGCTCAAGCAGAAAATTCTTCTGATGTGATATTGGTAATATTCCAGTTAACTCTATTCCTGCAAAAGTCTTGTTTGATTCAGGTGCATCGCATTCTTTTATATCAACATCTTTTGCATTGTCACATGATATGCCTTTGCAAGCTTTGCCTAGACCAATGTCTGTGCTTTCTCCGGGTTTGCTAATGAACTCCAACAACTTCGTTCCGGATATCTCTATTCATATGGGTGATTACAGTTTTCTGGTTTCCCCGATTGTTCTCGGTAACTCGGACATTGATCTTATTCTTGGGATGATTGGCTCTCCAAGCATGATGCAAATATTGATTTTGCAAACAAGGAGGTCAAGCTAACTCATCCTTCCGAAGAAGTGATTATCTTCGCAGCTCGAGATAACACAATCAGGCTATTCTCTCTCAATGAAAAGGGCAAGATTAATGCCATTTCTCAGATTACGGTGGTTTGTGAATATGAGGATGTATTCCCTGAAGAGCTTCCAGGCATGCCTCCCAACCGTCCAGTTGAATTCGTCATTGAACTTGAACCTGGTACGGAGCCAGCCTGTCGGCGTCCGTACAAGCTTTCTCCTGACGAGTTGAAGGAGCTGAAGAAACAACTCGATGAGCAAGAACGAATGGGTCTAATTAGACCAAGTACTTCCCCTTGGGGCTGTGGTGTTCTTTTTGTCAAGAAGAAGGATGGTACAGAACGATTGTGCGTTGATTACTAGCCATTGAACAAGAAGACAATTAAGAATAAGTACCCGCTCCCCAATATCAATGAATTGTTTGAGCAGCTCAAAGGAGCCAGTGTTTTCTCGAAGCTTAAGAGGATATTCCCAAGACCGCATTCAGAATGAGTTATGGCTCCTATGAATACACAGTCATGCCTTTTGGGCTTGCAAATGCTCCACCCACCTTCTCACGGATGATGCACTTCATATTCAACCCCTACACCAATGAATTCGTGCTCGTGTACCTCGATGACATCTTGGTATTCTCCAAGAATGAAGAAGACCACGCCAAGCACCTCCGTTTGGTTCTCGACAGGCTCCGTGATCACCGTTTCTATGCGAAGTTCTCCAAATGTGAATTCTGGCTTGATAAAGTCCTCTATCTTGGCCATATTATCTCTGCCGAGGGCATTTCTGTTAACCCCGAGAAGGTTGAAGCTATTGTCAACTGGGAACCTCCTCAGAATGTCAAACAACTCCGAAGTTTCCTCGGTCTCGCAAGCTATTGCAGAAGGTTCGTTGAGAACTTCTCCAAGATTGCCAAGCCTCGTTCCAACCTATTGCAGAAGAATGTCAAGTATTCGTGCATTCCTGATTGTGATGTGGCATTCAATACCCTCAAAGAGAAGCTCATTTCTACTCCGGTACTTACTCCTCCGGATGAGTCCAAGCCTTATGAAGTGTTCTGTGATGCTTCATTACAAGGTCTTGGCGGTGTTCTCATGCAAGACAAGAAGATCGTTGCATACACTTTGCGTCAGCTTAAACCAAATGAGAAGAATTACCCCACACATGATCTTGAGCTAGCGGCAGTTGTTCATGCCTTGATCATGTGGAGACACCTTCTGCTGGGCAGAAAAGTGGACATCTTTGCTGATCACAAGAGCCTGAAGTACATCTTCACCCAGCCAAACCTTAACCTCCGCCAGACTCGTTGGGTTGAAATGACTCAAGAGTATGATCCAAGCATTGAGTATACTCCTGGCAATGCCAATGTCATTGCAGATGCCTTGAGCAGAAAGGCTTATTGCAACAGTCTCCTCCTCAAACCGTTCCAACCTGAACTTTGTGAGTCATTCAGGAAGCTCAACCTCCATGTTGTTCCGCAAGGATTTCTTGCCAACCTTCAAGTTGCTCCTACCTTGGAAGATCAAATCTGTGAGGCCAAACTCAGTGATGCTATGGTGCAGAAGGTGAAACATGGTATTGCAAAGGGTACTCCCAAGTACAAGTTATGTCGCATTGATGACAGAGACACTTTGTTCTTTGAGGACAGAATTGTGGTTCCCAAAGGTGATCTCAGAAAGCTCATAATGAACGAAGCACATGACTCACTCCTCTCGATACATACAGGAAGCTCCAAGATGTACCATGACCTCAAGCAATCCTATTGGTGGACTCGCATGAAAAGAGAAATTGCTCAATTCGTGAACGAGTGTGATGTATGCAGAAGAGTGAAGGCAGAGCATCAACGTCCAGCCGGACTCCTTCAACCTCTACCTATTCCCGAGTGGAAATTCGATCACATTGAGATGGATTTCATCACAGGCTTTCCCAAGTCCAAGCGAGGAAATGATCCTATCTTTGTGGTGATTGACAAGCTCACTAAAGTGGCTCATTTCCTTCCAGTCAAAGAATCCATCAACGCAGCACAACTGGCAGAGTTGTACACCTCAAGAATTGTCTCTTTGCATGGTATCCCTCGAGTAATCTCCACGGATCGTGGAAGCTTATTCACTTCCAAATTCTGGGATTCCTTCCAGTCAGCTATGGGTACCAAGATTCGCTTCAGCACAGCTTTTCACCCTCAGACTAGTGGTCAAGTCGAAAGAGTGAACCAAATTCTCAAAGATATGCTCAGAGCTTGTGTAATCTCCTTCGGTATGAAATGGGAAGATTGCCTTCCATTTGCCGAGTTCTCATACAACAACAGCTTCCAAGCAAGTGCAGGCAAAGCACCGTTTAAAATTCTCTATGGCAGAAAGTGTCGCACCCCTCTCAACTGGTCCGAGACTGGTGAACGTCAACTCTTTGGAAATGATTTGATCTCAGAAGCCGAAGAGATGTGCAAAGTCATACGTGAGAATCTCAAAGCCGCACAACCGCGCCAAAAGAGCTACTATGACGGCTGATACGTCTCCAACGTATCTATATTTTTTGATTGTTCCATGCTATTATTTATGAAGTCTTGGATGTTTAATGGGCTTTATCATTCACTTTTATATCATTTTTGGGACTAACCTACTAACCCAAAGGCCCAGTCCAGATTGCTGTTTTTTTGCCTATTTCAGGGTTTTGCAGAAAAGGAATATCAAACGGAGTCCAAACGGAATGAAACCTTCGCGAGAGATATTTTTGGAGGAAATCACGCACGGAAAGCGGCAGGACCAAGTCAGGGGACAGTTGGCCTGCCCTCGAGGGTGGGGGCGCGCCCCCCTTCCCAGGGCGCGCCCCCTGCCTCGAGGCTTGCCCACACGGCCCCCGGTGCCCTCCTTCTTCCTATATATACCTACGTACCCTAGAAACTCCATACGCAGAGAAAAAACCCTAATTCCACCGCCGTAGCTTCTGTTCCTGTGGAGATCCCATCTTGGAGCCTGTTCCGGGAGAGGGATCCATCACGGAGGCCTTCTTCATCATCATCATCGCCCTCACCATGAGTTGTGAGTAGTCTACCACAGACCTTCGGGTCCATAGCTAGTATCTAGATGGTTTCTTCTCTCTCTCTGGATATCAATACAAAGTTCTCCTCGGTCTTCGAGGAGATCTATTCGATGGAATCTCTTTTTGCGATTTGTTTGTTGAGATCCGATGAATTGTGAGTTTATGATCAAGGTTATCTATGAAACATATTTGGTTCTTCTCTGAACTTTTTATGTGTGCTCATAATATCCTTGCAAGTCTCTTTGAATTATTGGTTTGGTTTGGCCTACTAGATCTATAGTTCTTGCAATGGGAGAAGTGCTTGGCTTTGGGTTCAATATTGCGGTGTCCTTTCCCAGTGACAGTAGGGGCAGCAAGGCACGTATTGTATTGTTGCCATCGAGGATAAAAAGATGGGGCTTTCATCATATTGCTTGAGTTTATCCCTCTACATCATGTCATCTTTCTTAAAGCGTTACTCTGTTCGTATGAACTCAATACACTAGATGCATGCTGGATAGCGGTCGATGTGTGGAGTAATAGTATTAGATGCAGGCAGGAGTTGGTCTACTTGTCTCGGACGTGATGCCTATATACAATGATCATGCCTAGATAGTCCCATAATTATTCGCTTTTCTATCAATTGCTCGACAGTAATTTGTTTACCCACCGTAGAATACCGCTATCATGAGAGAAGCCACTAGAGAAAACTATGGCCCCCGGGTCTATTCTCAACATATCAATCTAAATCTACTTTACTTTTCTTGCTTTTATTTGTTGTTTTATTAAACCAAAAATACCAAAAATATAATTATCTTCTCTATCAGATCTCACTCTCGTAAGTGACCGTAAAGGGATTGACAACCCCTTATAGCGTTGGTTGCGAAGTTCTCATTTGTTTGTGTAGGTGCGAGGGACTGGCGCGTGGTCTCCTACTGGATTGATACCTTGGTTCTCAAAAACGGAGGGAAATACTTGCGCTACTGTGCTGCATCTCCCTTTCCTCTTCGAGGGAATACAACACAAGCTCAAGAGGTAGCAAGAAGAATTTCTGGCGCCGTTGCCGGGGAAGACTCACGCCAAGTCAAGTCAAGATTTGCCATTGTAAGTGCATCTAGTGCCACCCCTAGTTGGTTTTGGAGTATTGACGACAAACCTGGTTGAGGGACTAATGTGTTTGTGAGAATTGCAGGATAAGACATGTAGTAGTCCCTCATTGATTCGGTTTACCTACCAGAGATGACCCCTAAAAATGTATGAAGACATTGACGACAATGGTGGTATATGAAGATAATCATATTGAAGACTATGACGAGAGAAGACATTGTGTGAAGACTATGGAACGCGAAGACTTAGATGTTTCGTTGTTTCCTTTTCTTCTTTGTTGAGTCATAGGAACCACCGTACTGTTAAGTGGGGTCCAAGTGAACAAAGTCATAGTGACTGGAGTGATGCTCAACCAAATCCTATGTCTTCGAGCGAAGACAATGAGAGCAAATCTTATCCAGAGCTGGATGAGTCAATTTTGCTTGTAGCCCAAGTAAAGTTGCCGCATGTGTTTGAAATCTGACCATTGGAACACGTGTCAGTTCCTTAGTGACCCAGGGTCACTTTGGACAAATCAGGTCGGGTTGCCCAGTGGCTATAAATAGCCCACCCCCTACACCATAAATTGGTGGCTGCTCAGAGTTATTACACGGCTTTTGTCGTTTGAGAGCAACCCACCTCCGAAGCATTTGAGAGAGAGATCCTTGCGAGGACAAAGCCCAAACACCCAGAGCCAAAGAGTGTTAGGCATCACTGAAGTCTTTCTGTCTGTGTGACCTGAAGACTTGTTACACTTGAGGACTGTGTTTCCTCCAACCGGTTAGGCGTCGCGTTCTGAGCATCCAAGAGTCATTGTGGATTGCTGGTGAACGAAGTCTGTGAAGGTTTGGAAGTCTACCTTGAAGACTTACTAGAGTGATTGGGCGAGGACTAGGTGTCCTTAGCTCAAGGGGAATAAGGTGAAGACGCGGTCTTCTAAGTTAAATCTCAGCCTCCCTAACCAGACGTACAGTTGTCACAACAACTAGAACTGGTCTAACAAATCACTGTCTTCCCCAAGCTACTGGTTCTATCTCTTCCCTTCTCTTTACTTACTATCTCTCTTTGTGAAGTCATTGCTTGCTTGCCATATCTGTTTGACTTCACTGTTTGACTACTCGTTCTGATTGGCTTCATACAATCTTCCATACTGATCCAAACTGCCTAGATGCTATTAGTCTTCATGCTTTCACTTCATTGAATACTTGACTATGGCTTGTCTAGTGTAGTCTACCTTCCGTTGCATATAAATAGGATCGGTTCTATCGTTTGTCTTCGAAACTTCCATGTTTTGAAGACTTTTATAAAAATTGCCTATTCACCCCCCTCTAGTCGATATACAGCACTTTCAATTGGTATCAGAGCAAGGTACTCCCTTGTTCTGTGTGGTTCGGTTTAACCACCTGGATTTTTCGCTATGTCGACTGTAGGGATAATCAAAGTCTCCGCTGCGTGCCCCGTCTTCGATGGCACTGAATACCCCTACTTGAAGAACAAGATGTGCATGCATCTTGAAGCCATTGACGTGGACCTCTGGTTTGTCGTCAAGAACGGCGTTCCCAACACTGGTGAAGGTCTCACCCCTGCTGATGTCAAGAAGCTCGTCCAACTGGATTCCACTGCCAAGAACATTATCTGTGGTCATCTGACCAAAGGACAGTATGGTCGTGTGAGTGCTCTGGAAACGTCGAAGGAAGTCTGGGACTAGCTCTCTAAGGTCAACGAAGGCATCTCAACCCAGAGAGATCAAAGAATCAGTGTCCTTCGCAACCTCTTCAATCGCTTCAAGAAACACAACAATGAGAATGTCCAGCATACATTCGATCGCCTCACTGACATCACAAATGAGCTTCAGGCACTTGGCGCCACTGAGATCACCAAGCATGAAATCGTCATGACACTACTGAGATCACTTGACAGCTCATTTTACATCCTTCCCTTGATGATTCAAGAACGCCCTGACTTCAAGACTCTCGATCTGTCTGACATACTTGAGAGGCTCAACACACATGAGTTCCAGCTATCTGAGAAACGTGACATCTATGGTCCCAACTATGGCCGAACTCGCGCTTTGAAGGCAAAGGCTGCTTCCTCATCTGAAGAAGAATCTGACTGCAGTTCTGATGATCCTGAAGACATTGGAAAGGAGCTTGCTATGCTTGTGAAGAAGTTCCAGAAATTCACTAGGAAGAAAGGCTTCAGAAAGTCTTCACGATCCAGCTCAAGAAATGATGAAGCTTCTACCCATGACTACAAGAAGAGAACATGTCATAAGTGCAAGAAACCTGGTCACTACATCTCTGAGTGTCCTCAATGGGACAGTGAGAAGAAGAAGAAGAAAAGCAAGGAATATGATTCTGATGACAAGAAAAAGAAGAAATCCTCAAAGTTTTCTTCCAAGTCTTCATCGAAGTTGTTGACACCAGTTTTGGCACGGCATAAAAAGCAAATAAGATGGCCTCAAATGGAAAAGTGCTCAAAGTGAAAAAGTTTCGTATTGTCAAGGTGAACATCTTTGAAGATTGGGCCATCGTCATCCGATCTCATCTCGAGTGCCAAAACTATGCTCAAAGCACTGAGATTTTATATCTAGAGCAGTATTCGGCAGATTAGACCACCAAGACTGCTTCATATGGAAAAACTTCCTACACGAATTGTCTTTGTCTCGTCGAAACGGTCGATTTTGATATAAAAATCGTCCCAATCCGAGTTCGTATGCAAAAGTTACAGCCATCCGAACACAGCCCTGTCACAGAGCCAAAAGTGGCGCGCCCCACCAGCCACGTGTCTGATGGGTAGCGCGAATAACAGCCTGTATTGCGTGACCGTTTTGGCCTAGAAGATGGCTTCAAATCGAAAAACGTTCAACATGAAAGTTGTTCGTCTCGTCGAAGCGGTCAAGATTGCTTTTGGACTCCTTTCCATCCGAGGTCGTTTACCACCTCAAATATTACCCGCAAGGTACAGCCAGTTTAAACCGAACAGTTTTGGAAAGTTCGGACAAAATCAATCCGAATTTGGCTAGGTTTTTGGACGTGAATCCAAGCCTTTTCCTTGCACGGAAAGTCCAGCCGCCTCTTATATACCTAAGGGGTGACGGTCGATTGAAGAACACACAATCGATCAATTCATCTACCACTTTTTATCTTTTACCTTTTCTCCTTAACCCTAGTTCTTCTTCTTCCTCGTTCTTCGTCTGTTCTTCTTGTTGCAGGGCGGCGAACCTCGAGGCCCTAGGGGCGGTCAGGCCGACCTAGGGCAGCCCATAGCCGCCGCGCGCCCTGACGGGGTCCCTCCCGGGCGCGTGGGGTTTCGGGTCTACAAAAGCACCCGCCGGATTGCCTGCGTACCGCGCTTCCGGACGGGTCTCCTTCGACGTGAGCTGCGGTGCATCACCCCCGGCGTCGAGGGTACACGGTGACGTGTTCGTGTGCGAACACACTTTTTGGCGACTCCGCTGGGGACGAAGCTTTGAACAATCTCCAGCCTGTTCTAGCTACGAGGAGAGCGTCATCGAGCGGCTGCAATCTACAACGGTAACATGTATCATCAATTTCCTTACGTAGATGCAAATAGCCATTATGTTGATGTTGCTAGATCTTTCAATGGACATGTCATGTCGGCTAGCCCTAACGAGCAAAGGCCGACTAGTTATTCCATTGGAGAAACTTGGAATTCACATAACCACGACATGCAACTTATGAATCTGAACTTTTGTGCATCGGCAACATCTTTCAATATGCCGATGAATAACTTGATTTGTTCAAGTGATCAATATATGACACCTCATGTACATGAGTCCATCTCACAGTTTTGTTCATCGGCAGCCAACTCGCGATATGCGGGTTCATCCCCAAACATGCCGATGGACGGGGGAATCGGCCATGCTTCCTGTAGTTATTTGGCTGGTTATCCTCCGTCATCAGATACTACACCTCATGAGATTAATTGTTCAGTGGGACATGCAACTAAAAATATTCATGACTCGGCTCGCCTTCGCGGTTATGGCCGAGTGAATGGAGATTCTATAGGAGCAAATATGCCTAATATTGCAGGAGATGAGGTGGCTCTGGCTGCATTAAAAAGTTTATCCCAAAATAAGAAGATTAGTGATATTTGCCTTGAGCAGCACGAAAAGGGATTGCTTCCTGATTATGAGGCAATAAGAGCTAGAGTTTTAAAAGAAGACGAAGTGTTGCCAATTGATAAAATTGGCGTGAGAAAATATTCAACTAGAGTGCACATGTCTTCACCTATCATTGCAGCATGTTATACACCCCATATACAATCGCAAAATTTCGGCAACATCAATTCATTGCCGAAAGATTATAAAGGTATTGGGGGGCAAGCCGATCCAAGCAGGGCTGATTTTCAAGAAAAATATGTGGCCCAAGTGGACAAGATCAAGCCAAACCTCAGAGGGAATAGCGTCAATGAATTTACTACGCCAACTCTTGAGGAATTACCAGTAGAATATCGACATGCTTATGAAGCACTCAAGAAGAAGCGTGGAGTGGAATATTTGCAAGAATACATCAAGTGCCTTCCTCCATGTAGCAACCGTGTTGGCTTTTCTGCACTTTTGAGGCAAGATAAAAAAGAAGCTTTGCAAGAAAATCATCAAGAAAGGGTTCACTCGGCTAATACGGTTGATTCGGTTGAAACCGAGTCAAATATGACAAATACATCTACAGCCGAGTTGAACGGTTCCTTTAGTAACAAGAGAATGCCGGATTCAATTGAAACCGAATTGACCACCGAGACGTTTAAGGCCGAGTGCGTTGCATCGAGCCAGCCGAGTACATCATGCCAACCGAGTGCGTCGTTCCATACGAGTGCATCACCGGCTAAAGCCAAGTGCATCAATCCAATTATTGTTGCGTGTACCAAAATAGAAGATGCAAGCTTCACCGAGCAAAGGAACGGTAAACGCAACAAATTGGCCGTGCTTGATTTTTTTGGATGTGAGGGAGCTTACATGCTGCCCTATGAGTTTCATGCCAAAGAAATTGATGAGCATCAAGAACAAATTTATATGGCCAAAAAAAGTTTGGCTAGTAATGAAGATCAAGAACCAGAGCATGCAGCTGAACGAAGTTTAGCTGATGAAGAGCGGCCGAGTGAAATATACTCGGGCAATCCGAGTGAAATTTACTCGGGCAATCCGACTAAAATCTACTCAGGCAATCCGAGTGACGAGGCACGAAATCCAGAAGAAGAAGATGAGGCGTTGGAGGATCATCTTGGGATGGAGCAAGACATTGTTCCACGTATACGATCATCATATTCCACAAACCTTGTCGCAAAGGTACGTCTAGCGAATAATTTACTCGCTTTCCGATTCGGTCAAAAATATATCATTGATGCATCCATTAGGAAGTTCATAATTAACTTGGAAAGACCAATCGAGACGAGTAACTTGTTTGTTAGAAATAGTCTTGTCACTAATTATGCTAGTCAACATATTGTGCCATTCATAGAGACTGCTAGTGATAGATTATCGCAGCCAAAGCTTTTCCCATTATGCCGACTGAGAATTATGTTCATATGGGTAGCTTTGATTGTTTCATGCCTGGCTAACATTTGGTCTCAAATGAGACATATATTCTGTAATTATTTTGGTTGTAGGAATATAAAGCCAGGTTCAAAGTTCTCCAGGATAGCCGATTCAAGAGCATCGGGAAAGGAGGACGAAAATCAATGCATAGCCGAGTCAAATGATGTTAAACTCACACCGCTAGGTTGTTTTGTATCAAAGCCAGTATCACAATATCGGTTAATGGACCAGGAGTGTACGTCCAGTGCAGGCATAGTTGATCACATCATCGGTACATCGCTGACTAATCCTATTATTATAATTGATCACGATGTCGAGCCGTCAAGACAAGAGCCAACGCAATGTTCGTTCAAGCAAAATGTCAAAGATTGCAACATGATCCATCAAGTCAAGCAATCGGACAAGATAGGACGATTGGAGTTTGTTGAGGCACAATCATTTGGACAGTCGGATCAGATTTGTTTTGACGGCAATAAAATGTTGACTCGGCTATCTCCAGCTGATTTACCTAAAAGTGGACATGTACACGCCAATGATGATGGGGTCAAGTCTTCAAACAAGGATATTGTTAAAAAGTGCATCAAGGAAAATCTTGAAGACGGAAATTCCATCAAAGCTATAATGGTAACATCTAGCACTGGGGGGCAACAAAATAATTCAAGGACTGGTGCACGCACAACCAAAGAAAGCAAAGGCCGTGGTAAGAACAAGAACGAAAAGCCGAAAGCCACTTTCGCGCAATTATTAGAAAAATATCAGAAGATAAGTGAGGCAAAGAGTGCTTGTCGGCCGAGTGAAGCAAAAGCATCGAGGTCACCCCCAAGGTATAAATCTGAAGACTGGAATTGGCAAAGGAAGACGTTGAGCAAGCAGACTTCATATGCTCGTTTTGGGCCACCAATGCCAATGTCGTGGATGCCTTCCTACGCTCATGTAAATTCATATCCATCATGGGGCAGGTATGATACAAGGGCACATTATCCATCTTATTTTAGATCATCTCGCCAACATTATGCAGCTCCAAAAAGATCAACATTTGATGAACAATCACAAGTCAAAGACCGTTTCAATCATAAGGAATCGGTCCGGAGCTCAAGGAACAAGAAAGAGGTGGTCAAGCAAGTGTACCAGGTCAAGAAAGATGGTCGTAAGTGTGCTACTTCAGATTTGTTCTCAAATAACAAAGAGCCAGTTAAAGTATTGACATTGGCTAGAAAAGGCAACGAGGCAAGTCAATCAAGTGCCAAATCTCAAGGGAAGAAGTTAAGAGTGCATAAGGCCAAAAAAGAGTTGGCATTGGTTGAAACAGAATCACAGCTGAGGTGCTCACTCGGCTTAGCGCATTGGCAAGAGAAGGAATTGCAAAAACTTAGTGCACATGAGTTGAGAAAAAAGAATATGGCATGGGTTCCCAAGAGGAGTAGTCGAAATAAAAATGATGTACGACCTTCTATTGCAACAAGTGTTACAAAGATGAAGAAAGAAAAGAATGGCTGCAAGTGTGCTATTTCAGATCCGACTCCCAATGACAAAAAGACAGCCGAGTATATGTTGGCTGCTAAAGACAAGAAAGTGAAGAAAGTAACTTTCAAGGATCCAATCGCTGATTTTGGACATGCCAAGCCGGAGATTCCCAAAGCCAGGAAGAACTTGTCAGTGCATAAACCAAAATCCCAGCCGGAATGCCCTCTCGGCTTACCATATTCGCAACAGATGAAGCTGAAGCAGCTTAGGGCCAAAGAGCTGGAGAAGAGGAACATGGCCTGGGTTCCTAAGGAAAATCCTCGAGACAAGTGCGGCATGACATCTCCTGTTGCGAAGCAGGCAGAAATAAAGGAGTACAAGTGTAAATCCCGTAGGCGAGGAAGACAATTTTCATCTCACTATAGGAAACTCCAGGAGGAGTGTCATGCACATTCTTCAATCGTATCATCAAAATCAACACTATGGAATTTATCCTCGGCCGAAACATCTGACTTATTTCGGTTATTCACACTTTGGTGGACGGATTCCCGAGCACCTTTGAGATGAGAACGCATGGCCGATATTTGCATATCGCCCTCAGAATTCATTGTGTTGGCAAAGCCGGCATCTGGCTAACGGTGTTCACCATGGTTGATCTCCTACTCCTATAGCCGATGCTCAGTGTTTGCCAATACTGGCAAGGCCAACTTAATTATTGAGTCGGCCACTGATCAAGGGTCTAGTACATAAAAAGATCTGACTCCTGGTGTTAGTTATTTGCAGGACCCAAGTCAGGAGAGAGACATTGTTCGGCGGAGGCTTGATGGTTTGCTTTGATCAATAATGAGTTGAGTCGCCGAACAGTTGACAGTATTCCTTTGTGGTGCATGGTCATAATCGTTCAGCAACCGGCTTACCGTCAAAGGGTTCTAATATTCCCAGGGAGTGCCTGGACAAAGCAAGGTCCGGATTAACATAAGAAACTTACGTGGAGGCCTTTGTGACGTCCAATTGTTGTTCTCAGACGACTATTATCCAAGAGGCTCTACCCATGAAGCAACACGCTTAAGAATATGACCAATAACAATTATCGTTCTTAGCATGCACAGCCGATGTAGTGTTGACATCGTGCTTGGATGAAGTATTTTCTGGCACGCAAGCTCTGCCAGAAAACAGGAGGGCATGTGTTGACACCAGATTTTGGCACGGCATAAAAAGCAAATAAGATGGCCTCAAATGGAAAAGTGCTCAAAGTGAAAAAGTTTCGTATTGTCGAGGTGAACATCTTTGAAGATTGGGCCATCGTCATCCGATCTCATCTCGAGTGCCAAAACTATGCTCAAAGCACTGAGATTTTATATCTAGAGCAGTATTCGGCAGATTAGACCACCAAGACTGCTTCATATGGAAAAACTTCCTACACGAATTGTCTTTGTCTCGTCGAAACGGTCGATTTTGATATAAAAATCGTCCCAATCCGAGTTCGTATGCAAAAGTTACAGCCATCCGAACACAGCCCTGTCACAGAGCCAAAAGTGGCGCGCCCCACCAGCCACGTGTCTGATGGGTAGCGCGAATAACAGCCTGTATTGCGTGACCGTTTTGGCCTAGAAGATGGCTTCAAATCGAAAAACGTTCAACATGAAAGTTGTTCGTCTCGTCTAAGCGGTCAAGATTGCTTTTGGACTCTTTTCCATCCGAGGTCGTTTACCACCTCAAATATTACCCGCAAGGTACAGCCAGTTTAAACCGAACAGTTTTGGAAAGTTCGGACAAAATCAATCCGAATTTGGCTAGGTTTTTGGACGTGAATCCAAGCCTTTTCCTTGCACGGGAAGTCCAGCCGCCTCTTATATACCTAAGGGGTGACGGCCGATTGAAGAACACACAATCGATCAATTCATCTACCACTTTTTATCTTTTACCTTTTCTCCTTAACCCTAGTTCTTCTTCTTCCTCGTTCTTCGTCTGTTCTTCTTGTTGCAGGGCGGCGAACCTCGAGGCCCTAGGGGCGGTCAGGCCGACCTAGGGCAGCCCATAGCCGCCGCGCGCCCTGACGGGGTCCCTCCCGGGCGCGTGGGGTTTCGGGTCTACAAAAGCACCCGCCGGATTGCCTGCGTACCGCGCTTCCGGACGGGTCTCCTTCGACGTGAGTTGCGGTGCATCACCCCCGGCGTCGAGGGTACACGGTGACGTGTTCGTGTGCGAACAGAAGTTTTCATCACACAAGAAGAATTCATCTGGTAAGGCTCGTGTGTTTGTTGGCAAGGAGATGGATTCAGAGGAGGAGTCTGCTTCAGAAGAAGCGGAGGTGGAGTCCGAGGAGGAGTCCAATTCTGGTGCTGCAAGTCTGGCTCTAGCCACAGCCTACGTTGCCAAGTCCATCTTCAACACTGAAGACAATGGCCCCGTCACCAACACTGATGATGAGAACGACGACTCTGCTCCCACCTACTGCTTCATGGCACGCGGTGCCAAGGTAAAACCACGCGATGCTTACTTTCAAACATCCAGTGAAGATGACTCTGATTGTGAATCAAAACCTAGCTACAAAACACTTGCTAACATTGCCACTGAACAGCAAAAAGCTATGGAACATATTCAAAAACTGTTAGACAAAAGCGATGACCTGTTGGACGCGGAAATGACCCGTTCTCAGTCCTTAATTGAAGACATAAAAAATCTTCATGTTAAGTACGAGGAACTTGAAAGTCTTCATGAATCGCTCTCAAAAACTCATGAAAAGCTTTCCCACGATTATCTTCAAAGGATGCGAGAACTTGAGAAATTGAAAGCGGCTCATGAAGATCTTCAAAAAGAAAATGAGTCACTCGACGCTCAACAAATCAGCTTCGCTTAGGAGGGATTTGAACCACCATGTCTAAAATGCATTGAGAGTGATAATGCTACATCTGTTGCTGAATGTTCTACTGCTGCCACCGCTGCAAAATCTTCAACTGCTGATGTGGTAACTAACCCCTCTGACAAGGATACCACTACTATTGCTGATGAAAATGCTAGGTTGAAGACTTTTCTTGAAACAGGGATGTACAAGAGCCTCAAAGGGCATCAGACTTTATGTGATGTCCTCAAAAAGCAGATTCTGAACCGAAACCCTGGGAAAGAGGGTGTAGGGTTCGAGAGGAAAATGAATGTTGATGGCTCATACTGAAAGCATGAGCAGTACCCCAAAACCACATGGGTTGCTGCAAAGGAACCTTCAGTGGATCCGTCTACCTTATCTGGCTTTACTTGTGCTATTCCTATTATCATTGATGAATCCTTTGATGCAAACTATGAACTGTTTAAGAATTAGAATGGTGAAGTGTTTGCCAGGTATATTGGTACTAACTGCAGGAATGGACCACCTATGAAGAAGATCTGGGTTGCCAAAGGTTGTCTTGAGAAGCTTCTAGTAAATGTCATCATGACACCACCTGGGAAGAAGACAAACCCCAGACCAAAGGCTTCATATGGTCCTAAGGCTTCATACTGACAGAGGACTCACCTGAGTCACCCTAACGCCAATGTTTTGCAGGGAAATTATACTTAGACCCATGAATATGAGCGTGTTTCCTCAAACCACTATATTCACAAAACAAAGAACTTTTCTGCTTATTCCTATGAGTATTATTCTCCTACTGCAAGACTATTTGCTAGGGCTCCAAAGCCAAAATTCTCAGATGCTGCTCTTAGACTCATTGCTTCTAAGCCACCCCTAAAGATGTGGGTGGTTAAGAAGAATTAACTTTCTCCTGCAGGGAAAGGTCTCCAGCCGAAAATCAAAAGCGTCTGATGCTATTGATGGGGACCTAAAACAACTTGTAGGGCGCAAGATCAAATGCCCAAATGGTCTTACTATGTATTTTCTTCCTGAATCGCTTGCCAATCATCTTATTAGTCCTAACTTGGATATAAGCTCACATAATCCGCTTGTTCGTCAAATGTTTATGCTTCACATGCTCTTTGCCAAGCCTATTCCCCTAACTGCACTGTAGGGTATGAAACCAAAGACTTCAGAATGGATTATGGACAGCGGATGCACTAATCATATGACTGGAGATCGAAGTCTTCTTATGGACTCAACCTTACGTCCATCTGACAAGAGTCACATCACATTTGCTGACACTGGTAAAAGCAAAGTATTGGGTCTAGGTAGAGTTGCAATCTCAAGGGATCAGCACATGGATAAAGTCATGCTTGTTGAATCCCTTGGTTTCAACTTAATGTCTGTCTCAATGCTTTGTGACTTAAACATGATTGTGATATTTGGAAAATATCGATGCCTTGTACTAATGGAATCTGACAAGTCTCTAGTCTTTGAAGGATATCAGAAAGGTGATCTGTATATGGTAGATTTCTCAGCTGGACCGCGGATGGCCGTATGTCTTCTAGCAAAAGCTTGAGAGTGCTGGCTCTGGCATCAGAGGCTAGGACATGTCGGCATGAGGAACTTGCACACTCTCGCGAAGAAGAAGCACGTCGTAGGCATCGAGGACGTCAAGTTCAAGAAAGATCATCTGTGTGGTGCCTACGAAGCTGGGAAGATGACTAGGGCCAAGCATCCCTCGAAGACAATCATGACAGCATCCAAACCCTTCGAGTTGCTTCACATGGACTTATTTGGCCCTACTCACTACTCCACGTTCACTACTACAGCTTGTCTCTATGGCTTCGTCATTGTTGATGATTATTCAAGATACACCTGGGTGCATATAGTTCTCTACAAGACTGAAGTGCAAGATGTCTTCAGACGCTTCGCTAACCGTGCCATGAACAACTATGGCGTCAAGATCAAGCATATCAGAAGTGACAATGGAACTGAGTTCAAGAATACCGGCCTTGATCTTTATCTGGATACAATGGGAATCACTCATGAATTCTCAGCTCCGTACACACCTCAACAGAATGGCATCGTAGAGCGCAAGAACAGAACCCTAATTGAGATGGCTCGAACGATGCTCGATGAATACAAGACACCAAGAAAGTTCTGGCCCGAAGGTATTGATACTGCATGCCATAACATCAACCGTGTTTATCTTCACAAGCTTTTGAAGAAAACGTCCTATGAACTCCTTACTAGCAAGAAGCCAAATGTCAGTTACTTCAAGGTATTTGGAGCTAGGTGCTGGATCAAGGATCCACATCACAAGTCAAAATTTGCACCAAAAGCACATGAAGGTTTCATGATCGGCTACGGAAAGGACTCACACTCCTACAGAGTCTTCAACATCATTCTCTATAAAGTAGTTGAAACTGTGTATGTGCGGTTTGATGAAATGAATGGCTCACAAAGAGAGTTCCTACCAAATGTGCTGGATGAAGCTCCACCTAGTGAATCTATCAAGCTAATGGGAACTGGTGAAATCATGCCTTCTGAAGCACAGCCTGACGAGGAACTCATCATTTCTGCTCCCAATCAACCTGAAGACAATGCTCGGCCTGAAGACAATCCTCCTGATGATGACAATGACCAGCAAGAGCAAAATCTTCGTCCAACTCATCCTCGTGTTGCAAATGAAGTACAAGTTGAGAAGATAATTGACAGCATCAATGCACCTGGTCCACTCACTCGTTCAAGAGCAACACAGCTAGCAAATTTTTGTGGGCACTTTGCATTTGTCTCAATATCTGAACCCAAGAAAGTTGCTGAAGCCTTCATGGAACCTGAATGGATTCAAGCTATGCAAGAAGAGGTTCAACAGTTTGAGCTGAACAACGTATGGGAACTTGTCAAGCGTCCCGACCCTCGCAAGCACAACATAATAGGCACAAAATGGATATATCGCAATAAGCAAGATGAGCATGGTCAAGTTGTCAGAAACAAAGCTCGTCTCGTTGCTCAAGGATACACTCAAGTTGAAGGGATTGACTTCGATGAAACGTTTGCTCCTGTGGCTAGGCTTGAAGCTATTCGCATAATGCTAGCCTATGCAAATCATCACAACATCCTTCTGTATCAAATGGATGTGAAGAGTGCTTTTCTCAACGGCAAGATTGAAGAAGAAGTGTATGTTGCACAACCACCTGGCTTTGAAGATCCAAAACATCCTGATATGGTATACAAGCTCAACAAGGCATTGTATGGCCTCGAAAAAGCCCCTTGTGCTTGGTATGACACACTCAAAGACTTTCTGAAGAGCAAAGGCTTCAAACCTGGTTCCCTGGATCCCACACTCTTCATGAAGACATATGATGGTGAACTGTTTGTCTGCAAAATATATGTGGATGACATTATCTTTGGCTGCACTGATAAAAGATACAGTGATGAGTTCGGTCACATGATGCAAGAGCAATATCAGATGTCAATGATGGGTGAGCTGAAGTTCTTCCTTGGTCTTCAAATTCGTCAGCAAAGCAACGGCATCTTCATATCTCAAGAGAAATACCTCAAAGATTGCCTGAAGAAGTCTGGTATGCAAGACTGCAAAGGATACACGACGCCTATGCCAACTAAGAGTCATCTGAGTCCCGACGCCAATGGTAAAGATTTCGATCAAAAGGTATACCGCTCCATGATTGGTTCTTTACTTTATTTATGTGCATCTAGTCCAGATATTATGCTTAGTGTTTGCATGTGTGCTCGATTCCAAGCGGCACCAAAGGAGTTGCATCACTTAGCTGTGAAGCGAATTCTTCGATATTTGGCTTACACCCCAACACTAGGATTATGGTATCCAAAGGGCTCAGAGTTTGATCTAGTTGGATTCTCAGATGCTGATTATGCTGGTGACAAAGTTGATCACAAGTCTACATCAGGCACATGTCACTTTCTGGGACGATCACTTTTCTGTTGGTCTTCAAAGAAGCAGAACTATGTATCACTCTCCACTGCTGAATCTGAATACATTGCTCCTGGATCTTGCTGCGCTCAGCTTCTCTAGATGAAGCAAACTCTCAAGGACTATGGTGTCCATCTGAAGCATGTGCCACTCTACTACGACAACGAAAGCGCCATCAAGATTGCCAACAACCCAGTTCAGCACTCGAAGACAAAGCACATTGAAATTCGTCATCACTTTCTTAGAGATCATGTCATGAAGGAAGATATTGATATCATACACGTCAACACTGAAGAGAAACTGGCTGATATCTTCACAAAGCCCTTGGATGAGAAAAGGTTTTGCAAGTTGCGGTGTGAGCTAAATATCTTAGAATCCTCAAATGTCCTATAATCAGGCACACATCCTAACACTTATGCATATTGATGACTTAGATGTGCAACACACGAAGTAAAGTATATCTTCAATCAATGAAGACTTACACTCTGAGTGTGAATACATTAAAGTGGAATTTGACTTCGGAGCGCCACGATAATTGTGCACCGTGTCTGGGTCTAATACTTCCTATACGGTGGGTAATGCCACCACCAAATCTTTGTTTGAAGTGTTTCTCTTGGCATTACATTTGCATAGTCTTCGCATTTGATTTATCTATATATATATATATATATATAGACTTGTGTTCTGTCCTCTACATCATTCACTTATAGCTATGTCTTCTTATTTGAATCTTTTGAACTAAGTGAATGTGATCGGACCCTAACCTCTCTATGATTTCTCACCTCAAACTCTATCTATCCAAATCATATGCATTATGTTGGAACCGTCGAATATCTTCTCTGCGTCCTTGTCAGCAGAAGATACAGAGACAAAGTTTAAATCTGTTTTTAAAGCTCAATCCTTTATGACTGAAACCCAGAGAAGCCGGAACGACCACCCCGATAGTCCAGGCGTGCATGGGATCGTGGGACAACTCCCAATGTGTTACATGTCCGCCACGTGTCCCTCAGATGTGAACCGCCAGGGGCACCTGCGTAATTGCGATGTGCCGCCTCCCACCCTTATAAATGCACGTTCCATCACGGTCAAAAACTCTTCTACCACCTCTCCACCTCGACGAACCCTAGCGCCTCCGCTAGCTCTCGACGACGTCGGCGACGAAGCGCTTCGCTACCGCGACCTCGTCGACGTCGTCTTCACGCCGGCTGCAGACATCGTCCTCTCCGCCGCCGCCGTAGGTGTCCTCCGTCGCCAAGTTAGGGCATGGAAGATCGAACTGCTCAGCATCCACTTCTTCTCCGTCTAGCAGTTCATCGTGTGATAAATTAAAACTCTCTTTTTACCATCTTCTTGGTCCAATAGATTCATCCTCTTTACCATAAGAAGTTTCTGTCTCCACATATTTGGATCTATCCTGTCCGCATCTCATATTTTGCCTAGTACATTCACATATGCTTCACACATAGTTAGATTCCTCACTTGTACCTATTCTTGGATTCGTACAAATATGGAACCAACTCTCAACATAAAAGTGAATGTCTTCGCGCTATGAGGTCAATGTCTTCTAAACTGATTTATCTTCAAAATCTTCTGAGAATGCATATGACCTCTTCCCCTTCCCTCGCATCTCTAATGCTATCACATGTACATGTCTGTGGGAGAATCCCTTGGTTCTCATAGTATGCATTCATTTGCAGAATTCTTGCAGCGTCACATTCATTCTCCCGAAGCCAGTTCATGTCTGACCAGCAGACAGAAGCCTTTGATAGTGTTGAAGCCCTTAAGTTTGAAGCCTTTCAGTTTGAATCCAATGGCAACTGAGAAATCTGTTCGGAAGGGTGGCAGACAGCGTCGTGGCAACACCTCCAAAGATTTGCCTCCTGACCTCATTGAGATGTACAAGACTGATCCAGAGGAGGACTATAATCATAGGAAGACTCAAATCCAATGGATTCAAAGATATTGGGCAGAACAATGGTTCAAGTACAGATTTGTGACCCAGGAGTATGCTGAGAAGAATGCCATCAAGCGACCCTGGGGAGATATTCTATACAAGAATCTTCCACCCAGGACTCAAGTTGAAGCCATTGCTCAAGGCTTCTATCCTTGCATGGTCCATGGACCACAACCAGCAGATGCCGACCCATCATCACTGCTATGGTGTCGCGACGACAATCTGTTCAAGCGCAATCTTCAGTATGCCAAGAACTCGGCCAAGGAAAACAAGAAAACTTGGGGATTATACTTCAATCCTGGCCCCTCTACGCCTCGTGCCGATGGCACGCGCGAAGCTAAACCTAATAGGGTTGGGCCCTTCTACAACTTAGAAGGTCTCATCAGTCACATAAGGGTTCAAGGGGCGGATGTGGATCAACCTGCAGATGACGCTGATTCTGATGAAGCGCCTGCATCTCCGAAGCCAAAGAAGAAGAAGAAATCCAAGGCTTCGAAGACCACTCCACCAACTGCTTCAAGAGTGAAGCCTTTGGCCACTGCTCCACCTGCACCAAGTGTGCAATCTGAAGAGCACTCTCGAATATCCAAGAGCAGACAGCTAAGGAAGAAGCCCATGCATAACCCCAGTCCAGCTCTGACTCCTGATACTGTTCTGAAGAACGCGAATGAAGCTATTGATCTATCAAGTGATGAAGATCTAGCTGATGACGCTCTTGAGCAATTGATCAAGAGCAAGAAAGATGCAGAAATCTTCAATGATTTGCCCCTCTTTGACGTGGAAGTATTGAACAACTTCATTGATGAGTGGTTTGACACCCCCAACCTCAGCTATGACGATCTGCAACTTCCAGTTGGCCTAAGTGTCTCCTTCAATGGTGCCATTGCTTCTGAGCTAGCTCTTGCTCAGAGAATTGATCAGCTGAAGCAAAAGATTGACTATGAAAAGGCTCAGTTCAAGAAGCATGTGGCCAAGCTCAGCGTCCAAGAAGTCCAGAATTTCAAAGTCACGATGCATGAGCTCAAGGAAGCCTTTCACAAGAGGCGTGAAGAAGCAAAAAGTTCTCGTGAGCGCATCAAGGTCTTGGCTACCAAGTGTGTTCAAGCTTACAATGAAGCTGAAAAGCGCAAGGCCCTTGGGCGTCCTGGCATCGACCCCAGGATGGCTGCCAAGAAGAAGAAGAAGCCAACTGTGGCCCAAGCTGAAGACTCAAGGCAGGAAGAACCTAGCATTGTCTTCCCTGCCAGCATGACTGGCACGAAGCCTAAGGTCCCCACAGTTGCTTCAGAGCTTAAGAAGACAAAGGTGGCTGAAGCTGAAGCGTGCAAGCGCAAAACCAAGAACACCACTGATGAAGCTCCACCCACCAAGAAGCGCAAAATCAAGAAGGTCCGGGCTGCTCCCACAGAGCCCCTTGTCATCGAGCCAATCTTTGTTGCTCGTCCTGCATCTGCACACCAAGAACGTCGCATGATTATTCACGAGTGATGGGCCTCTAACCCCTCGTTGGTCACCCCAAGTGGAAGGTGAAAGATGCAGTGTTGTGGAAGTGTTTTCCCTTAGCAAAGATGCCAAGGATTGAATCCCCGGAGACTCCTAGTTTCAACAAGTAGGTGTCAACTGCTAATGGCGCAATTAGCAATCAACGTGGACCTGCACACAGATACAAATAACTTTGCTCCCAACGAGTACAGAGAGGTTGTCAATCTCTCCGGCCTTGTAGTTCACAAAGGATTAAAAGCAATGATAGTAGTGATAGATAATGTTTTGCAATAGTAAATAGAAGCGAAAAGTAAATAGTGGATGTGATCAATGATGGTAATATGGACCGGAGTCACATGATGTTCACTAGTGATGTCTCTCTCCCAAAAGACGATAAAACAGCTATGTGAGGTAAACGAATTACAGCTGGGCAATTGACAGGACCACGAACGCAAACCAATGCTGACTACATTGCAAGAAAGGTTGAGGTTCAAAGCATGGGCGGTACGCCAAAGTAAGTAGACCGAAATCCATCAATATCTACTACTAATCATCCACCTTGAGATATCTATCCAGAACATCTCGCTGGTATTAAGTTGCGAGCCCCACCCATAGTGTAAACTCAAAGCAACAGACAACTGCATTAAAAGAACTTTGCGTAAAGTAAACAATCCTTGCACCCGCGGGCACAAGCACCGTTGTTTTCCCCCTTGTGGCAACAGCACATCCCCTAGACTCATGTTTCTGTCACTCAAGTTAGTCATCGAGGGGCATGACCCCACAATCAAGCATAACGTTCCCTCTTGGAGTCACTACGTATTACTCGGCCAAAGCAATAAATAACAATGGAGAACATGCAAGAATTACTTATGAACATAAATATAAAAGAGGTGAATCAAATATATTACTCAAGATCAATCTGAACATAATCTCATAATCCATCAGATCCCAGCAAACTCATCATAGCAACATCATAAGGATTACATATGTGCCTCGATCATGTAGGGCAGCTCACGAGGACTAATTAGTGAAGCACAAGAACGGGAGGAGAACATCACATAGCTACTGGTCATGGACTCATGGTCCAAGGGAGACTACTCACGAGTCATCCGGGAGGCGTCCATGGTGGTGGAGAAGCTCCCGGTGGTGATCTGCCCCTCCGGCAGGGTGCCGGGAAGAGTTCTCCTGGCGCTCCCGATCTTGGAAGCGACGGCGGCGGCGGAACAGAGATGGGATCGCGAAAAGAGGTTCTGTTCAGAGGGTTTCGAGGGACCCCCTAAATATATGCCAAAGGGGAGCACCGGACGGGCTCCGAGGGGCCCTGGCGCCCCCCCGGCGCGGCCCAGGGGGGGAGGCGCGCCCACAGGGCGCCTCGAGCCCCGGTGCCCCCCTCCCCCCCGGCTGTACTTCGGGCGCAAGGTCGGTTCCGGAACGCTGATTTTTTATATAATTTTTCTGGATTTTTCCTGGCAGTTCTCGTAACATGAAAACCTGAAATACAAAATCAGCCGAAAACAGAAACTGGCACCGGGGTGCACTGGATTATTAGGTTAGTCCAAATATGATCAAAAGTGTATGGAAGTGTATGAATATCATAGCAATATCACCCAAAAGTGGCATGGAGCAAGCAGAAATTATAGATACGTTTTGGACGTATCAACATCCCCAAGCTTAATTCCTGCTCGTCCTCGAGTAGGTAAATGATAACAAGAATAATTTCTGTGGTGACATGCTATTAACCATATAGGACTTTTCATAGTCATATGACAAAAGCTTACTGAGACAATGATTCTATAGTAATTAAGTTGCCTCATGAGAAAATCACAAATGACTGAAAGTTTTACAATATGAAACTGAAGCATCAAAAAGATTTGCAATGAACATGATGTGCAAATATGATAAAGTGATATCTAGCTTGACCCCTTTAGTGATGCAAAACATAAATGCAGGGGCACCCTCAAGGTTTAGGTGATGACTAGATACAATGATTTCAAAATAAACGATATCACAATCATGCAAAAGACAATGCTACTTTGGGACAATGCACATTACACTCAGAATGACAATCATGCTCTCAGTAGTTGGTGCTTTTAAAAGAAGGTGGAGACTCAACATAAGTAAGAGAATGGTTATGTGCTAGAGCTTTTTATAGGAGCAATTTTGTCAACGGTAGTAGTACTTCATATGTGTCATGCATAAGACATCCTATAAGTTGCAAGCCTCATGCATCGAATACCAATAGTGCTCGCACCTTGTCCTAATTAGCTCGGATTTCCATGGGTTATCATTGTAT
Organism: Secale cereale; assembly: GCA_902687465.1. Lineage (NCBI taxonomy): Eukaryota > Viridiplantae > Streptophyta > Magnoliopsida > Poales > Poaceae > Secale > Secale cereale. Next base: position 461,127,670 of record LR738713.1, on the reverse strand, counting down.
TACATATGTTTCAACCAAGTGTCACAATGGGGTACCTCTATGCCACCTGTACAAAGGTCCAAGGAGATAAATCGCATTTGATTTCTCGTTTTTGATAGATCTCAACTTGAGTACATCCATACCGGGACAACATAGAAAATAGATGATGGACTCCTCTTTAATGCATAAGCATATTCTCATAAGAGATTGAGGATTAAGGTCCAAGCTAAAACTTCCACCATGATACATGGCTTTGGTTGGGGGCCCAATGTTCTTCTCTAACAATATGCATACTTATTCAACCCACGGCAGATCACCCTTACTTCAGACAAGACGAACATGCATAGCAACTCACATGATATTCAACAAAAGTGTGACAGTTGATGGCGTCCCCAAAAACATGGTTACCGCTCAGCGAGCAACTTATAAGAAATAAGATACATAAGCAACATATTCTTTACCACAATAGTTTTTAAGCTACTTTCCCATGAGCTATGTATTGCAAAGATTGAAGGTTTTAAAGGTAGCACATGTAAATTAATTGGAGTGGCGGTGAAATATCACATATAGGTAGGTATGGTGGACTCGTATGGCATAACTGGTTTAAAAGGATGTGGATGCACAAGCAGTCATTCCGCTTAGTACAGGTGGAGGTTAGCAAAAGACTGGGAACGACCAACTAAGAGAGCAATGATGGTCATAATCATGCAGAGCGACAAAGCAACATTGAATCAGGCATGGTAGTTATATCGCTACTCAGAAATAAAAGATCATCAAGGCTTGACAGACTTTCTTTACAGTCTTAAATATGCGTGAGCATACGCCAAGTCAATCAAAATAAATTCTCGAAGGAAGATATTACTAAACCATACCACATCATAGGCAAACAAATCATGTTGGTATTCCAATAACACATTGGGAATCCCCCAGCTATTTGAGACTAACCATAAGAAACCTGAACTACTAAGCACCATTATGCACGTAGCATTCTTATCATAGACATATTAACCAATGCAACGGAAGCAAACTCTCTTAATAAGGTGAGCATGGTAATTAAAGAGAGTTCAAGCAACCAACTAAACAAAAGCTCTTTGGAAAGATAAGCATGAATACTAAGAGCAGAGCATGATAGTAGCTATTAAAAGACAAAGAACACACACAGCAAAGATAGATATGAAAATTCTATGTTATGTTCTAGGTAGAAGTGGAGCGTGTTTCTCTCCCACATAAAGGAATGCTGAGTTCCGACTCGTTATGAAAAACTAAAAAGAAAACTAAAAGCAAGATGCTCCAAGCATAGCACATAACACATGAAGTGATAAAAATATAGCGGAACGAAAGACGAACTGATAATGTTGATGGAGAAGGGGATGCACGGGGGCATCCCCAAGCTTAGACGCTTGAGTCTCCTTGAATATTTCTTGGGGGTGCACGGGGGCATCCCCAAGCTTGAGCGCTTGACACTCCTGAATCTTTTTATCATCTTCCCTCGCACACTTGAAAACTCCCTTCATACACAACTCATCATAATATGATTAGCGAGGTTAGTACCCTTAATAAAATAATTATACCTTGCTGGAAATAAAGATATTCTTGAAGTTCTACTGTTTCTCAAGATTGCCAAAAGGTTTTTGCAAAGAAAAAGCAAGCTGAAGGAAAGGCAAAACAGGACAGAATCTGTGAAAAACAGAACAGCAGGTAGTAATTGATCTGTTCGGGATACTTCTACAACTCAAATCAAAAAACTCAGAACATACGCACGAAAGACAATTATATAGAGAACGCTGTCGAAAAAATTCAGACCAAAAAGATGATCTGGTGATTTTATACGAATTTTTCTATCCAAGGACAGAATCTGTTTCCTGGACAGCACCTCACAACTTTTGAACTTTCTAGTAATCAGAGGCTATACTTGGCACAAATATGAAAAGTAAAGATACAATGATGATGCTACAGTAGTAAACAACATCAAGACACAACAAAAGCAAAAAAATTATTCATGTGGGCTGCCTCCCAAAAGCGCTTTCTTTTATGCCTTTAAGCTAGGCATAATGCATAGATATCAAGTTGTATCAATTGAACCATCATCAAGATCATCAAAAAGCTCTTCAATAATACAACTAGTCTTAAGAGGACTCTCAAATAAAGGCCTCATAGAGATACTTCTAGGTAGAAGACCAAAAGGATAAAAGTCAAGGGAAGATTCATTTATAAATTCATCAAAGACAGGTGTTTCTTCCAAGGCCTTTACAGTTTCAACCCCTTTGGCAATAGATGGATTACTTTTAGAACGGGGAGCCTTTGGAACGTGAACGAACTTAGGCTCCCTCTTTGCCGGAGTTTCTACCTTTTTGGTTTTGATCGAGGAGAAGGTAATTCCTAGGGTATCAAATATTTCCTCAATCTTATCTATCCTAGAAGAGTCCAAGTCATGGAATTTGACGGTCTCCAAAATTTTAAAAAATTTATGCATGGAGCTATCAAGTCTATTCAAATTCCCTTGGATCTTACGATCCAACTCATTTATTTTGTTAATGCTTGGCATCTCTAGCTCTATTTTTTCAAGTTTTTTCATAATGTGAGCTAGGGTGATGTCCTCTTGAATGCTAACAACAGGGAGATTCCCAACAAGATTTTCAATAATACTAAGAGACTCCCAAACTGGGGCCTCTAGGAAATTCCCATTGATAGCAGTATCTAGAATAAACCTATTCCAAGAAGTGATTCCAACATAAAAATTTCTAAGCAAGATAGTAGTAGGTTGCTTCTTGGTGGCTCTTTTTTGTGAATCATTAATTCTATACCAAGCATCTTTCAAACTTTCCCCACCTCTTTGTTTAAAGGTGAGAACTTATGCCTCATCAAAGACAAAAGGACCCGACATAATGATAACTAAAGAACGAGATAACTATTTTTGTGATTTTCGATAAAAAGGTACTAAAGCAAAATTTGAAAGGTAAACTAACAAGACTAAAAAGCAAAGGTAAAAGATAGCATGCAACTCCCCTATCCTGAAGAGTGGAGTCCCCGGCAACGGCGCCAGAAAATACTCCTTGATGGGCCTCTAACCCCTCGTTGGTTACCCCAAGTGGAAGGTGAAAGATGCAGTGTTGTGGAAGTGTTTTCCCTTAGCAAAGATGCCACTGATCGAATCCCCAGAGACTCCTAGTTTCAACAAGTAGGTGTCAACTGCTAACGGCGCAATTAGCAATCAACGTGGACCTGCACACAGATACAAATAACTTTGCTCCCAACGAGTACAGAGAGGTTGTCAATCCCTCCGGCCTTGTAGTTCACAAAGGATTAAAAGCAATGATAGTAGTGATAGATAATGTTTTGCAATAGTAAATAAAAGCGAAAAGTAAATAGTGGATGTGATCAATGATGGTAATATGGACCGGAGTCACATGATGTTCACTAGTGATGTCGCTCTCCCAAAAGACGATAAAACAGCTATGTGAGGTAAACGAATTACAGCTGGGCAATTGACAGGACCACGAACGCAAACCAATGCTGACTACATTGCAAGAAAGGTTGAGGTTCAAAGCATGGGCGGTACGCCAAAGTAAGTAGACCGAAATCCATCAATATCTACTACTAATCATCCACCTTGAGATATCTATCAAGAACATCTCGCTGGTATTAAGTTGCGAGCCCCACCCATAGTGTAAACTCAAAGCAACAGACAACTGCATTAAAAGAACTTTGCGTAAAGTAAACAATCCTTGCACCCGCGGGCACAAGCACCGTTGTTTTCCCCCTTGTGACAACAGCACATCCCCTAGACTCATGTTTCTGTCACTCAAGCTAGTCATCGAGGGGCATGAACCCACAATCAAGCATAACGTTCCCTCTTGGAGTCACTACGTATTACTCGGCCAAAGCAATAAATAACAACGGAGAACATGCAAGAATTACTTATGAACATAAATATAAAAGAGGTGAATCAAATATATTACTCAAGATCAATCTGAACATAATCTCATAATCCATCGGATCCCAGCAAACTCATCATAGCAACAGCATAAGGATTACATATGTGCCTCGATCATGTAGGGCAGCTCACGAGGACTAATTAGTGAAGCACAAGAACGGGAGGAGAACATCACATAGCTACTGGTCATGGACTCATGGTCCAGGGGAGACTACTCACGAGTCATCCGGGAGGCGTCCATGATGGTGGAGAAGCTCCCGGTGGTGATCCTCCCCTCCGGCAGGGTGCCGGGAAGAGTTCTCCTGGCGCTCCCGATCTTGGAAGCGGCGGCGGCGGCGGAACAGAGATGGGATCGCGAAAAGAGGTTCTGTTCTGAGGGTTTCGAGGGACCCCCTAAATATATGCCAAAGGGGAGCACCGGACGGGCTCCGGGGGCCCCAGGCGCCCCCCTCCCCCGGCGCGGCCCGGGGGGGGGGGGCGCCCACAGGGCGCCCCGAGCCCCGGTGCCCCCCCCGGCTGTACTTCGGGCGCAAGGTCGGTTCCGGAACGCTGATTTTTTATATATTTTTTCTGGATTTTTCCTGGCAGTTCTCGTAACGTGAAAACCTGAAATACAAAATCAGCCGAAAATAGAAACTAGCACCGGGGTGCACTGGATTAGTAGGTTAGTCCAAATATGATCAAAAGTGTATGGAAGTGTATGAATATCATAGCAATATCACCCAAAAGTGGCATGGAGCAAGCAGAAATTATAGATACGTTTTGGACGTATCAACGAGCCTGCTTCCACAGAGGCTCCTGAAGACATTCCAGCTGTTGACCCCACCGTAGCTGAGGACATTGGTCCTCATGACAATGTTGAAGATGATGAAGTCCTTCCTCAGATCGAGTATAATGTGGTATCATCGCCTGTTCTCACGAACAACGAACGCATCAGCATTGGTCGTCCGTTAACGCCAATTGCTCAGGATGACTCATGGACTGATCACCCACAACAATCACCAGTTTCTCCCCCAGCTCAAGTCACCAGTTCGGTGCTTGAAGACGAAGACTTTGAGGCCCAACCAACTCCATCTCCACAAGCGTCGCCAGCTCCGCAGGCTTCACAAAGGACCAAGGCCTCAAATCGATCTTCCCAGCGTTCCAGAAAGAGATGTGCACCAAACTACTTCACAACAAGTGTTTCCTGAAGCCTCTCCAACTGCGAACCTCCTTGAGTCTGAAGCCAAAGCGACTGAAGACATTCCGGCTGCATTAGCCGATGAAGAACAACCAAGAGAAGATGAAGCACGTGTTGCCACACCCCTGTTCTCGAGGAGAACGTGTCCGACCCTCCAGCTCCTGAAGTGGAGGTTACAAATTCTGAGGCTGCCACCACCACCACTGAAGCCAATGACATTGTCATGGCTGAAGCTAATGTGGCACCTGAAGTCAATATGGTGCCTGAAGTGATGGCACCTGAAGCCAGTGTTGCACCTGGCGCCACTCAGCAGCCCGAAGCCAATGCCAATGCCACTGCTCCTGTTCCGCCTCCAAGGCCACACACCATCGAGCAAGAATACGACAAAGATGACCAGCTAATCTCTGTCAAATGGCCTATTTTGGTTCCTCCGCCTGCTGTTGGTCCACCTACTGCTGGTCCTTAATATGATTACCACATCGAGCACATGCCTCAGGTTCAGAAGCCCAAGCCAAGACTGCCAAGGTTCCCAGGTACTGCCACTTCGTCTGGGTCCTTCAATGCCAATGGCTTCACTGCGCACAACACTTTCTTTGATAGCGCCAAGAACCCCTACTCCAAACCAAGGATTTCATCAGATAGGTTCTGGAGCCATCAACAACGCAGTTATTATTCACGAGTACTCTATGATCAAGGGCGCATCTTCCCTCATATGCGTCTTGACACTGAAGCCATTACTGGGATGCCCTGTCTTTAGGAAGCTCTTGATTGCTTCCGTGATGCTGGCCTGTTGAACTTTGTGACTGACAAAGAGCACTGAAATGAAGAGTTGCTTCTGCAATTCTATGCAACCCTCCACATTCGCGGTTACAGCAGGGATCCGAAGACATGGGTCCTTGAGTGGATGACAGGCAATGTCCATCATGAAGCCAAAGCCTTTGACCTCATTGAGCTAACTGGCATGCCCACTCCAGGAGAACTATATGAACCTGGCTGCCAACTACACAGCGAAGCTTTGGAGAGTATCTTTCAGAAGCCCAAGCCCAACATGAGCCAAATGCTGGGCATGATGAAGCCTCTGTCGCTCGATGCTGAATACCCAAAGGAGTTCTTTGTTGAAGACCTTGAGTATCTTCCACGCACCATATATCATATCATCAGGCGAACTCTATGGCCTTTCAAAGGACACTCTTCATCAGCCAAGCTTGAAGGCACAATGAAGACATTCGTCTTCTATATCTTCAATGGCATCAGCTTCAATGCTCAAGATTTCTTTATCAGGCAGTTGGCTGTTTCAGGCTCTGATCTATTTGGACTTAAGTTCTACGCTCCATGGATCATGCGCCTCATCAAGCTTCATTCCGCTATCAACTATCAGCCTTCTGCTCACCACCATCACATATTCTTGCCAGAGGTTGATATGTCAGTTGAAGCCATATACCAAGAGCCTGTCAAAGAGCCTATTAGTCATCACAACGCTGATCACCAAAGCTTCACTCAGCCCATTGAAGGAGTTCCAGCAGTCACTCATGTTTATCCTATGACTGGACGTACTCGCTTACCTCGCCAAGCAGAGACTGAAGCTACTGAGAGCACCATTTCCCAAAGGCCTCGGAAACGATCTCGTGTTCTGAATGACAGAGAGCTTCTCGTTGCCTTACATCAGAAACATGATAAGCATCACTATTGGCTGAAGCGTCAGATGCAAAGCCTCTTGGTGGACATTAATCGCATTCGCAACCTTGCCACCAAGAATGCTTTTGTTGCTCATGAAACCTGTCGGAGGTCATGGAAGAGTTTGACTTTGCTGAGTGCTGAAGCAGATCTACAAGACGATGGCTTCACAGAAAGATTCAAGTTTGACCACACGCCCCCAAGGAATGTTGTTTTGCGTCGAACTCCGTCTCTTGAAGGCTCTGACTATTCCTCCTCCGCTGCAACGGTTGATGCCAGAGTGATAGATGATCAAGATGATGCTACCTCACCATCTCCTCCTTCAGCGCATGTCGACACTGCACCAACTACTTCTGCACCGCCAAACACCAACGCCGACCCTGCATCTTCTCCTGCTCCAACTGGGAACGAGTAGAGGCTCTATGTCTTCAAACCTTTTTGGTCCTTACTGACAAAAGGGGGAGAAGCATATGAGTTGATAGTCTTCAAGCGGGTCCATATGGGCGGGTGCTTTATATTTTGCCTGGTGTTTACAACTCTCGCTTTTGCTACATTTGGTTCTTTGAGTGGTAACACTTAAACTTGATGGTCGTCTGCTACGTTTTCTGGTACTCTGTAATGCGATGATAAATTCCGCAAGAGCTACGATATATTCCGCACTTAGTCATTTTGCAGACGTCCATTTCTCATTATGCATATCATTATATTCGACATATCAATTGTGCATGATGAATTGTCTTCATAAGTTGAAGAGGATCTCCACAAGTACAACCTGCCATGTGCATTTGCATTCAAAAGAAAATTAATTATATGCACATCTTCAGGGGGAGCCCTTTGCTACTTATGACGACAATACCTTTATCCTTTACAATTTCACATACTTTTATCCCCGTTGAAAACTTCAACCAGTTTGTCATCAATCACCAAAAAGGGGGAGATTGTAAGTGCATCTAGTGCCACCCCTAGTTGGTTTTGGAGTATTGACGACAAACCTGGTTGAGGGACTAATGTGTTTGTGAGAATTGCAGGATAACACAGGTAGTAGTCCCTCATTGATTCGGTTTACCTACCGGAGATGACCCCTAAAAATGTATGAAGACATTGACGACAATGGTGGTATATGAAGATAATCATATTGAAGACTATGACGAGAGAAGACATTGTGTGAAGACTATGGAGCGCGAAGACTTAGATGTTTCGTTTTTTCCTTTTCTTCTTTGTTGAGTCATAGGAACCACCGTACTGTTAAGTGGGGTCCAAGTGAACAAAGTCAGAGTGACTGAAGTGATGCTCAACCAAATCCTATGTCTTCGAGCGAAGACAATGAGAGCAAATCTTATCCAGAGCTGGATGAGTCAGCTTTTCTTGTACCCCAAGTAAAGTTGCCGCATGTGTTTGAAATCTGACTGTTGGAACACGTATCAGTTCCTTAGTGACCCAGGGTCACTTTGGACAAATTAGGTCGGGTTGCCCAGTGGCTATAAATAGCCCACCCCCTACACCATAAATTGGTGGCTGCTCAGAGTTATTACAAGGCTTTTGTCGTTTGAGAGCAACCCACCTCCGAAGCATTTGAGAGAGAGATCCTTGCGAGGACAAAGACCAAACACCCAGAGCCAAAGAGTATTAGGCATCACTGAAGTCTTTCTGTCTGTGTGACCTGAAGACTTGTTACACTTGAGGACTGTGTTTCCTCCAGCCGGTTAGGTCTCGCGTTCTGAGCATCCAAGAGTCATTGTGGATTGCCGGTGAACGAAGTCTGTGAAGATTTGGAAGTCTACCTTGAAGACTTACTAGAGTTATTGGGTGAGAACTAGGTGTCCTTAGCTCAAGGGGAATATGGTGAAGACGCGGTCTTCTGAGTTAAATCTCAGCCTCCCTAACGAGACGTACAGTTGTCACAGCAACTGGAACTGGTCTAACAAATCACTGTCTTCCCCAAGCTACTGGTTCTATCTCTTCCCTTCTGTTTACTTACTGTCTCTCTTTGTGAAGTCATTGCTTGCTTGCCATATCTGTTTGACTTCACTGTTTGACTACTCGTTCTGATTGGCTTTATACAACCTTCCATCCTGATCCAAACTGCCTAGCTGCTATTAGTCTTCATGCTTTCACTTCATTGAATACTTGACTATGGCTTGTCTAGTGTAGTCTACCTTCCGCTGCATATAAATACGATCGGTTCTATCGTTTGTCTTCGAAACTTCCATGTTTTGAAGACTTTTATAAAAATCGCCTAATCACCCCCCTCTAGTCGATATACAGCACTTTCAGCTATCCCGTCAACTAGCCAATTTCTGGCGCCATTGCCAGGGAGGCTTACGCAAAAGTCATATACCAAGTACCTATCACAAACCCTTATCCTTCGCATTACATTTATTTGCCTCTCGTTTTCCTCTCCCTCACTCCACCTTTGCCGTTTTATTTGCCCTTCTTCCGCCGTGTGTTTTTTGTTCGCTTGCTTCTTGTCTGCTCGTGTGCTTCTTCCTTGCTTGTCATCATGTCTAGAACACCTATCATTATCACCACTCCCGAGAGTGAGGTCCTCAACTTTAAACAAAGGGAGGAAGAAAACTTAAAAGATGCCTGGTATATAATTTGTAATGCTCAAAATAGATCTAATCGGAAGCTTTCCACTTCCGCGCTTCTTCGCAATTTTTATGTTGGCATAACTCCGTGGAATAGATTTATCTTAGATACCATTACCGGAGGGAACTTCTTGGGTAGCCACACCGTTGATTCTTATAAAGCTATGACTGAATTATTTGGCTCACCACCTCTTATGGTTAATGGGACCGTTTTAACTTTGGAGCATGTTATGCAAAGGTTAGAAATTATTGAGAACAAAGTTGCTACGGTAGAATTAGTAGAGAACTTGGATAGAAAAAATCACAATGAAATTACCCAATATGGATCTAAGGTAGGAGTTGTTCTGAAAAATCTTAAGGAAAGAGAACCCATAGTTAAAGAAAAGCTAGATCAGGATTCTACTAGAATCAATAAGCTTGAGGATGTTATCACTAATGTGGGTTCTGCTCTTTCCGCTATAAAAACCACTCCAAATACCTCTACTACTAAATTATCTAAGTTCGTGTATGTCCCTAAGGACAAGGGTGAAACATCTAGAATTGCGGACCTCAAATCCATAAGTGTTCACCCTAATTTTCTTACTTTTGCAAGAAACCCTTTTGACACTTTAGAATCTCTTGATTTTTACCCAAGAGTTTGATTATTGTTAGGGACAAAGAAGTGCCTAAGAATCGTAAGTGCTTAATCAAAGAATTGCCTTCCAAAGATGGCAATACCTAGATCTATCTTGTATCGTGCCTAGACAGGGGCGTAAAACGATAGCGCTTGTTGGGAGGCAACCCAATTTTTTGTTTTTTTGTTTTTGTTGCTGTTAGGAAATAAATATTGCATCTAGTCTCTGTTTATATGTGGTTTCATGTTTTGTTTAGTGTTTGTGCCAAGTAGAACCTTTGGTAAGACTTGTGTGAAGTTTATTTGATCTTGCTGCAAAAAACAGAATCGTTAGCGCTCGCTAAAGTAGTCTTCAGATTTTACTGGAGCGTGATTTTTAGTTGATTATTTTTTATGCTGATTGGTAGACAAATTGCGCAAATTTACCAGTTTAGTTTGAATTTTTTGGTGTTCCAGAAGTAGGCGAACCCAGCAGAATACTACAGATTGTTCTGTTTTTAACAGATTCTGTTCTTCGTGTGTTGTTCGCTTATTTCGATGCATCTATGAGTAATATTGAAGGATATGAATCATAGAGAACTTGGAGTACAGTAGGTTTAACACCAATATAAACAAAGAATGAATTCCTTGCTGTACCTTGAATAGTGGTTTGCTTTCTCTTACTAACGGAGCTCACGAGAATTTTTGTCTAAGTTTTGTGTTGTGAAGTTTTCAAGTTTTGAGTATTGCTTTGATGAACTATGGAACAAGGAGTAGCAAAGGCCCAAGCTTGGGGATGCCCATGTAACCCCAAGCAAAATCAAGATAATCAAAAGCCTAGGCTTGGGTATGCCCCGGGAAGGCATCCCCTCTTTCGTCTTCATCCATCGGTAACTATACTTGGAGCTATATTTTTATTCGCAACATGCTATGTGTTTTGCTTGGAGCGTCTTGTATAATTTGAGTCTTTGCTTATTAGTTTGCCACAATCATCCTTGCTGGACACACCTATTTGAGAGGGTTAAATATGGCCTAGAAATTATTAGAACACTCTATGTGCTTCACTTATATCTTTTGAGTTGAATAGTTTTTGCTCTAGTGCTTCACTTATATCTTTTAGAGCACGGTGGTGGTAATATTTTGTAGAAATTTTTGAACTCTCATGCTTCACTTATATCTATTTGAGAGTCCATTAAAACAGCATGGTAATGTGTTTAGGCTAAAGAAACTAGTCTTCACATGATAAACATCCAATGTCAATGTAGTAAAATTTTCACACCAAGTGCATTGAATAGAATGAGATGTTGGATGCTTGATAATTGTTTTGAGACATGAGGATAGTAATATTAGAGTCATGCTAGTGGAATTATTATGAAATTGAGAAATACTTGTGTAAAGGTTAGTGATTCCCGTATCATGCACGTATGGTGAACCGCTATGTGACAAAGTTAGAGCATGAGGTATTTGTAGAGTGCCAACCTTTGTGTGGAGGTCGGGGACGCGCGATGGTTAACTCCTACCAACCTCCCCCCAAGGAGCATGCGTTGATTGCTTTGTTTTTGATGACCCGTAGATTTTTGCAATAAGTATATGAGTTTTAATGACTAATGTTGAGTCCATGGATTATACACACTCTCACCTTTCCACCATTGATAGCCTCTCTTGTACCGCGCAACTTTCGCCGGTACCATAAACCCACTATATATCCTTACTCAAAATAGCCACCATATTGTTCCTCAAAACATCCACCATACCTACCTATCATGGCATTTTCATAGCCATTCCAAGATATAATGCCATGCAACTTTCCACCGTTCTGTTCATATGACACGCATCATATTGTCATAGTGCCATGCATGATCATGTAGTTGACATCGTAGTTGTGGCAAAGCCACCATGCATAATTTTTCATATATGTCGCTCTTGATTCATTGCTTATGCCGGCACACCGCCGGAGGCATTCATGTAGAGTCATACTTGTTGTAGTATCGAGTTGTAATTTCAAGTTGTAACAAAAAGTGTGATGTTCATCATTATTAGAGCATTGTCTTGTGTGAGGAAAGGCTAATAAAAAAAGAGAAGGCCACAAAAAAATAGAGAGGGGCTAATAAAAAAAAGGAGAGAAAATCCCCTCCAAAAAATGAGAGAAAAGAGAGAAGGGACAATTGCTACTATCTTTATCCACACTTGTGCTTCAAACTAGCACCATGATCTTCATTGTAGAGAGTCTCATGATTAGTCACTTTCATATACTAGTGGAAATTTTCATTATAGAACTTGGCTTGTATATTCCAACAATGGGCTTCCTCAAATGCCCTAGGTCTTCGTGAGCAAGCAAGTTGGATGCACACCCACTAGTTTCTTTTGTTGAGCTTTCATTCATATTTAGCTCTAGTGCATCCGTTTCATGGTAATCCCTACTCACTCACATTGATATCTATTAATGGGCATCTCCATAGCCCGTTGATACGCCTATTCGATGTGAGACTATCTTCCTCTCTTTTTTCTCCACAACCACCTCTATTCCACCCATAGTGCTATATCCATGGCTCACGCTGAAAGGTTTGAAAAAAATAGAGTATGAAAAGAAATGCTTGGCTGAAATCGGGTTTGTGCATGATATGAATATTTTGTGTGATGAAAAGGGAGCATAGCCAGACCATATGATTTTGCAGGGATAACTTCCTTTAGCCATGGTATTTTGAGAAGACATGATTGCTTTGTTAGTATTGCTTGAAGTATTGTTATTTCTTATGTCAATATAGACTTTTATCTTGAATCTTTCATATCTGAACATTCATGCCACGATTAAGAGAATTACATTGAAAAACTATATTGGTTAGCATTCCACATCAAAAATTCTTTCTTTATCATTTACCTACTCAAGGACGAGCAGGAATTAAGCTTGGGGTTGCTTGATACGTCTCCAACGTATCTATAATTTTTTATTGTTCAATGCTATTATTTATGAAGTCTTGGATGTTAAATGGGCTTTATCATTCACTTTTATATCATTTTTGGGACTAACCTACTAACCCAAAGGCCTAGTCCAGATTGCTGTTTTTTGCCTATTTCAGGGTTTTGCACAAAAGGAATATCAAACGGAATGAAACCTTCGCGAGAGATATTTTTGGAGGAAATCACGCACGGAAAGCGTCAGGACCAAGTTAGGGGACAGTTGGGCTGCCCTCGAGGGTGGGGGGCGCGCCCCCCTTCCCAGGGCGCGCCCCCTGCCTCGAGGCTGGCCCACACGCCCCCCTGTGCCCTCCTTCTTCCTATATATACCTACGTACCCCAGAAACTCCATACGCAGAGAAAAAAAACCTAATTCCACCGCCGTAGCTTCTGTTCTCGTGGAGATCCCATCTTGGAGCCTGTTCCGGGAGGGGGATCCATCACGGAGGTCTTCATCATCATCATCATCGCCCTCACCATGAGTTGTGAGTAGTCTACCACACACCTTCGGGTCCATAGCTAGTATCTAGATGGCTTCTTCTCTCTCTATGGATCTCGATACAAAGTTCTCCTCGGTCTTCGAGGAGATCTATTCGATGTAATCTCTTTTTGCGGTGTGTTTGTCGAGATCCGATGAATTGTGAGTTTATGATCAAGGTTATGTACGAAAGATATTTGGTTCTTCTCTGAACTTTTTATGTGTGCTCATAATATCCTTGCAAGTCTCTTTGAATTATTGGTTTGTTTTGGCCTACTAGATCTATAGTTCTTGCAATGGGAGAAGTGCTTGGCTTTGGGTTCAATCTTGCGGTGTCCTTTCCCAGTGACAGTAGGGGCAGCAAGGCACGTATTGTATTGTTGCCATCGAGGATAAAAAGATGGGGTTTTCATCTTATTTCTTGAGTTTATCCCTCTACATCATGTCATATTTCTTAAAGTGTTACTCTGTTTGTATGAACTCAATACACTAGATGCATGCTGGATAGCGGTCGATGTGTGGAGTAATAGTAGTAGATGCAGGCAGGAGTCGGTCTACTTGTCTCGACTTGATGCCTATATACAATGAGCATGCCTAGATAGTCTCATAATTATTCGCTTTTCTATCAATTGCTCGACAGTAATTTGTTTACCCGCCGTAGAATACCGCTATCATGAGAGAAGCCACTAGAGAAAATTAGGGCCCCCCGGGTCTATTCTCAACATATCAATCTACATCTACTTTACTTTTCTTGCTTTTATTTGCTGTTTTATTAAACCAAAAATACCAAAAATATAATTATCATCTCTATCAGATCTCACTCTCATAAGTGACCGTAAAGGGATTGACAACCCCTTATCGCGTTGGCTGCGAAGTTCTTATTTGTTTGTGCAGGTGCGAGGGACTCGCGCGTGGTCTCCTATTGGATTGATACCTTGGTTCTCAAAAATTGAGGGAAATACGTACGCTACTGTGATGCATCTCCCTTTCCTCTTCGAGGGAATACAACGCAAGCTCAAGAGGTAGCAACGGCAAGCATCGTGACTTGGCTTTCGACATTGGTGATCATGTGTATCTCCGTGTTTCTCCAATGAAGGGCACTCAGAGGTTCGGTATCAAGGGCAAGCTTGATCCAAGATATGTGGGTCCTTTCAAGATTGTTGGCAAGAGAGGCGATCTAGCCTACCAACTCGAGCTTCCCTCCAACTTTGCAAATGTGCACGATGTGTTTCACGTGTCACAACTCCACAAGTGCTTCAAGACGTCTGAACGCACCATCCTTTGGAGGAGATTGATCTTCAGCAAGACTTGTCTTATCGTGAGCACCCCGTTGCTATCCTTGAAGAAACTGAGTGCAAGACCCGCAACAAGTCCATCAAATTCTTGAATGTGAAGTGGTCACACCATACCGGCCGAGAAGCTACATGGGAACGAGAAGATCATCTCCGTTCCGAGTATCCCGCTTTCTTTCAGTCCTAAATCTCGGGACGAGATCTTTTTGTAGTGGAGGAGAGTTTGTAACGCCTCGGATGTAACAATTCCATTTATGGCAATATATGCATCGTTGACTTAATCAATTCCATTCTGGGCTCTTCCTTCATTTCGGGTTTCTTCGTTTTTGCCTTGTGCATGTGTTGCATGTCACCATGTCATTTTCATTATGTGCATTGCATTGGCATAGTCTCACTTGCATCCGTGTGTAGTTGCATCGTCTCTGTTCTCTTCGTTGTCCGTTTCGAGTTCCGACACTCACACACGTGCCCGTCGCACCTCTCAAGCCTTTGTTTTTTGAGTGGGTTAAAAAATCCTCAGAATGGGCCGAGAGTTGTCATGTGGTCTTGGTATAGCACCGGTAGACCGCCTGTCATGTTTCGTCTCGTTTGGAGGTCGTTTGATACTCCAACTGTTAACCACGTGGACTAAAAACCCCTAACTCTTTTGTCCCAGCACACCTCCGGAACAGCCCACTAGCCCAGCACAACCACCTCCATCCTCTCGGTCGTTGGATGGTGATCGTGTGGGCGAAAACCGCACCTCATTTGGACACTCCTACCTCCCTCTACCTATAAAACAGCCCCATCCCTTCCATTTTCGGATCCAAAACCCTAGCCCCGAGCTCCCCGCGCCGCCGGACGCGTCCAGACCGCGCCGGACATGTCCGCCAGACGCGCCCGACCAATCAGCATCCGCCACGTGTCCTCCGTCGGCACCCTCTCTCTCCATTGTGCCGCCGGCCGGCCGGGCCCAGGCGGGGCCCGCCCGGCCCGCGCGGCCGCCACCGCCCCCGCGCCCTCCGACCCCGCCGTCGTTCGCGCCCTCCGGGCCGCCGCCGCCGGCGCACTCCGCCCGCCGCCACCACGTCAACCGCCCCCGGCCCGTCCTCCACCGACCGCCGCTGCGGCCAGCACCTCCGCCGAGACTGCATCAGCACTGTTTGCATGTTAACATTTTGTTGGCATGTTCGTGAGGTCACAACTTGGTGCATATTGGTCGAAATAGAGTGTATGATATGTCCAAATGTTCGTCTTGTGATACTCTTCACGATGGATGCATTTTCATACATGTTAGATTGCATTACGCCATGTTTAACCTTATTGCAAAAGTGCATGTGGCTGATAAGTTTCTGAACTTGTTATGAGATGATGTTTTGTCTTGTTCGTGTGTATTGATCCATGGGTCATACGAGCTAGGTGTCAACATAAGTTTTTCTCATTGGAATGTGCTCTACATGATAGATTTATTTTCATGCCATGATATGTATTGAGATGAGTGCAACAAGCTTGTTAACATGCCATCGTGATGTTAAATTTCTGCTAAGGCTGAATATGTTAATTTTTATGCCATGTTTCCATGAGGCTACCGTCATTGTTGTGCATGGTTAGAGTTGTCCAGTGGATGTTCCTTGATGTATATGTTATGCTCTAGCTATCCATGCTCTTGGTTTCCATGATAGCTTGATGTAGCTTGTTGTTTTCATGCTCTCAAGTTGCTATAAAATGTTTCTGTCAGCCTGTTATCAGCAAGTTCAATTTTGCCATTTGAATAGATAGTGTTCTATGCATCCTATGACCATGTTATTGCCATGAGTAGCTTCTCAAACATGTCTTCTTGCTGTTGGTTATATTCACATTCCATGATATGCTTTGGGTTGAGTTGCACAAGCTTGCAAACATGCCTACTTGTCGTTGTTGCTGCCATGCCCAGATTTCACTAAGTCTGGATAAACTTTTGCATTTTTGCCATGCTGTTTGTGACATGTTCTAGAAAGTTGTAGAAGTATCCATGTGGTTATTCTTGAAGAGCATGTTATGTATGTTATTTCCATGCCTTTGGCTTGCTTGTTGGAGTGCTGTAGCATACTTAAACTTGGTCACTTAGTGGGCAACTTGCTGTTTTTGGCAGATTGCATCGTGTAGTGTTTTGCTTGTCATTTGCAAACCATGCATCTGTTTCCCATGACCCTTATATTGATTTCGACCGAAATCTTCCCCTCTATCCAGTGGCTTGCTTGGTTACCCAAGATGAAGCCATTTCCATCATCTTCTCCTTTAGGCTCGAGAGCATCCTCATGCATAAGCACATCCTACTTGCATCCCATGTCATGTCTTGCATCATGATGTTTGTGCATTGCACCGTGATTGATCTTGTATCGTTGTTGTGCTCTTGTGTTGGGTAGAGTCGGGAGCCGATACCAAGTTCGAGGATCTTGTCGAGACTGGGTTTGAGGAGCCGTCTTACCGTCCCACTGGCGACTTACCAGGCAAGATGACCATTCCCCGATATCACCTCTATCTTTGCCTATGCTAGTTGTCTCGCTCTTTAGCTATGCCTCGATGCCTATTCCTGTTTGTCAGCCTCCTATGTTGCCATGAAACACTCTAACCGCCTTCCTAGCAAACCGTTGATTGGCTAAGTACGCTTTTGCTCAGCCCCTCTTATAGCGTTGTTAGATGCAGATGAAGTTTGAAGATTGCTCCATGATTGGACTTGTTTTATTGGGATAACACAATATATATTTTAATAAAATTAATGCAGATATATATTGGTAATGGGTGGAAGACTTGGCCTTCTGCTTGGTGTTTTGTTCCACTCATGCCACCTTAGGACCCGATAAACCGGTGTTATGTTCATTGATTTTGCGTTCCTGACACGGTTGGGGTTTATGGGGCCCCCTTGATAATTCGCTCTGCTTAAAGCTTTTCCAGCAAGGCCCAACATTGGTACTATATTTGCCTAACAACTAAAACTTGCATAGGGAGTTGCAAACCCGAGTTCTTAATCCACCCCCGGCCAGTGCTCCTCATAAGTGTTGGTCCAACC
>LR738713.1:461012437-461105079 GCA_902687465.1 Secale cereale | reverse complement strand
GTCGTCGCCACCCCACATCAGATCCGGGCCCGCCCGGCTCTGTCCACCTCCGCCCCGCCCGGCTTTGTCCGCCACTGCCCCGCCCGGCTCCGTCCACCACCGCCCCTCAGCTCCGCCCCGCCCGGCTCCGTCCACCACCGCCCCGGCCACACGCCGCCGCCGCTCCACCGCTCTCACCGCTCTCCGATGGCGCCGAAGAAGACGCCGAAGGGCAAGTCGGGCTTCTTCGGCGTGACGCAGAAGCCCTCCGGTAACTGGGGGTGGAGTTCTCCGACGCGGGGAGGCGTTGGTGGATCGTTACGTACCCCTCCGCCCACGAGGCCGCGCGTGCCTACGACGTGGCGGTGTGGCGTGCCGAGAGGCCTCGGGTGCACCTCAACTTCACAAAGATCGAGAGTTGGGTGGAAGCGGAGATACTTGTGCCGCAGGGCATCAAGATGAAGGAGATCACGATGAAGAAGAAATGACGAAGAAGCTGTCAATTGTCATCAATACCGGCGAGACCGACGAGGAGGCGATGGCGAGGTTTGCTCGGGAGCATCCGGAGTACGTCCAGGCCGAGCTGGAGTACTACTGGAAGCGTGAGGCGGAGCAGAAGAAGAAGGGGGCGAAGAAGGAGGATGAGGCCACTCCCTCGACGGTGATCCCCATCGAGTCCTCTTCCGAGGAGGACTAGGCAGATTTCTCGAAGGAGGAGGAGGGGTGCGACGACCCGGAGAAGGAGTAGTTTTGGGCGCAGTTCCGCAGCTCCGACGATGAGGAGTAGTTTATCTAGTAGTTTAAATAAGTAATAGTTGAAGTTCATGTATGAAACTATGTTGAATTTGATGTTTGAATTATGTTGAATGGACTAGTAGTTTGTCGTTTTAAGAAATTTACATCTTCATTTTGGACCATCTATTGGAATTGCTCTTTTGGATCATCAATTTGGACCATCTGTTGGAGTTGAGCTTTTTTCAGAGCTCCAAAACGCACTTTTTGGCGGTTCAAATTTTACATCTTCGGTTTTGAACCGCCAAATTTTGGACCATCTATTGGAGATGCTCTAAAACAAGTTTTGCCAGGCTCCAGTGAGGGAGGGGTGATGACGGCGACGCGCCTTCGCCTTGCTTCAGTGATTGTAGTCGTCGCTAGGTGGTATATGAATATGAATGTAATTTATTTTTTCTTATGTTAGTTGTATTGTCATAATTAAAGATGAATATATATGATGTTTATTATTATTATTTTGGAAGAAAACAAATCCCATTGTATAATCTCATGAAAGCCCTATAGATAATGAAGTCTTGATCGACTGAGACCCAAGACTGTTTTGCAAACGTTTGGATGGCACGGGCAGGGCAAGAACACAAGTGAAATTCCATGAAACCGGGACAGATACTGCATGGCAGCAATATTCTCTGCCGGGCTGCTGCCGCCTGCCAGTGCCCCTGGCCAGTCAATCAGCCCTATTATACTATACTAGATCAAGGAGCAGGAACAACAGAGACGCATCAGCATCAGAGACTGCAAAGGAGGAAACTGAAAATGAGACATCGATGAGAAAAAGAGAGAGAGAAACAAACCTGAGGAGTGGTGCCAACAAAAGCGAGCGCAAAGGCCAAGCTGAAAGCTGCCTTCCCCTCCATCCATCCATCCATCCGCGCGCTTTCTTTTCTTTTAAAGCGCCTCTTCTCCCTCCTCCTCCTTCCCTTTCCCTGAAGCTACCGGCCGCCACTGCCGTGCCGCCTGCGGGACAGGACTAGCAATGAAGAAGATCAAGGCGGCGCGCCGGGGAGCGGCGGCCACGGCGCCGACCGACCTGCTCGTCTGCTTCCCCGGGCGGCAGCACCTGGCGCTGATGCCCAAGTCGATGTGCAGCCCGTCCAGGGCCACCCTGGACAAGGCGGTGGCCGCGCGCCGGAGGCAGCTGCAGCTCCCGGCCGCGCCCGCCACGCGGTATGGGGGCAGCGGCACTGGCGCCGGAGGAGGGCGTGGTAGCACTAGCAGCCCGCTGTTCCGCGGTTCTAAGGCGAAGCACACCGTCGGGGACGACGAGCCGCAGTCGCCCAAGGTGACGTGCGCCGGGCAGATCAAGGTCGGCCGGCCAAAGAAGCCGAGGCCGGTGGCGGAGAAGCACGGTCCTAAGGGCGACGGCGGCAGTGGGAGCAGGTGGGTCACCGTCGCGGAGGAGATCGAGCGGCTGCAGGAGCAGAGGAAGAAGGCGAGCTGGCTAGAGGCCGTCGGGATCAGGAGGGACGCGCTGCCCTTCCTCGGCGGCGCGCTCTGGAGCCTTCGGCACAAGGTGAGGTGCTTCGGGTCGTCGCTCCCCGCCGCGGTGGACTCCTCGACGGACGACGACGACGACGACGTGGGGGAGCGCGAGCGCGAATCCGCCGCCGTCGGAGGCAGCGTCGCCGCGAGCGTGTTCTCCAAGTGGCTCATGGTGCTGGAAAGGAGCCATGAATCCCACGAGCAAGACGACAACGACGACGAGCTGGACCAAGAAGACGGGCGGCCGAGCAATGAGGCGGGAGACGACTGTTCCAAAGCGCCGCCCGTGCCGCCGCCGAACGCGCTGCTCCTAATGCGGTGCCGATCGGCGCCGGCCAAGGGCCTGGCGACGAAAGGAGCAGAGGCGGCCGGCGAGGAGAAGGGGGGCGTGGAGGAGAAGAGGGACGAGCTGGTGTTCATGAGAACGGCGCCGGACTTCCTGAAGCTGTCCATCGACATCGCCAAGGAGACGTGGGTCGTCGGCGGCGTGGACCCCCTCGCGCGCAGCCGGAGCTGGAAGAGGTGACCTCCTCTAAGTCGCGGTAGCCGTTGTACAGAGCTCAACGTGTACCTTCCTTGTGCCTCGCCGGTTCCAATGTTTATTTTTCACTTTGCAAAAATATAAATCCAGGCTGCAGAAAATGTTGTGCGTAGAATGTTTCCCCGCGACGCGATCGTAAGAGAATCTGTGATTGATGCACACAACACAAGCGACGCGGTGATGAAAGGGACATGGCTTCTTGCTCTAGGCCCCGCGCATTGGAATGCTAAATCAATCTAGGCATCTAGTGATCTGCACGCATCACAATCACAATCACAATCAAAAGAAACAGAGCAGGAATCAGAATTCCGATTGCAGAATGTGAAGGAAAGGTCGCCCGGCGCTGCAGAGTGAGAACCTGACTGTCCTGCATCAGAATTACTAGTGCGGTAGCCGGTAAAACACTGCGGCATCAGCGTGGCAACCTGCCACGGTTACATCACCATCGCAAGATCACCCTTTGTCGATTGCAAGATCACCAAATAATCAACGGATGGTCACAACCCAAACTGCAGGCATCAGTTTACACCAAAAGCACGGCCACAGGTTAATTTAATCGAGTGGCATATCCGCATACTACGGGGCTGTTTGGTTCTAGGCCTAGGAGTGCCACACTTTGCCATAAAATGTTGTCAAACTTGCCTAAGATTTGTTCTTCAAAATGAGAGCCACAAGTTGGCAAGCCTAAGGAAATCTTGTCACACTTTTTGAGTGTATGTGATGTGGGACCCTAGTGTGGCTTGTCAAAGATGTGGCTTGAACCAAACACACACCTAAGTTGGTCAAACTTGCCTAACCTTAGGTGTGGCAACCTTTGGCAAACTTAGTTTCAAACCAAACAGCCCCTACATGTCAACACCTAGCAAAGCAAAAGTAAAGAAATGAGTGTGCCCAACTCGTAATGGCGGCAGGTGGAGTATGTCCAGCTGTGGCCAGACACGGCGTATAGATATCGAGCAGCTGCAAAAGGGAAACGGAAGAGAAAGCCATGTTCTACTTCTAGAACTGGTCTGGTCACTGCACTGGAGGAACCTACACACCCTTGAAAAGCTAAATTGCTCACAGATCAGAGCGCTGGTGCTGAAAATTTGTTTCTCTCAAGATATTATCACATGACAGAACATGGGCTGTAAAGCTTCTTGTTCATCCAAAAGGCATTAATGAGTTCCTGAGTACGTGCTACGGAGCATGATTACATCTGGTTTCAGTGCATCGAGTTAGATGAGGACACGATGGTGTGAAAATCACTCAGGCAAGCATTGCCAAACTGCAGGTTGTTTGTAACTTCGTAAAAACATTCGTCGCGTGAGGCACTCTACACTTCTGCTCAAGTCTAGTTATACAGCAAAGAGTGAGGATAGGAATAGGATCCTGAATCACTTGAAGGCAGGGCAAAATGAAGGTTTCGTCATGTCACCGGCAAGGCTGCACAGGGGTAGGGGATGACCTTCAGAGCAGACATTGCAAACTACCGATACCGAAGAGTTAGGGCCTGCAAAATTGTTGTAGCAAACTGTGTTAGCAGCATTACTTAAACTTATACATCAAACTCTTTCATGCACACACAAAAAAAACTGTGCAGAATATGAAGCGTGATCTTATCTACAGCACAATAGAAATTTTAGATGAAAAACAGAATGATTGTACGAAAAATCTGCCCTGTGTATGATCAAGTGCAAGTCTTGATCAAAATAACAAGAATAAATGAAAATAATGTGGAAAAAACACATGCTGCCAACAAAAATTGGATGACACTGACATATTATAATTTTTTCAGCTGGCAGCAGGGTCTTTTTCTTTTTTTGACAAAGGCAGCAGGGTCTTAAACCTAGAAGTTTGAATTACATAAGTAATTCGTGATTAAAAAAGTAACAAGCACTTCTTGACAAGTATTACCAATTAACCATCAGAAGATAAACTCTTTCACCATCACATCTGCGAAGCTACCTAAGATAAGAAAGGTTAAAAATCAATTAGTACACAGATACGTGCTACTTCCAGAAAGGAAAATAGTCAGTATATACAAAAAAATACAGGTATGCTTTAATATCTCGATTATTATTAGTTGAAGCAAATAAAAATCAAGAGGTATACCATAGGCAACATACTAGACTACTTCGCTGCTGAATTAGATGCTTTCTGGATCTCCGTTGTTATCGCCTCAGCAAGGTCTGATGCCTTATACTCAGCTCCAAAGCATCTTACTGTCTCCAGGCATGGATCTAGCAAGTACCTGTAATTCAGACAGTCAAGTTCTTGAAGCTTTATCAAATAAGGAAGTTATATGAAGACTCTCATATGCTCTTACATGTTATGAGAACTTTCTACAATATAATCCTGACCAACTTCACCAACTTTTTTGAAGAAAATGCGGTATTCTTGTGCCATCTGTCTTATTGCATCGACTGAGCCTGTTAATCCTGTTATTCTTGGATCGAATTCTGAAGTTCAAATGAGACAAATCATCACTTCCAAATATAGTGCAAAAGTGAAGGTTCCAATTAAATAGAACAAGCAGAGAGGCTTACCGCTAAGATATGCCTTAAGCTGAGCAGGTGAATCACGTTGAGGATCAAGTGTGACGAAGAGTGGTTTAATCTTGATATCATACTTTGACTCTATGAGACAAAAAATAAAGGTTCGTAAGAGATCATGAAGATAACAAACCAATAAGCAGAATATAGCACACGAAAAATCGATGCATTACATTGTGGACTGTCAGCAATTTTAAGCTCAGCAGATGATAAGTAGTTCAGACTAGAGCATGACTGAGATAAGAAAAGGATTAGTTAAAAATAGCTTCGCCAACATAAATAAATGTTGCAAAGAACTTAATACACTAAGTTTTACGCAAAGAACTATATATCATTAGGAATTAGCATAAAATGTTTTAGCGAAATTGGATGTTTTTAGCCCAAAATGTAACATGCATTTATGCACTCATAGACCAAAATAGTCATATGCAGTATGCACAATAAGGGTGTTAACTACTAGATCTAGACAAGAAGAACAGAGATAATGATATGATAAAACAATAACAACAAGCAACGTCAAAAGATGAGGTGCCTCCTATGGTGTATTCAGGATGTGGTATATAGCAACACACCTAACAGCTTAACAACATCAGCAATCTTCTCAACTTCTTTTGGCCCCACATCTGGGGATGATGTATAGCCAAAATACATCAGCGTCCAATTCCCTCGAAGCTTTGATTCAGTCACCACATTGTTTTCCGTATCATAGAGCTTAAATGGTCCTCCGATTGCAGGTCTGTTGGTAGTGCACCTTTTGGGAATACTGGTCTGTTGTGCTTGTTTACCTGGAAACACCATGATATGAAAGAATGCAATAATAAACTCATAAGACACAATAAAAGGGTTAACGAAAATTGTTTGTCGTTCAAGCTAAGCTACAATGTACAGCTGAAAAGTAATATTGAAAACTGCATCTCATTGAAGATAAGATACTCTGGTATTCTGATATCGATAATTTTTTATAAAGCAACACTGACTACCAGAGTTGAATTGGCTGAAAAAAATTAATACATCAAAACGTATTACTTCAGGAATAACAAGAAACATCACTTCTGAAGAATTTGTATGTACCTAAGGGAACTGCACGCTTCTCATCATTATAGTGAACAAAAGTGGCTAGTCCAGCAAAGGCTAAAATGGCAGATGGCTGCAAAACCAACATTCACATGTACATAAGAATATTGATCCTACAGATCATGTTAGGCCAAATCACAGTCCACATGTCGAATAAGAAAAATATTAAGGTTCACCAATAAGCAATGATAATAATTAGCAATACTGTAACAAGTATGATAAATCATACTCCCTCCGTCTCAAATAAATGTCTCAACTTTGTACTGACTTTAATACAAAATTGTACTAAGCTCAAGACACTTATTTTGGGACGGAGGGAGTAGTTAAGGGGAAAATGATAAAAGAGGAAGATTGAGCAGTTTGGGCAGGCCAGAAAAGCAACATACGACAATGTAATATATTAGTGGCTGAGAGTTTGACTCGTTCTCTTCAGCAAACTGCCTCATCGGTTTATCATACTTGGAGCTTCCTCCGGCAGAATAACCTCGAGATTGGTAACCCCGCACTGGAAATGGCCTGCACAACCAAATTCTAAGAATTACAAGAACCACAGAGTTAAACAAACAGAAAATGCCTAGGTAGAACAACATACATGCAAACATGCTTGTGAGAATATCCACAATTAGGTAGCATTCAGATCGTTCAGGATTTAATTAAAGCTTTGAGTAATATAAGATTATGAGTAATGACATTCAACCCAAGGTCTATCATCCATAAGGGGCAGGAAAATGATTATCAAATGAAACTCGCCATGAGCTTCAATAATTCATTCATACCATGATGTAGGCACTTATGCCAGTCAGAGCCATCAACAACAGAGCATGTAAATCAACTACAAAATGTTAAACAGTAGTTCAGCGAAACTGAACAGTAGGATATGATCATAACCGACCTACATATCAAAAGCTATTTTAAGCAATCGTTAATCACATACACACAGAAAATGCAGCACCTATATCTGAATGAAGAACACAGACTGCATAGTGAGACATAAAGCGTGCAGGGCACACACAATTGCGGCGATTCACCAACCATTCTTCACAGAAATTTCCCCTCTCGTTAATTTATTACTCCCAACTCCGACGAGTATACACAGCGATGTGACAGGCCCGAATCCTCCCCGTTCCTACAACGTACAGACGGCTCTCGTTCTTCCCCACCCTACGGGCCTAACCAGCAACCGAAACGAGGACCGGACCGGACAAACTAAGGAAGCCGCCGCGGAAACGCCCGATGAGGCAACGGCACAAACAGGTAGCGCGCGCAGGACAGGAGCATCACGCAGAAAAAGTGACCGAGACACGAGGCAAGCGGGCCGTACCTGGTCTGCCACGGCGGGGGCACTCCGGCCGCACGGCCGCTGCCGAGGCGGCGTAGCAGCGAGAGCTTGAGGAAGCGCGCGGGGAGCATGGCGGTGGCCCGGGAGGAGGCTCCGGAGCGAGGCGGGGCGGGGGAGGGGGCGTCGGCGAGGGATGGAGTGGAACTGTGGGGGAGGAATTGGAATTATTTTGGAGGTTTTGGGGGGTCTCGGCTCTCGGTCGGCCGTGTTCGACTTCTTCTGGTCCAAGAAAGCAGGTTTGATCTTCGTGCAGCCCAAGATATCGTTTCGCTGGGCTGGCCGGTTCATTTTCACAATCCTTTAATTTTCTTTATTTAATACTCCATGTGTTGTAATGAGAGAAAACAATACCACACACTCTTAATTTATAAAAAAATATCTATAATCTGAGAAGTTACGGCCTAAACAAAGATGATCTTAACCTATAAAAGCGCAGTTTAAGATTCTACAGTTGTTCGCAGTTTAAGATTCTACAGTTATTCTATTTCAACACGGCTTGCATGTAGATTTTCGTACAAAGAAACAGACGAGTGATTATGCATTTAATCATATCATGTTTGGAATGAGGCGTTGTTACGGGCAAGTAAAGAAAAATGACAAAAACAAACGATGACACATTAGCACATTACGGAGACGTGTGCATCAATGACAGTTTTCAGTTTAAGAATCGCAACTTAGGGTAACTCTCATTTTCTTTCACATGCATATTTCTTAAATACATGAATAGTTGTTAAAAAGATTGTTACAAAGATGCATGATTTTTTAATCTTAAAAAAAGGCTGGAAAAGAACATTTTTGTATGGTCTCCTATAGACACAGTTACTTGCGCCCCTATTTGACTATTTCTTGACATGCGTGTCATAGGTATTTCTCCATGTTTCATAACTATTTATATCATATCAAACTTGTCTTTTATTTTATTTGTTATCACTTTTTTTCCATGCATGTCCTCTTTCTTCTTCTTGTATATAGGTGAATAGGGCAACATCTCATCTTTATCGAATCTCCTCTGCGCGTTCTCTTTTATTTCTTTTATAGCGGACATCCCATCTTTAATGGGTCCTTCTTTTATTTCTTGTCATGCATGTCCTTATTTATTGGGTATCTCTAGCAAATTTATCTTCAATTCCATGTCCAATCCTGATTTTGTTGAGGTGTTCATCCACAATCTGAATCAGTACCGATATGAAAAAAAGATAGATAATGCATTGTTGGTTAACATTGCAACCTAGATAGTATTTTTTAAATTGTTAACAGGTAAACTAATATCATAATCATATTCAACATATTTTTCTAATCAAATTTCATATATAACATGTTACGGTTTAGAAGATATGGGTATTTTAAAAAAAAAATATACCTCGTGTTTAATGTCAGAAATATTAGGAGGTTTTCTATGAAATAGCCAAACGGACTAAGAATACATATTTCTTTTATTAATAGGTATAGACAATGAAGAAACATAGAACGTTTCACTTTTTTGAAGTTACGTTTCTTTTTCTTTTCTTATTTAACACAGTACAGACGCAAACGCTCATATATACACGCATACACTCACCCCATGAATGAACACACGCACACCCTACCCTATGAACACCTTCGAGAGACTGAGTTGACATATCATCCTTAGATTTTATGAAGTCACCGTGGGCGCCTCGTAGCCGACGGGAATGTCTCCTCCCACAGAACGCGCATTGCTGAAAATCCTGAAATAAATCCGGAAGAACTGTAGCGGGCTGGGATACCATTATCCACTTAGCCATCCAACCACACGTTGATTCGCACGTTTTACTTTTTATGAGAAGTAAATTTTACGAGTCTCTTCGTGTTCGGGTTATTACTAGTAGTTCAGGTCAAAATTTGAGATTCCATGGAATTCCAATCCGCCTCCTCTCTTTTTTTACTTGCGTGTGTGCTAGTATGTGTCTCTTTTTTTGCTTAAATGATCTAGATATATTATCAAAGTTCATCGGAAATATAAAGCACCTCAAATATAATAAAAATTACATCGAGATTCTGAGACCATCAAACGACCACTACATATTTATATTGAATGGTGGAGCTGTCAGTTGGTGCATTTCCAAGCAAAGCGTCCTGGCGGGATCTACGTGTGAAGCGGAGTACATAGCTGCTTCGGAAGCAGCACATGAAGGAGTTCATATCCGATCTAAGTGTAATACCTAGTGCATTGGGTCCAATGACAATCTTTTGTAACAACACTGGAGCAATTGCCTTCGCGAAGGAATTCAGGTTTCACAAAAGAACAAAACACATCAAGATACACTTCAACTCCATTCGTGAAAACGTCAAGGATGGAGACATAGAAATTTGTAAAGTACATACGGATCTGAATCTTGCAGACCCGTTGACTAAGCCTCTTCCACGGGCAGAACATGATCAGCACCAAGACTCAACGGGTGTTATATTCATTACATTGTAATATAGATTATTGACTCTAGTGCAAGCGGGGGACTGATGCAAATATGTCCTAGAGGCAATAATAGAGTTGTTATTATTTTATATTTCATTATTCATGATAAATGTTTATTATTTATGTTCGAATTGTATTGACCGAAAACCTAAATACATGTGTGAATACATAAACAAATACCGTGTCACTAATAAGCCTCTACTAGACTAGCACGTTAATCAAAGATGGTTTAGGTTTCATAACCATGGACATGAGTTGCCATTTGATAACGGGATCACATCATTATGAGAATGATGTAATGGACAAGACCCATCCGTTAGCTTAGCATTTGATAGTACAGTTTATTGCTAGTGCTTTCATGTATGTCAAATACATATTCCTTTGACTATGAGAACATACAACTCCCGGATACCCGGGGAATGCCTTGTGTGCTATCAAACGTCACAACGTAACTGGGTGATTATAAAGATGCTCTACAAGTATCTCCGAAGGTGTTTTGCTGGGTTGGCGTGAATCGAGATTAGTATTTGTCACTCCGAGTATCGGAGAGGTATCTCTGGGCCCTCTCGGTAATACACATCATAATAAGCCTTGCAAGCAAATGATTAATGAGTTAGTCACGGGATAATGTATTACGAAACGCGTAAAGAAACTTGCCAATAACGAGATTGAACTAGGTATATGAAGGAAATATGCCCTAGAGGCAATAATAAAGATGTTATTTGTATTTCCTTATATCATGATAAATGTCTTTTATTCATGCTAGAATTGTATTAACCGGAAACTTAGTACATGTGTGGATACATAGACAAAACAGTATGTCCCTAGTATGCCTCTACTAGACTAGCTCATTGATCAAAGATGGTTATGTTTCCTAGCCATAGACATGAGTTGTCATTTGATCAACGGGATCACATCATTAGGAGAATGATGTGATGGACAAGACCCATCCGTTAGCATAGCACTATGATCGTTTAGTTTAACTGCTATTGCTTTCTTCATGACTTATACATGTTCCTATGACTATGAGATTATGCAACTCCCGAATACCGTAGGAACACCTTGTGTGCTATCAAACGTCACAACGTAACTGGGTGATCATAAAGATGCTCTACAGGTGTCTCCGAAAGTATTCGTGGTGTTGGCATAGATCAAGATTAGGATTTGTCACTCCGAGTGTCGGAGAGGTATCTCTGGGCCCTCTCGGTAACACACATCATAATAAGCCTTGCAAGCAAAAGACTAATGAGTTAGTCACGAGATGATGTGTTACGGAACGAGTAAAGAGACTTGCTGGCAACGAGATTGAACTAGGTATAAAGATACCGACGATCGAATCTCGGGCAAGTAACATACCGTTTGACAAAAGGAACAACGTATGTTGTTACGCGGTTCTGACCGATAAAAGATCTTCGTAGAATATGTAGGAGCCAATATGAACATCCAGGTTCCGCTATTGGTTATTGACCAGAGATGAGTCTCGGTCATGTCTACATAGTTCTCGAACCCGTAGGGTCCGCACGCTTAACGTTTGATGACGATCGGTATTATGAGTTTTTGAGTATTGATGTACCGAAGGTAGTTCGGAGTCCCGGATGAGATCACGGACATGACAAGGAGTCTCGGAATGTCCGAGACATAAAGATTGATATATTGGACGGCTATATTCGGACACCGGAAGTATACCGGAAAAGTTTCGGATTTATCGGGAATGCCGGAGGGGGTTACCGGAACCCCCTACGAGAGGGGATGGTCCATAGTGGGCCTAAAGGGTAAGAGAGAGGCAGCCCATAGGGCTGGCCGGCGCCCCCACCTAGGAATCCTAGTTGGACTAGGATTGGGGGGGCGCCACCTCTCCTATTCCTTTCCCCCTTCTTCCTTTCGGTGAATCCTACTAGGAATAGGATTGCAATCCTATTCCTAGTAGGAGTCCCCTCCCTAGTCGCACCATAGAGGTTGGCCGGCCCCTCCTACCTTGCTCCTTTATATACGGGGGCAGGGGGGCACCCAAAGACACACAAGTTGAATTGTTTAGCCGTGTGCGGTGCCCCCCTTCCACAGAATCACACCTCGGTCGTACCGTCGCGGAGCTTAGGCGAAGCCCTGCGCCGGTGAACACATCATATCCGTCACCACGCCGTCGTGCTGACGAAACTCTCCCGTGAAACTCAACTGGATCAAGAGCTCGTGGGACGTCATCAAGCTGAACGTGTGCTGAACGCGGAGGTGCCGTACGTTCGGTGCTTGATCGGTTGGATCGCGAAGAAGTTCGACAACATCAACCGCGTCACTTGACGCTTCCGCTCCCGGTCTACTAGGGTACGTAGACACACTCTCCCCTCTTGTTGCTATGCATCTGGTAGATAGATCTTGCGTGATCGTAGGAAAATTTTAAAATACTACGTTCCCCAACAGTGGCATCATGAGCCAGGTCTATGCGTAGATGATATGCACGAGTAGAACACAATGAGATTGTGGACGATACTAGTCATACTGCTTACCAGCATGTCATACTTTGCTTCGGCGGTATTGTGAGATGAAGCGGCCCGGACCGACATTACGCGTACGCTTACGCGAGACTGGTTTCACCGTTACGAGCACTCATTGCTTAAAGGTGACTGGCGGGTGTCTGTCTCTCTCACTTTAGCTGAATCAAGTGTGACTACGCCCGGTCCTTGTGAAGGTTAAAACAGCACATACTTGACGAAACATCGTTGTGGTTTTGTATGCGTAGGTAAGAACGGTTCTTGCTAAGCCCGTAGCAGCCACGTAAAACTTGCAACAAACAAAGTAGAGGACGTCTAACTTGTTTTTGCAGGGCATGTTGTGATGTGATATGGTCAAGACATGATGAGTTATACGTTTTTGTATGAGATGATCATGTTTTGTAAAGTTATCGACAACTGGCAGGAGCCATATGGTTGTCGCTTTATTGTATGAAATGCAATCGCCATGTAATTGCTTTACTTTATCACTAAGCGGTAGCGATAGTCGTGGAAGCAATAGTTGGCGAGACGACAACGATGCTACGATGAAGATCAAGGTGTCAAGCCGGTGACGAAGGTGATCATGACGGTGCTTTGAAGATGGAGATCAAAAGCACAAGATGATGATGGCCATATCATGTCACATATTTTGATTGCATGTGATGTTTATCTTATTATGCTTCTTATTTTGCTTAGAACGACGGTAGCATTATAAGATGATCCCTTACTAAATTTCAAGGTATAAGTGTTCTCCCTGAGTATGCACCGTTGCGAAAGTTCGTCGTGCCGAGACACCACGTGATGATCGGGTGTGATAAGCTCTACGTTCAAATAGAACGGGTGTAAGCCAGTTTTGCACACGCAGAATACTCGGGTTAAACTTGACGAGCCTAGCATATGCAGATATGGCCTCGGAACACTGGAGACCGAAAGGTCGAGCGTGAATCATATAGTAGATATGATCAACATAAGATGTTCACCATTGAAACTACTCCATCTCACGTGATGATCGGACATGGTTTAGTTAATTTGGATCACGTGATCATTTAGATGACCGGAGGGATGTCTATCTAAGTGGGAGTTCCTTAATATGATTAAATTGAACTTTAACTTATCATGAACTTAGTCCTGATAGTTTTTGCATATCTATGTTGTTGTAGATCAATGGCCCGTGCTAC
Organism: Secale cereale; assembly: GCA_902687465.1. NCBI lineage: Eukaryota > Viridiplantae > Streptophyta > Magnoliopsida > Poales > Poaceae > Secale > Secale cereale. Next base: position 461,091,243 of record LR738713.1, on the reverse strand, counting down.
CGTTCCTTTGAATTTTAATGCATTCCTAGAGAAAGCTAAGTTGAAAGATGATGGTAGCAATTACACGGACTGGGTCCGTAACCTGAGGATTATCCTCATTGCTGCAAAGAAGAATTATGTCCTTGAAGCACCGCTAGGTGACAAGCCCCCTCCCGCTAATGTGGACGCTTTGAACGTCTGGCAATCGCGGTCTGATGACTACACGATAGTTCAGTGTGCCATGCTTTACGGCTTAGAACCGGGACTTCAACAACGTTTTGAACGTCATGGACCATATGAGATGTTCCAGGAGTTGAAGTTAATATTTCAAGCAAATGCCCGGATTGAGAAATATGAGATTTCCAATAAGTTCTACAGCTGCAAGATGGAGGAGAATAGTTCTATCAGTGAACACTTGCTCAGAATGTCTGGGTACTACAATCATATGACTCAACTTGGTTGCAAAGTTGACGAGGATAGTGTTATTGATAGAGTTCTTCAATCACTGCCACCAAGCTATAAAGGCTTCGTGATGAACTATAACATGCAAGGGATGCAAAAGACAATTCCTGAGCTCTTCGCTATGCTCAAAGCTGCGGAGGTAGAAATCAAAAAGGAGCATCAAGTGTTGATGGTTAACAAGACCACTAGTTTCAAGAAAAAGGGCAAGGGAAAGAAAGGGAACTTCAAAAAGAATAGCAAGTCAGTTGCTACTTCAACGAAGAAACCCAAATCTGGAGCCAAGCCTGAAACTGAGTGCTTCTACTACAAGGGGACTGGACACTGGAAGCGGAACTGCCCCAAGTATTTGGCGGATAAGAAGGATGGCAAGATGAACAAAGGTATATGTGATATACATGTTATTGATGTGTACCTTACTAATGCTCGTAGTAGTACCTGGGTATTTGATACCGGTTCGGTTGCAAATATTTGTAACTCGAAACAGGGACTACGGATTAAACGAAGATTAGCTAAGGACGAGGTGACAATGCGCGTGGGAAACGGTTCCAAAGTCGATGTGATCGTCGTCGGCACGCTACCTCTACATCTACCTTCGGGATTAGTTTTAGACCTAAATAATTGTTATTTGGTGCCAGCGTTGAGCATGAACATTATATCTGGATCTTGCTTATTGCGAGACGGTTATTCATTTAAATCAGAGAATAATGGTTGTTCCATTTTGATGAATAATATCTTTTATGGTCATGCACCCTTAAAGAGTGGTCTATTCTTACTGGATCTCGATTGTAGTGATACACATATTCATAATATTGAAACCAAAAGATGCAAGGTTAATAATGATAGTGCAACTTATTTGTGGCACTGCCGTTTAGGTCATATTGGTGTAAAACGCATGAAGAAACTCCATAAAGATGGACTTTTGGAATCACTTGATTATGAATCACTTGGTGCTTGCGAACCATGCCTCATGGGCAAGATGACTAAAACTCCGTTCTCCGGAACTATGGAGCGAGCAACAGATTTGTTGGAACTCATACATACTGATGTATGTGGACCAATGAGTGTTGATGCTCGCGGTGGGTATCGTTATTTTCTGACCTTCACTGATGATTTGAGCAGATATGGGTATATCTACTTAATGAAACACAAGTCTGAAACATTTGAAAAGTTCAAAGAATTTCAGAGTGAAGTAGAGAATCATCGTAACAAGAAAATAAAATTCCTACGATCTGATCGTGGAGGAGAATATTTGAGTTACGAGTTTGGTCTTCATTTGAAACAATGTGGAATAGTTTCACAACTCACGCCACCTGGAACACCACAACGTAATGGTGTGTCCGAACGTCGTAACCGTACTTTATTAGATATGGTGCGATCTATGATGTCTCTTACCGATTTACCACTATCGTTTTGGGGTTATGCTTTAGAGACAGCTGCATTCACGTTAAATAGGGCACCATCTAAATCCGTTGATACGACGCCTTATGAACTATGGTTTGGCAAGAAACCAAAGTTGTCGTTTCTTAAAATTTGGGACTGCGATGCTTATGTGAAAACACTTCAACCTGATAAGCTCGATCCCAAGTCGGAAAAATGTGTCTTCATAGGATACCCAAAAGAGACTGTTGGGTACACCTTCTATCACAGATCCGAAGGCAAAATATTCGTTGCTAAGAACGGATCCTTTCTAGAAAAAGAGTTTCTCTCGAAAGAAGTGAGTGGGAGGAAAGTAGAACTTGATGAGGTAATTGTACCTTCTCCCATATTGGAAAGTAGTACATCACAGGAAATTGTTCCAGTGATTCCTACACCAATTAGTGAGGAAGTTGATGATAATGATCATGAAACTTCGGATCAAGTTTCTACTGAACGTCGTAGATCAACCAGAGTACGTTCCGCACCAGAGTGGTACGGCAACCCAGTTCTGGAAATCATGTTACTAGACCATGATGAACCTACGAACTATGAGGAAGCGATGATGAGCCCAGATTCCGCAAAATGGCTTGAAGCCATGAAATCTGATATGGGATCCATGTATGAGAACAAAGTATGGACTTTGGTTGACTTGCCCGATGATCGGCAGGCCATCGAAAATAAATGGATCTTCAAGAGGAAGACCGACGCAGACGGTAATATTACTGTTTACAAAGCTCGACTTGTTGCAAAAGGTTTTCGACAAGTTCAAGGAGTTGACTACGATGAGACTTTCTCACCTGTAGTGATGCTTAAGTCTGTCCGAATCATGTTAGCAATTGCCGCATTTTATGATTATGAAATCTGGCAAATGGATGTCAAAACTGCATTCCTAAATGGATATCTCAAAGAAGAGTTGTATATGATGCAACCAGAAGGTTTTGTCAATCCAAAAGGTGCTAACAAAGTATGCAAACTCCAGCGATCCATCTATGGACTGGTGCAAGCATCTCGGAGTTGGAATATACGCTTTGATGAGGTGATCAAAGCATATGGTTTTATACAGACTTTTGGAGAAGACTGTATTTACAAGAAAGTGAGTGTGAGCTCTGTAGCATTTCTAATATTATATGTAGATGACATATTGTTAATTGGAAATGATATAGAATTTCTGGATAGCATAAAAGGATACTTGAATAAAAGTTTTTCAATGAAAGACCTCGGAGAAGCTGCTTACATATTAGGCATCAAGATCTATAGAGATAGATCAAGACGCTTAATTGGACTTTCACAAAGCACATACCTTGATAAGATTTTGAAAAGGTTCAAAATGGATCAGTCAAAGAAAGGATTCTTGCCTGTTTTACAAGGTATGAAGTTGAGTAAGACTCAATGCCCGACCACTTCAGAAGATAGAGAGAAAATGAAAGTCATTCCCTATGCATCAGCCATAGGATCTATCATGTATGCAATGCTGTGTACCAGACCTGATGTGTGCCTTGCTATAAGTCTAGCAGGGAGGTACCAAAGTAATCCAGGAGTGGATCACTGGACAGCGGTCAAAAACATCCTAAAGTATCTGAAAAGAACAAAGGATATGTTTCTCGTATATGGAGGTGACAAAGAGCTCGTCGTAAACGGTTACGTCGATTCTAGCTTTGACACTGATCCGGATGACTCTAAGTCACAAACCGGATATGTATTTTTATTGAACGGTGGAGCTGTCAGCTAGTGCAGTTCCAAGCAGAGCGTCGTGGCGGGATCTACGTGTGAAGCGGAATACATAGCTGCTTCGGAAGCAGCAAATGAAGGAGTCTGGATGAAGGAGTTCATATCCGATCTAGGTGTAGTACCTAGTGCATCGGGTCCAATGAAAATCTTTTGTGACAACACCGGAGCCATAGCCTTGGCGAAGGAATCCAGGTTTCACAAGAGAACAAAGCACATCAAAAGACGCTTCAATTCCATCCGCGATCTAGTCAAGGAGGGAGACATAGAGATTTGCAAAATACATACGGATCTGAATGTTGCAGACCCGTTGACTAAGCCTCTTCCACGGGCAAAACATGATCAGCACCAAGACTCCATGGGTGTGAGGATCATCACTTTGTAATCTAGATTATTGACTCTAGTTCAAGTGGGAGACTGAAGGAAATATGCCCTAGAGGCAATAATAAAGATTTTATTTGTATTTCCTTATATCATGATAAATGTCTTTTATTCATGCTAGAATTGTATTAACCGGAAACTTAGTACATGTGTGGATACATAGACAAAACAGTATGTCCCTAGTATGCCTCTACTAGAATAGCTCATTGATCAAAGATGGTTGTGTTTCCTATCCATAGACATGAGTTGTCATTTGATCAACGGGATCACATCATTAGGAGAATGATGTGATGGACAAGACCCATCCGTTAGCATAGCACTATGATCGTTTAGTTTAACTGCTATTGCTTTCTTCATGACTTATACATGTTCCTATGACTATGAGATTATGCAACTCCCGAATACCGTAGGAACACCTTGTGTGCTATCAAACGTCACAACGTAACTGGGTGATCATAAGATGCTCTACAGGTGTCTCCGAAAGTATTCGTGGTGTTGGCATAGATCAAGATTAGGATTTGTCACTCCGGGTGTCGGAGAGGTATCTCTGGGCCCTCTCGGTAACACACATCATAATAAGCCTTGCAAGCAAAAGACTAATGAGTTAGTCACGAGATGATGTGTTACAGAACGAGTAAAGAGACTTGCCGGCAACGAGATTGAACTAGGTATAAAGATACCGACGATCGAATCTCGGGCAAGTAACATACCGTTTGACAAAAGGAACAACGTATGTTGTTATGCGGTTCTGACCGATAAAAGATCTTCGTAGAATATGTAGGAGCCAATATGAACATCCAGGTTCCGCTATTGTTTATTGACCAGAGATGAGTCTCGGTCATGTCTACATGGTTCTCGAACCCGTAGGGTCCGCACGCTTAACGTTTGATGACGATCGGTATTATGAGTTTTTGAGTATTGATGTACCGAAGGTAGTTCGGAGTCCCGGATGAGATCACGGACATGACGAGGAGTCTCGGAATGTCCGAGACATAAAGATTGATATATTGGACGGCTATATTCGGACACCGGAAGTATACCGGAAAAGTTTCGGATTTATCGGGAATGCCGGAGGGGGTTACCGGAACCCCCTACGAGAGGGGATGGTCCATAGTGGGCCTAAAGGGTAAGAGAGAGGCAGCCCATAGGGCTGGCCGGCGCCCCCACCTAGGAATCCTAGTTGGACTAGGATTGGGGGGGGGGGGCGCCACCTCTCCTATTCCTTTCCCCCTTCTTCCTTTCGGTGAATCCTACTAGGAATAGGATTGCAATCCTATTCCTAGTAGGAGTCCCCTCCCTAGCCGCACCATAGAGGTTGGCCGGCCCCTCCTCCCTTGCTCCTTTATATACGGGGGCAGGGAGGCACCCAAAGACACACAAGTTGAATTGTTTAGCCGTGTGCGGTGCCCCCCTTCCACAGAATCACACCTCGGTCGTACCGTCGCGGAGCTTAGGCGAAGCCCTGCGCCGGTGAACACATCATATCCGTCACCACGCCGTCGTGCTGACGAAACTCTCCCGTGAATCTCAACTGGATCAAGAGCTCGTGGGACGTCATCAAGCTGAACGTGTGCTGAACGCGGAGGTGCCGTACGTTCGGTGCTTGATCGGTTGGATCGCGAAGAAGTTCGACAACATCAACCGCGTCACTTGACGCTTCCGCTCCCGGTCTACGAGGGTACGTAGACACACTCTCCCCTCTCGATGCTATGCATCTGGTAGATAGATCTTGCATGATCGTAGGAAAATTTTAAAATACTACGTTCCCAACAGTATAGAGATACCAACGATCGAATCTCGGGCAAGTAACATACCAACGGACAAAGGTAATTTTGTATGTTGTCATAACGGTTTGACCGATAAAGATCTTCATAGAATATGTAGGAGCCAATATGGGCATCCAGGTTCCACTATTGGTTATTGACTGGAGAGGTGTCTCGGTCATGTCTGCATAGTTCTCAAACCCGTAGGGTCCGCACGCTTAACGTTCGTTAATGATATAGTATTGATTGAGTTATGTATATTGGCGACCGAATTGAAAGGGCATGTCCCTACCTATGTGGTTTTGGTGATTGATGACAACGTGTTTGCGGACTAATCGTGTGTGCCAAGTATTTCAGATATGAATCCAGAGGCACGAGACGATCTTCTATCCTCCGAGTTATCAGCTCAAGACGTGTTGTCTTCCTAGGCTTGTGTTTTGGTGGACTTGAGTCGTAGGAGACACCGTACTATCAAGGGGGGGGTCCGCATTGGAAAGGCCGGGGTGGAATCATCACATACACTCTATTTTTGCACCCTCATCATCTCGCCCCTCCTTGGGGATCTCCACATCTCTCTATGGTGGTTCTGTCTGGTGGACGCGGTAGTACCGTAGCCAGGGCAGTAGTACCGCCTATACGCTCTAAGCGGTAGTACCGCTGAACAATCACGGTAGTACCGCTTGGGCTTATGCGTGGCAGTACCGCCACGGCTACTCTCCTCCTCCGCGTCGATTCGGGATGAGTATTTCTCGTGTCGGGTTCTACAGTAGTAGCAACGGTAGTAGCAGCGGTAGTACCGCTTATAAGCGGAGATGTGGAGATCCCCGAGGAGAGGCGAGATGATGAGGGTGCAAAAATAAAGTGTACGTGATGATTCCACACCGGCCTTTCCAATGTGGACCCCCCTTGATAGTACGGTGTCCTATGACTCAAGTCCACCAAAACACAAGCCTAGGAAGACAACACGTCTTGAGCTAATAACTCGGAGGATAGAAGAACGTCTCGTGCCTCTGGATTCATATCTGAAATACTTGGCACATGAAAGTGCAACTAATCCTCGGGTGGTTTTGGTAATTAATAACAACATATATATCATTGAACTAATATTTACTTGAGAATCATTTCAGAGAAGTTCGATGATATGGGTATGGAAATGTCTGAAGAAGTGGACCCCTCAAAATGCTAAGACAAGCATTGGCAAAAGCTCAAGATTCTATTTTTGGTTTAGTGATCAAAGATCACATTGAGTCCATAGGAAAAGCCAATACTATTAAAAGGGGATGAGGTTGTGTTAATGATCTAGTTGCTCAAGTGCTTAGTGATCTAGCTCCCTCAACTATCAGCACTCTTCACTACTTAACACACTCATAAGTAATCTCGGACAAACCGATTCTGCAAACTCAGTCCCACCGAGATGAACCACCTCAGTTATTCTTCCAAACCCTAATTTCTCGGTCCATCCGATTTTGAGTTTCGGTCTCACCGAAACTGGACTGCCAACCTTCTGTAACCAATTGACATCACTTCGGAATATCCGAGTTGTTAATTTCGGTCCCACCGAGATGGCAAGCTCCTACCTTTGACTCACTTCGGACACACCGAGATGGTATTTTCGGTCCCACCGAAAATCCCAACGTTCACTATATTTGAACTTTCGGTCTGACCGAGTTTTCACTTCGGTCTCACCGAGATTGGTCAAATATGTGTGTAACGGTTGGATTTTGTGTGGAGGCTATATATACCCCTCCACCCCCTCTTCATTCGTGAGGAGAGCCATCAGAAAGTCTACCACTCCTACCATACACTTTCTGAGAAGAGAACCACCTGTGTTGAGATCAAGCCATTCCATTCCTACCATATGAAACTTGATTTCTAGCCTTCCCAAGTTGCTTTCCACTCAAACCTTTCTTCCACCACAGCCATATCAGTGAGGAGAGTTGAGTGTTGGGGAGATTATCATTTGAAGCACAAGAGCAAGGAGTTCATCATCATCAACCACATCTATTACCTTTTGGAGGGTGGTGCCTTCTAGATTGGTTAGGTGTCGCTTGGGAGCCTCCGTCTTTGAGATGTGGAGTTGAACCAAGAAGTTTGTAAGGGCAAGGAGATCGCCTACTTCGTGAAGATCTACCCCGAGTAAGGCTAGTCCTCCGTGGGCGTAGGCCATGATGGAATAGACAAGGTTGCTTCTTCGTGGACCCTTTGTGGGTGGAGCCCTCCGTGGACTCGCGCAGCCGTTACCCTCCGTGGGTTGAAGTCTCCATCAACGTGGATGTACGATAGCACCACCTATCGGAACCACGACAAAAATCTTCGTGTCACCAAACTGCGTTTGATCTTCTCCACCTCTCTTTACTACATGTGCAATTTACTTTCCGCTGCTATTACTCTAGAATTGCATGTGTAGGGTGATACTTGAATTGATCTTAATTGTGAAACTGCCAAAAACATTGCATGATCAAAAGGCAGATTTTTTATATTGTCAAGTAGTCTAATCACCCCCCCTCTAGACATACTTTCGATCCTACAAGTGGTATCAGAGCTTTGGTCTCCATTGTTTTGGTTTCCATTGCATTGGACTCCATAAGCTTGGTTTCACAACCTAGGAGAGTATGGCGTCTAGTGAGGGTAATTATCGTAGAGGTCCTTACTTTGATGGTACAAATTTTGCTAGTTGGAAGCATAAAATGAAAATGCATATTCTTGGTCATAACCCAGCCGCATGGGGCATTATTTGTGTTGGTATGCAAGGTGATTTCTTCGAAGAAGGAAAAGTTCCGGATCGCGAAGCTACACCGGAAGAGTTGCGGATGTTGCAAACATTCTCTTCAATGCTTTGTGTCCCGAAGAGTTCAACAAAGTCAGCCGTCTTGAGAATGCTAAAGAGATTTGGGATACTTTGGTTGAAATGCACGAAGGTACTGAATCTGTGAAGGAATCAAAGCTAGATATTCTTCAAGGTCAACTTGACAAGTTCAAGATGAAGGATGGTGAAGGAGTCGCTGAAATGTACTCTAGGCTTGCTCTCATCACAAATGAGATTGCCGGCTTAGGAAGCGAAGAAATGACCGACCGATTCATCATTAAGAAGATTCTCAGAGCTTTGGATGGAAAGTATGACACCGTGTGCACTTTGATCCAAATGATGCCAAACTACAAGACTCTCAAGCCAACTGAAGTCATTGGAAGAATTGTTGCTCATGAGATGACACTTAAGGATAAGGAAGAGCTTCACAATAAGTCAAGTGGTGCTTACAAAGCTACAAGTGATGCTCCTACTACCTCAAGTGACAAGCTAATTTCCAATGAAGAGATAAGCCTAATGGTCAAGAACTTCAACAAGTTCTACAAGAATAGAGGCAAAGAAAGAAGCTCAAAGTCTAGATCATATGATGAAAAGAGATCTTCTAGTCGTGATCGAAACTGCTACAATTGTGGACGACCCGGACACTTCTCAAATGAGTGTACGGCTCCCCACAAGAGAAGAGAAGAATCTCCAAGAAGAAGAGCAAGAGATGAGTCACCTCGGAGAGAGAGAAGGAGTAGAGATGATCGTTATGAACGAAGACCCTCTCGGAGAAGCAAGGATTCGGAGAGGAAAGACAAGTCATCAAGGAGCTACACAAGAAGAAGACATCAAGCTCATGTAGGTGAATGGGTCTCCGGCTCCGACTCCGACAATCAATCCGATGGAAGCTATCACTCCGACTCCGACTATAGTCAAGATGAAGGTGTTGCCGGACTTGCACTCGTATCCTCCAACTCCAACTCCTACGACTTATTTGATTCACCAAATGAGGGAATTGGAAGATGCTTCATGGCTAAAGGCCCCAAGGTAACACACCCTGAATTCATTGACTTTGATAGCGATGAGGATGACTTGCTTGGTGAAGATGAGCTCTTGCATGATAAATCTAGTGAGCTTAGTAATGATGAAAATGCTAGTAGTCTTTATAGTCGAGAAGAGTCGAATGACAATGCTATGAAGGAAATTGAGCGTCTAACTAAAGAACTAAACACTCTTAAGTTTGCTCATGAAACAACTCAAGAAGATCATAGAGAGCTCCTAAGATCTCATGAGAAGCTACGCTTCGAGAAGCTCACTCTAGAGCAAGAACATGAGTTTCTAAAAGCGATCAATGACGATCTTCGAAAGAAGAGTTCTTCATATCTTGCCAAACGACTTCTCTTGTCTAATTTCTTGCCACCTATTAAGACTAAGCATGACAAGCATAAGAAAAATTCTTCCTCTAGTAGTAACAATAACAATGTTAAATCCAATATTGTTGCTTCTAGTAGTTCTCTTGATTCCACTAACAATGTTTCAAGCCAAGTTACACTTGAGCAAGAAAATAGCTTATTGAAGGAAATCATAGAGAAAGGTGTCTACAAGAGTCTTGCCGGAAGCAAGAACTTTGAGGAGATTGTTCGCAAACAAGGAAAACACCGGAAGAATCAAGGGATTGGTTTTGAGCGAAAGTTCAACGCCGAAGGTGTTGAGTGGGAAGAAGGTCAATACCCTACTCCACAGTTTGTTTCACAAAAGGAGAAGTATGATCCTACTTCTTCCAATGTGGAACAAGCTCAAGATGACCTTCCACCACAAGACCACAAGCTAAAGGCCAAGGACAAGCTTCAAGAGGAGATTGATGCATTCATTGAAGCACCTCAAGCCACGGTCAAGTGGGTTCCCAAGGACACATCAAGTTCTACTTCGTCAAGCTCAACTACAACCCCAAGGATTCCCATCAAGATGATGTGGATCCCAAAGAAGAAGAACTAGAAGGTTCTTGAGGGTGACTCCGCCAACAAACTTCACTCATATTCATTTTGGCAAGAACTTGTGCAATCAACTTTCACATCATGCACTAGTTCATGGAGTCACAAACCCTCTTGTTGGTAAGTCAAGGGACAAGGTAATCATTGCTTTCATGGACATCATCTTTTGTGAACTTCAATCTATGTCTATGGATATTCTTGTTTGTTCCTTGTGGGACTAACCCATGTAGGTATTGAAAGTGCCCTAATCCAAAGGATAGCTCCCAACTCTTGATGATCTACATCAACATTGAGCATCCACATCTTCAACATCTACATGAAGTCTTCTACGACAACCCAAGGTTAGTTTGACCCTCTAAAAGGGGTTCTCACATCTAGGGGGAGCTTTGCTCTAAAAAATTGAGCTAAAGCATCTCCAAATGATGTGAACACATAAATGCTTTATGTAAAACTGGTAACCCCACTTGTGCTTAAACGATGAGTATGACCTATGATCAAATGTTCTCATTTGGCTCCTAAGTCAATATACTCATATATAGATGACCTAGTCATCGACAAATTGTGTGCTAGTAGCTAGAGTGTTGGTTGTGCATGTTTGACACATATTTCAGTTGCTATCTTATTGTGTGAGCATGTTGAATGCATGATTTTATCCATTCAAGGACATCCATTTGTTGTTTTGATTGTTTTGATTTTTTTCTGGCCAAATGGATGGACAAGAATGCCTAAGCACCTTCCCTAGCTATCTATGCTTTCTTGTCTCAAATTCTCTTCATGCTCATATCACAACTTTGAACAAGTCTTTTTCGGACTCTCCGAGTGAGGAGCACTCGGAGCCACCGATCCGTATAAGGCTGACTTCCAAAACCTTCTAAGTCCATTTCGGTCTGACCGGCTTTTCCATCTCGGTCCAACCGAAACGCTTAGACTGATCTAGGTTTCATCTCGGTGAAACCGAGTTCAAAATCTCGGTCTGACCGATATGCGTAACTGCACAACAGTTATACATTTCGGTGACACCGAGTTTTTCAACTCGGTCCCACCGACAGCATGGGGTTATATATACCTGAGGGCTGCGCGCGATTTAACTCTTCAAACCGTTCGCCCCCAAGACCCCTGCTGCCATCGCCCTGGTCTACGGATCGTCGCCGTCGTCGCCTGTGCGCCCTCGCCGCAGGTCTCCGCCGCCGTCAACGGTAATCATCTCCGCCGTTGTCGTCGTAGAGGGACTCCACCAAGTTAGGGTGAGTCCCGATCCCTTTCGTGCTCCCCATCCAATTCTTGCACGAATGGCTTGCCTTGAATCTTTCCACGTTTGAGATATTCCCTATACATTAGATCAGATCCTCTAGTTTCGAGCGAAATTCTTAGGTTTAGGTTTCCACGGAACGCATCTCGGTGAAGCCGATTTTGAAACTCGGAATGACCGATTTGGCCTCTGGCCATTGCACTGCATCATTCGGTCTAACCGAGTTGTGCAAATCGGTGTGACCGAAACTTAGTTTCAGTGAAACCCTAAGTTATCGGTAGGACCGAAACCCATTTCGGTCTGACCGAAAGTGGTGTGTAGGCCTCTGTATACACTTCGGTTTCACCGAAACTTAAAATCGGTTTGACCGAAATACATTCTGTGAAAACTCAAAACTAAGTTTTAAACTCATTTTTTTTGCAAAAACCTCTGCAGTTGTGATAACTCTTCTACTCTGCCTATACCTTATCTTTTCACAGGTTGTCAGCCATGTCAGATGTCAGTGACAGCCAGAACAGGTCTGAGTCTCCTTTTGCTGAGATTCCAGAGGCAGAAACAAGTCCCGAGGCTAGCAGCTCCAGTGATGATGGTGAAAGGAGCACCCCTAGTGGTTTGCCTCCTGCAGCCACCAGAACCAGGAAGAAGAGAAATTCTGATGATGAGGACTCTGACTTTGTTGCTGAGGAAGTTACCTCCAAGCCAAAGAGGAATGTGGTTGCCAAAGAGCACCAAGGGCAGCAGACAAGGAAAGGCACAAGCAAAGTAAAGCAGTCAGCTGTTGCAAAGAAGCTCAACTTGGAAGAGCCAGCTCCAAGCAAGGTGAAGAAGACTTCCAAGAGGAAGAGGGTAGTATATGCTGAACCTCAAGTTGATGCTGCTGAAGAAGAAGAAGAAGATGCACCCCAGCCTCCTCCTCAGAAAGCTAAGTTCATGGGTGATGCTATTCGGGCTCAAGCCTCCTCTAAGCCCAAGAAGCCTGCTCAAGCCAAGGCAGCTCCAGCCAAGCCCAAGAGAACAACCAGGAGCATTCCAGCTTCTGAGAAGAACAGGGCAAATTCATGTTGGATAGGAAGCACTTGCCACTGCAGCCAGAGCATGAGGACAACGTAGTTGTGATGGATGAAGAGGATCCCACCTCAGTTGAAGGACAGGCCAAAATCGAAGCTGCAAAGAAAGCTAAAGCTGACAAAGAGGCAGCAGCAGCAGCAGCTAAGCCAAAGAGCTTTGGAGAACAAATTCTTGAAGCTACCCAGAGGATTGAACAACGCCTGGCCAGCATTGAGCAATCTCAGGAAAGCCTAGAGAGGATTGTTGAGGACAAAATCCACACTCTGGACGTGAAGCTGACTGAGATTCAGGTGTCTGTCAACAAGCTTGAGGCAGACATGGAGGAAACAAGGCAGGAGAGAGCAGAGCTCATGCAGGATGATCTAGTCAAGATAGGAACGGGCCGACCCGGCCCTGGCCTTGGACCTGGCCCTCATGGTTTCAAGGCCAATTTATGGGGCCACGGGTCGACCCATTTTTAAAATGCGAGTGGCCTTGCTGGCCCGATGGGTATTTCGGGTTGGCCCAAATTCTAGTTGTTATCTAGTACGAGTATATCGCAGGTAATTAGATATGTCGATTCAAAAAAAAGGTAATCAGATATGTTGCAGCTACGGGTGCGTGAATACGCAAGGCCGCACTCACACGCGTCTGCTGTGCACGCTGTGATCCGCCTGACCCGATCGGGCCTGCCAGCAGATTCTACATGCATGCACATTACGTACACGTTAAAAGGAATTAGCTAACGGGCACTAAGGAACTAATGCCCGAGTAACAAAACACATGCATGCCCCCGAGTAACTAGTACTAACTGCTAACTCACGCCTCAATGGCGGGTCGGCCCTGCTGGCCCATTGGGTCAGTCGGTGCCGGCTCCATTGACCCAACTATGGTTCGAGGCCGACCCACACGGCCCATTGGCCTCGATTTTTTGGGCCGGGTCAGCGACCCGGCGGGCCGACCCGGCCCATTCCCATCCGGATGATCTAGTCCAGGACTCTCATCGCCAGACTGCTCAGGTTCCCAGAGGATCCAGATCTGCAGCTATTCCAGTGACTGACTCCAGGGCTACCACTTCAGCACCAGCTACAGCTCCAGCAGTTACTCCAGCTTCAGCATCCACTCCTCCAGCGCAGATATCAGCAGAAGTCTTCGCCGATGCAGCTATTTCTACACCGACATCTACCCAGACGGGAGCCGCCAGCAGAGCCCGCAGTGACGCTTAGCTCTATACCTTTTCGAACTTTTTGGTAACTTGTTGCCAAAGGGGGAGAAATTGTATAGATCATAGGGCTTCGAGAGAGAGAGTGCTCTTTCGTCTTTCGTTCTTTTGCCGGTTTCTTTGAGATACATTGGTTTCTTTTGGTCTTTCGATACTTTCAGTGTGCTTGCTACTACGTTTGATGCTACCTTAATGAGTGCTTGGTCATACCATGCTTTAATGTGTGCTTAATGCTTATCATATGCTATTCATTATTGTATGGCTATTTACTCTTGTCTTGGTGATTGAGTGCATGTCATTCATTCTTATCATTTTGTGCGCTCCACCAAGATGTATGTGACATGGAAGAGTGACCCATAATCCTAATCGATTGTGCATTTGCATTCAAACGCAAATTTTAAATAATGCACAAATTTACGGGGAGCTCTTGTTTATCACATACTTCTCAAAGCGACGATATTACTCAATGATTATATCTTTTGTCGAAGCTTTGATCTATATGTTGTCATCAATTACCAAAAAGGGGAGATTGAAAGTGCAACTAATCCCCTGGTGGTTTTGGTAATTAATAACAACATATATATCATTGAACTAATATTTACTTGAGAATCATTTCAGAGAAGTTCGATGATATGGGTATGGAAATGTCTGAAGAAGTGGACCCCTCAAAATGCTAAGACAAGCATTGGCAAAAGCTCAAGATTCTATTTTTGGTTTAGTGATCGAAGATCACATTGAGTCCATAGGAAAAGCCAATACTATTAAAAGGGGATGAGGTTGTGTTAATGATCTAGTTGCTCAAGTGCTTAGTGATCTAGCTCCCTCAACTATCAGCACTCTTCACTACTTAACACACTCATAAGTAATCTCGGACAAACCGATTCTGCAAACTCAGTCCCACCGAGATGAACCACCTCAGTTATTCTTCCAAACCCTAATTTCTCGGTCCATCCGATTTTGAGTTTCGGTCTCACCGAAACTGGACTGCCAACCTTCTGTAACCAATTGACATCACTTCGGAATATCCGAGTTGTTAATTTCGGTCCCACCGAGATGGCAAGCTCCTACCTTTGACTCACTTCGGACACACCGAGATGGTATTTTCGGTCCCACCGAAAATCCCAACGTTCACTATATTTGAACTTTCGGTCTGACCGAGTTTTCACTTCGGTCTCACCGAGATTGGTCAAATATGTGTGTAACGGTTGGATTTTGTGTGGAGGCTATATATACCCCTCCACCCCCTCTTCATTCGTGAGGAGAGCCATCAGAAAGTCTACCACTCCTACCATACACTTTCTGAGAAGAGAACCACCTGTGTTGAGATCAAGCCATTCCATTCCTACCATATGAAACTTGATTTCTAGCCTTCCCAAGTTGCTTTCCACTCAAACCTTTCTTCCACCACAGCCATATCAGTGAGGAGAGTTGAGTGTTGGGGAGATTATCATTTGAAGCACAAGAGCAAGGAGTTCATCATCATCAACCACATCTATTACCTTTTGGAGGGTGGTGCCTTCTAGATTGGTTAGGTGTCGCTTGGGAGCCTCCGTCTTTGAGATGTGGAGTTGAACCAAGAAGTTTGTAAGGGCAAGGAGATCGCCTACTTCGTGAAGATCTACCCCGAGTAAGGCTAGTCCTCCGTGGGCGTAGGCCATGATGGAATAGACAAGGTTGCTTCTTCGTGGACCCTTTGTGGGTGGAGCCCTCCGTGGACTCGCGCAGCCGTTACCCTCCGTGGGTTGAAGTCTCCATCAACGTGGATGTACGATAGCACCACCTATCGGAACCACGACAAAAATCTTCGTGTCACCAAACTGCGTTTGATCTTCTCCACCTCTCTTTACTACATGTGCAATTTACTTTCCGCTGCTATTACTCTAGAATTGCATGTGTAGGGTGATACTTGAATTGATCTTAATTGTGAAACTGCCAAAAACATTGCATGATCAAAAGGCAGATTTTTTATATTGTCAAGTAGTCTAATCACCCCCCCCTCTAGACATACTTTCGATCCTACAGCACACATGATTAGTCCGCAAACACATTGTCATCAATCACCAAAACCACATAGGTAGGGACATGCCCTTTCAATCTCCCCCTTTTTGGTGGATTGATGACAACATGGGATTTGCACATAATATAATGACATACGAGGAGTAAGCAAACCCCACGGACTACAAAATATAGAAGAGCTCCCCCTAGATGTGTGCCTAAAAAAGAGTTGCTTGTGGAATGCAAAGCACACACTCTAGGATCAATGCTCCCACTATATTTTATAATCCGATAACATCTAATCAATGAGGAGACATAAGTGGGTAACATAGTAGGTGCAAGAGAATAGAACATGAATTAAGCAACACTTACTAGAGTACTCGACATAATTAAGATAGCATAGGTCTCACACAAGGAAAAGTAACTGAGTCTCACGAACACACCAAACCAGAAAAACAAAGAAAACAAAGAACCTAAGACACACGAGACACACGAGACACTCGCAATACGCAAATCACCTCTCCCCCTTTGGCATCGAGACACCGAAAAGGGGCAGAGAAAGGCACAACGTCATCACACCGCTGCAGGGTCATCTGCACCTCCATCATCGGCTGGGGGCTGCTCGGGGTCAGAGTCAGTCTAGTGGCAGTGATGCCAAACCCAGTCGTCCTCATCGGTGATCCGTCCCTCAGATCCGCTAGCAACTGTGGCACCAAGCTGACGCATGAGCTCCTTGTGACGAGTCCTGGACTTCTTCTCGGAAACATGGGCCATGTACTGACCGTGGGACTCCATGCAGAACAGCTTCTTCATCTTCTTTTTAAGCTTCTTTGCCCAAAAGGGCTCAGCTCCAGATGGCATGTACTCATCATCATCATCATCCTGGTCGGCCTCTTCCTCAGAATCATCAGCACCAGCCGGAATGTCAGGCTGAGTGATCGGAGTGTTCCAGAGATCCTTCCTCCTAAGCCTCTTGACCTCGTGAGAGACCAACTCGCCAGTCTATAGTGGGTGTCCATTGTAGGTGTGCTCCCAAGCCTTCTCAATGAGGAGCATGATATATGGAGCATAGATGAGACACTTACGCTCTGAGATGGCTGACAGCAGTTCAGACCACATGACATGAGAAATATCCAATGATTCTCCAATGTTTCGTTCCTTCTGATGCTGGCAGAAAAGTAGCATGTCCACTAGATAAGAGTGGACCATATCATGGTTCCCAATGCGAGGAAAGAGTGTCTCCCTAAAGATGCGGTGAAGAATATCCAGAAACACGGGCAACTCATATGTCTCCTTCAGAGTCTCAAGGTTGACCTTCTTAGTGCAGTATGGCCACAGATTCTGCTTGTGAGTGGAGGTAGCATTGTGATGAGGTCGAAAGCCGACCAAACTCTCTAGACCAAGATCTTCAACACCAAGAAGCTCCATGAAAGCTTTCCACTTAACCGCCAGACGCTTGCCATTAGTCATCCATTGCAAAGTCCTTTCTGCATCGGTGCCAAGATGGACAGTGGCATAGAATTGGGCCACCAGATCAGCATCAAATTCCTTGTTGAATGACATGATGTGGGCAATGTTGAGCTAGTTGCACATCTCCAGGGCTTCTCCGAAGTAAGCCATGTCCTTCTCCAAATGAGCAATGTCAATTGAGCGCACATCGACAAAGAGATTCTTCTTGGCCTTGATCACATCAAAGTAAGTTGCATATTGAAACCGGTTCCAGAACGGTCGGTTGACAAGGGTGGGCTCTTGCTCATGCTCATAGGGATTGCGCCAACGACTCTCCCAGAACTCCTTGTTTGATATCTCCTGGAAACAAACACACACACACACACACACACAAAAGACACAGAGAACGAACAAGTATAAGACACGAGACAAAGAGCAAAATAGAATCAAAGTTTGATAGGATTATGTTGGAGGATGGCCTCTCCGCGGTAGTACCGCTCGCAGCGGTAGTACCACTCCAACGGAGCGGTAGTACTGCTCTAGGCGGATGAACAGCAGTTCCCAACACACCATGTCAGATTCGGTACTACCGGAGAGGCAAAAATCAAAAATAGTCCTATCAAAGTTCAATCCTAGCAGTATAGAGGAGTTCACCATCCTACTCAAGCCTTGATTTGGCCAAAAATCATGGAATGTATGCCCATTGCCCCTAAGAACCTAGATCTGAAAACTAGAAGCAACAAGAAGGAAACGGGGGCAATACCGGCATCCATGGCTTGAGGAAGGGGTGGGGATCGATCCCACCGAAGGAAAAGGTGAACCACGGCCGAGAGGAGGCACCCCATCGACGACCTCGACGTAGGTTCTTCGTTGGAGAAGAGAATGAGAGATGGGGGTGAATGGGTGTGGGTAAGGGAAGAAAAACTCCCCGACCCCCACTTAACCCCGCAGCCTCGCGCTCCAGCGGTAGTACCGCTTCGAGTGGGTGGTAGTACCGCTTAGGTTGATAAGCGGTAGTACCGTGCGCTCCAGCGGTAGTACCGCCCAACTCAGAAAAAGTGTCTCCAAACTGACATTTGGCTCCCAAGAGCCTTCCAGCGAGAAAATCCTGAGCAACGAGAAGAAAACACAAGAAAACGGAGGAAACAACACAAACAAAACCACACACACAAGGAGAAAAACAAGACAACAAACACACATCTCTCGAAAGAGATGCCTATGTTTGAGTGAAGTGGTATGGCACCGCGGAGATTTTAACCTTGAGCCCATGACCACTACTCATCTTTGAAGCACATTTTGTACCAACAATATTGGTGAATGTGAAAGATTTGATCGATTTGTGCATAACGAGGGGAGAGAAAGTTCATTGAGAGAACAATGCTCCCCCTATATCCATGCCTACATCTAAACAAGATACCACGGTGTGAATGGGAGGTGTGCACAACTTCAATCCACATTGCTCAAATCTATGATATTTAGCTCATGCCTTAACTTGCGAAATCTTGCTTCATCCAATGGCTTCATGCAGATATCTGCAAGGTTATCATTAGTGTTGACATAATGAAGATCTACTTATCCTCGCCGAATATGGTCCCGGATGAAGTGATACTGAATCTCAATATGTTTCGTCTTGAAGTGTTGCACCGGGTTGAGAGAAATCTTGATGGCACTTTCATTATCACACCAAAGAGGCACTTTGTCACAAGTGACACCGTAATCCTTTAAAGTTTGCCTCATCCATAAAAGTTGTGCACAACAAATGCCGGCCGCAACATACGCTGCTTCGGTGGAAGAGAGAGACACATAACTTTGCCTCTTAGAAGACCAACTTACCAAAGAGCAACCAAGGAATTGGCACCCTCCGGAAGTGGACTTCCTATCCACTTTGTCTCCTGCCCAATCCGAATCCGAGAAACCTACAAGGTTGAAGTTTGCTCCTCTTGTGTACCATAAGCCAAAGTTTGGGGTATGAGCCAAATATCAAAAGATTCGCTTGACTGCCACAAAGTGACTTTCCTTAGGTGAGGCTTGAAACCGTTCACACATTCCCACACTTAACATGATATCTGGTCTAGATGCACAAAGGTAAAGTAAGGATCCAATCATAGAACGATATACCTTTTGATCCACCGCTTTACCATTGGGATCAATGTCAAGTTGGCACTTGGTAGGCATTGGAGTAGTAGTCGGCTTGACATCACTTAGATTCAACCTCTTGAGCATGTCTTGAGTGTATTTGGCTTGTTTGATGAAGATTCCTTCTCTTCTTTGTTTGATCTCGAACCCAATGAAGAACTTCAACTCTCCCATCATGGACATCTCAAATTGCATGGTCATGAGTGCGGCAAACTCGTCATTGAAAGCTTTGTTAGGTGAACCAAAGATAATATCATCAACATATAGTTGGCCTACAAACAACTCCACTTTGACCTTCTTAGTAAAAAGAGTGGGGTCGATTTTCCCAATTTCAAACCCACGATCGTGCAACAACTTGGTAAGATGCTCATACCATGCACATGGGGCTTGTTTAAGGCCGTAGAACACCTTATCGAGTTGATACACGTGATTGGGGAACTTAGGATCCTCAAACCCCGGGGGTTGTTTGACATACACCAACTCATTAATAGGACCACTAAGAAATGCACTTTTCACATCCATTTGTTGCAATTTAAAGTTATGATGAGAAGCATAAGCAAGCAACAAACGAATAGATTCAAGACGAGCGACGGGGGCAAAGGTTTCATCGTAGTCGATACCCTCGACTTGGGAGTAGCCTTGAGCCACCAAACATGCCTTGTTGCGAATGAAAATTCCGTGAGCATCTTGCTTGTTCTTAAAGATCCACTTGGTTCCAATGACATTATGGTTCTCCTTCGGTCTTGGCACCAGACGCCACACTTTGTTGTGCTGGAAGTTATGGAGTTCTTCATGCATGGAATTAAGCCAATTGGGGTCTTCGAGCGCCTCATAGACCTTTTGAGGTTCAACACAAGAGACAAAATCTTGATGAGCACAATAGTTTGCTAATTGTCTACGAGTGCTTACCCCCTTTGTGATGCTTCCAAGAATATTCTCCATGTGATGCTCTCTAGAAGCGAGCCTGGAAGCAACTTTGGCAGCACGACACTCCAATTGCTCTTCAAGAGATAATTGAGGAGCTATGAGTTGATAATCTTGAGCGTCGTCATGAGCTTGCTCTTGATCTTGAACATGCTCGGGAGAGGTAACTTGGCCTTGTGCATCACTTGGTGGCTCACCACCATCTTGTGGTTGATCTTGCACTTGGCCTTGTTCATCCGATTGAGGGCCTTCACTTTGTTCTTCGGAAGCATGTGGGTCTTGGGTTGGTGATGGTTCCACTTGAATGGAACATTGTCCTTCTCCTTTGGCCACAAGGGGTTCCTCAATGGGTAGAATATAACCAACACCCATTATTCTTATGGCTTGGGGAGGAATTTCATCACCTACATCATAAGTACCACTTTGCTCCACTTGTGAGCCGTTATTCTCATCAAACTCTACGTTACACGTCTCCTCAATGGGTCCATTGGACTTGTTGAGGACACGGTAAGCATGAGAGTTTGTAGCATAACCAACAAATATGCCCTCATGAGCTCTAGCTTCAAATTTAGACAAACGAGCACCTTTCTTGAGTATGAAACACTTACAACCGAACACCCGGAAATATTTGAGATTGGGTTTGTTACCGGTAAGTATCTCATATGGAGTCTTGTTCAAGCCTTTGCGGAGATAGAGCCGATTGGATGCATGACAAGCCGTGTTGATGGCTTCGGCCCAAAAGTTGTACGGAGACTTGAACTCCGCCATCATGGTTCTAGCTGCGTCCATCAATGTCTGGTTCTTTCTCTCCGCTACACCATTTTGTTGAGGGGTATAGGGTGCGGCATATTGATGCTTGATCCCCTCATCACTAAGAAACTCATCCAAGGTGTAGTTCTTGAACTCGGAGCTGTTGTCACTTCGAATCATCAAGATCTTTGCATCATGTTGATGTTGAGCTTCATTTGCAAAGTTGATGACAGTTTGTTGGGTCTCACTCTTCCTCTTGAAGAAGTATACCCAAGTGTATCTTGAATAATAATCTACAATCACCAAGCAATACTTTCTACCCCCAAGACTATCAAAGGATGGAGGCCCAAAGAGATCCATGTGAAGGAGCTCTAACGGTCTTTTTGAGTAGATGATAGTCGTGGGAGGGTGAGCCTTCTCATGTAACTTTCCTTCAATACAGGCACTGCAAGCACGATCTTTGGCAAATCTAACATTTGTTAGTCCAAGGACATGGCCCCCCTTAAGGAGACTTTGCAGAGATCTCATATTGACATGGGCTAGCCGGCGATGCCAAAGCCAACCCACATCAACTTTAGTCATTAGGCAAGTCGCGGTCTTAGTGGGTTGCTCCGAGAAGTGAACCACATAGAGACCATTTTTGACATGCCCAACATAGGCTACTTTAAGAGTCTTGCTCCACAAGAGGGCCACGGTATCAATATCAGAGAAAGTGGCAAAGCTCATGAGTGCAAGTTGACGAACAGAAAGTAAATTGTATGCAAGGGACTCAACAAGCATGACTTTCTCGATCGTGAGATCATGAGAAACAACAACCTTGCCAAGCCCCAATACCTTAGAAGATGAAGCATCACCCCTTTCAACATTGGTGGCCATAGATAAACCTTGGTGCACATCCACCACCAAGTCTTTGCTTCCGGTCATATGATTTGTGGCTCCACTATCGAGCAACCATGATCCCCCACCGAAAGCAAACTCCTACAAGAGATCAATGCTTGGATTTAGGTACCCATTTTGTAATGGGTCCTTTGAGGTTAGTAACAAGGGTCTTAGAAACCCAAATAGACCATTCAATGTACCCATAAGAAGAACCAACAAATTTAGCAAAAACATGTCCATCACTAGCACGACATAGAACATAAGAAGGGTTAATGTTGTCGGCTTTGGTGGATGGTGTGGCAGTGTTTTTCTTGACCACACCACTCTTCACAATGTTCTTCTTCTTAGGAGCACCCT
Source organism: Secale cereale (assembly GCA_902687465.1). NCBI lineage: Eukaryota > Viridiplantae > Streptophyta > Magnoliopsida > Poales > Poaceae > Secale > Secale cereale. Next base: position 461,068,730 of record LR738713.1, on the reverse strand, counting down.
CTCCTTCTTTTACAAAGGTTTTCTTGAGAGGAAGAGGTTGTTTGGTCTTGTCGTTCTTCTTCTTCTTGGGCTTGGGAGTAAACCAATTCCTTCTTTCGCCACAACTTCCTTTTGATTGCTTAAAAGATCGTTGAGGTTCTTCTCACCTTGTATACAAGACACAAGGCCTTTCTCAAGTTGCTTCTTCAACTTGGCATTCTCTTCAACAAGATGCACATGCTCGCAACATGGGTTAGTAGCATTTGCATTATCAATTAAAACCATGCGAGGAAAGGTAGCTTTCTCCTTGGTTAGTGAAACTTGAAGTTGATCATGAGACTCTTTGAGGCTAGTATGTACACTCTTCAAGACCTTGTGAGCCTTGTCAAGTGTAACAAACTGCTCCTTGAGTCTAGCATGGTCAACCACAAGATTTGCCTTCTCGGAATTGAGCACACGAGAGACAACTAAAGCATGATCAAGATCTTTCCTTAATTTAGCATGATCATCGTTGTGTGACTCCTCAAGAGCCAAACGACAACCACGCTCTTCCTCAAGAGCATTAGAGAGATCCGAGATCTCATCGGCATAGTCTCGACCATGGCCCTCCATTTTATAAATGGTCTCCTCATGAGCCTCGATCATGTCATTGGCTTCACCGAGTTGTTCCAAGAGAGCAACGAAGTGCTTCTTGGGTTTGCCCTTGAGTTTACTCATAAACAACTCAAATTCATTTTCCTCCTCCTCCGCCCCTCACTCTCATCAATACAATTCATCAATGAAGGATTAGAGGAGATGGTAGAATTGATGTTGGGGGTTACCTTGTTGGTGGCCTTAGCCATGAGGCACTTGGCGATGATGTTCTCATTTGGTGAGTCGAAATCGTGGAGTTGTTGCAATAGCAATGGTGGCCATAGTTACCATCTCATCATCTTCTTCATCATCATCATCCTCAACATATTCTTCTTGGGCCACCAAACCTCTCGAAGGAGTCTTCTTGTTGAAGTTGTTGTTGTTGGGGTAGGACTTGGCCTTGTCCTTTCGGATAAGCTTGCCTCCATTGTCTTCTCTTTTATCATATGGGCAATCCACAACAAAGTGACTCACATTGCCACAATTGTAGCACGTCCTCACTCGTTGCTTGCCCTTGAGGCCACTTGAGTTGTTATTGTTGAAGTTGGCCCTAGAGTTCTTCTTGTTGCCCCAAAATTGCCGAGACACTAGAGCCATATGCTCATGATAAGCATATTTTCTGTCCTCGGGGCAACTCTCATCTTCATCCCCTTCATCCTCATCTTCCACACAAGCCTTGGCCTTCAAAGCAAGGTTGGGTTTCTTTGATCGTTGAGCTCGCAACACCGTGTTGTCGGCGGTCTTATCCAAGATCCTCATTGCAACGAACTCATCCAACACTTCACTTGAGGACAAAGTGTGGAAGTCCGGTCGTTCGCAGATGATGAAGGACATGGCCTTGTGATAAGGCATCATGGCCTTGAGAAAATTGCGCTTGATCCAATTATCATCCGTGTCCTTGCTCCCATGATCTCGGAGTGAAACCGCAAGAGTGGTTAACCTCCGATAAAGTTCACGGGGATCTTCATCTTCGATCATGGCAAACTCATCGGCTTCATCTTGCACAACTTCATAGTTTGAGCGTTGAATGCTTGCGCTTCCCTTGTACAAGGAACCAACATGCTCCCATGCTTCCTTGGCCATGGACAAGGGTCGAAGATGTGCAATGTCTTCGGGAGGGATAACTTCTTGAAGTATGCAAAGAACGGACTCGTTGAATTGATGATCCGCAGCTTCTCTTGGAGTTAAGTTGTAAGGATCATGCGGGTTGAAACCTTGCTCAATGATTCTCCAAAGATTAGTAGAACAATGATTTAAATGACGTTTAAAGCGAAACATCCAAGTAGCAAAATCAGAATTTTTCACGAACTTAGGTGGAGGACCAACCGAATTTAAATGCGAAGTAGGAACGGGTCCTCCATTAATGTGTAGGAGGCGCAGAGTGGGCAAAGATCCCACTCCCATTCTTAGTTACCGGGACTTGCTCACTACTAGCTTCTCCCTTGTCGGGAATAGCATCCGACACGTTGGTGGCGGGACGAACCACTTCCAACGGTGCGGTGGGTAATTTAAATCCCTCAAGAAATTCTTTGAACATGCCTTTGACCTCGGTTGCCAGTGAGTCTTTCAATGTGTTCATAGCCACATTGAACTCCTCACAAGAGACCGAGGTTCCCCCATCGGACGTAGGCAAGGACGGAGTTCCACCGGAGTGTTCCTCCGTCTCGACTACATTGTCACCCATACTCTTTGGACGGTAAAGTCCTTAATAAAGAGACGAGGCTCTGATACCAATTGGAAGGATATAAGCGGTACTACCGCTGCCTCGTCCCTAACACAGGATGGTAGTACCGCTGGGGGTCGCGGTAGTACCGCTGGCACCAGCGGTAGTACCACTCTGTGCGGACAGAGAAGAGTGTAACGGTTCACTCTTCTCCTCCACTATATAAAGGGTTCGTCTTCCTCTAGAAAACCAACCTCTTATTCCCCAAGCTCCATTGTTGCTCCAAAAGCTCATTTTCACCCGATCTCTCTCCCTAGCCAATCAAACTTGTTGATTTTCTAGGGATTGCTTGAGAAGGCCCTACACTTCCACCAAGAGAAATTTGATTCCCCCCACTAATCCCTTGTGGATCTTGTTACTCTTAGGTGTTTGAGCACCCTAGACGGTTGAGGTCACCTCGGAGCCATATCCATTGTGGTGAAGCTCCGTGGTTTCGTTGGGAGCCTCCAATTCAGTTGTGGAGAGAGCCCCAACCTTGTTTGTAAAGGTTCGGTCGCTGCCTTCAAGGGCACCAATAGTGTAATCACGGCATCTTGCATTGTGTGAGGGCGTGAGGAGAATACGGTGGCCCTAGTGGCTTCTTGGGGAGCATTGTGCCTCCACACCACTCCAACGGAGACGTACTTCCCTTCAAAGGGAAGGAACTTCGGTAACACATCCTCGTCTTCACCGGCTCCACTTTTGGTTATCTCTATCCTTTACTTGTGCAAGCTTTAGTGTGTTAGTATATTGTGCTTGCTTGCTTACTTTTCTTTGTTGCATCATATAGGTTGCTCACCTAGTTGCATATCTAGACAACCTATTTTGTTCCTAAGTTTAATTTTGTCACGAAAAGCTAAAATTGTTAGTTGCCTATTCACCCCCCCTCTAGTCAACCATATTGATCCTTTCATGAATGTTGTTTGGATTTCTGTATGAGATCACGGACATGACGAGGAGCTCTGGAATAGTCCGGAGGTAAAGATTAATATATAGGATAATATTGTTTGATCTCCGAAAAGGTTCCGGAATTCACGGGAAGGGGTTTCGGATGTTTCCCGAAGTGTTTGGGCACGAGAACACTTTATTTAGGCCAAGGGGTAAAGCCCATGAGGGTTTTGGAAAGTGCAAAAGGAAGTTTTGCGGAGGCTAGGGGCTAGGTGCCAGGGTGGACGTCGGGAACCCTGGCGTGTGGGCCTCGAGTCTGAGTGGGACTCTTGCCTTTTGGGAAAACCGACTTTGAGGAGGCTTTTGCTCCAAGTTTCGACCCCAGGGCTCAGCATAAAAATAGAGGGGCTGGGCTAGCACCCAAGACACATCAATATTCACCAAGCCGTGTGCTGGCAACACCGCCCCCTCTATTTTATCCTCCGCCTAGTATCTGTAGTACTTGGCAAAGCCCTGCGGAGATTGTTCTTCATCACCAACCAACCATCACCACGCCGTCGTGCTGCCGGAACTCATCTACTACTTCGCCCTATCTTGCTGGATCAAGAAGGTGAGGACGTCATCGAGCTGAATGTGTGTTGAACGCGGAGGTGGCCTACGTTCGGTACTTGATCGGGATGGATCATGAAGGTGTACGACTACATCAACCACGTTGTATAAACGCTTCCGCTTAGCGATCTTCAAGGGTATGAAGATGCTCTCCCCCTCTCGCAGCTATGCATCTCCATGGATAGATCTTGCGTGTGCATAGAAAATTTTGTTTCCCATGCAACGTTCCCCAACAGTGGCATCATGAGCCAGGTTTATCATAGATGATATGCACGAGTAGAACACAAAAGAGTTGTGGGCGGTGATTTCCATACTGCTTACCACCAGCGTCTTATTTTGATTAGTGATACGTCTCCAACGTATCTATAATTTTTTATTATAGCATGCTATTATTTATGAAGTCTTGGATGTTTAATGGGCTTTATCATTCACTTTTATATCATTTTTGGGACTAACCTACTAACCCAAAGGCCCAGTCCAGATTGTTGTTTTTTCCTATTTCAGGGTTTCGCAGAAAAAGAATATCAAACGGAGTCCAAACGGAATGAAACCTTCGCGAGATATATTTTTGGAGAAAATCACGCACGCGGAGCTTGAGGACCAAGTCAGGGGACAGAGAGGTGGCCCTCGAGGGTGGGGGGCGCGCCCCCCTTCCTAGGGCGCGCCCCCTGCCTTGAGGCCACCTCAAGTGGCCCCCGGTGCCCTCCTTCTTCCTATATAAGTCCACGTACCCCAGAAACTCCGTACGCAGAGAGAAAACCCTAATTCCACCGCCGTAGCTTCTGTTCCCGCGGAGATCCCATCTTGGAGCCTGTTCCGAAGCTCCACCGGAGGGGGATCCATCACGGAGGCCTTCATCATCATCATCATCGCCCTCACCATGAGTTGTGAGTAGTTTACCTCAGACCTTCGGGTCCATAGCTAGTATCTAGATGGCTTCTTCTCTCTCTCCGGATCTCAATACAAAGTTCTCCTTGGTCTTTGAGGAGATCTATTCGATGTAATCTCTTTTTGCGGTGTGTTTGTCGAGATCCGATGAATTGTGAGTTTATGATCAAGGTTATCTATGAAAGATATTTGGTTCTTCTTTGAACTTTTTATGTGTGCTCATAATATCCTTGAAAGTCTGTTCGAATTATTGGTTTGGTTTGGCCTACTAGATCTATAGTTCTTGCAATGGGAGAAGTGCTTGGCTTTGGGTTCAGTCTTGCGGTGTCCTTTCCCCATGATAGTAGGGGCAGCAAGGCACGTATTGTATTGTTGCCATCGAGGATAAAAATATGGGGTTTATATCATATTGCTTGAGTTTATCCCTCTGCATCATGTCATCTTGCTTAAGGCGTTACTCTGTTCGTATGAACTCAATACACTAGATGCATGCTGGGTAGCGGTCGATGTGTGGAGTAATAGTAGTAGATGCAGGCATGAGTTGGTCTACTTGTCTCGGACGTGATGCCTATATACAATGATCATGCCTAGATAGTCTCATAATTATTCGCTTTTCTATCAATTGCTCGATAGTAATTTGTTTACCCGCCGTAGAATATCACTATCATGAGAGAAGCCACTAGAGAAAACTATGGCCCCCGGGTCTATTATCAACATATCAATCTACATCTACTTTACTTTTACCGCTTTTATTTGCTGTTCTTATATAAACTAAAAATATAAAAAATATAAACTATCATCTCTATCAGATCTCACTTTCGTAAGTGACCGTAAAGGGATTAACAACCCCTTATCGTGTTGGCTGCGAAGTTCTTATTTGTTTGTGTAGGTGCGAGGGACTCGCGCGTGGTCTCCTACTGGATTGATACCTTGGTTCTAAAAAACTGAGGGAAATACTTACGCTACTGTGCTGCATCTCCCTTTCCTCTTCGAGGGAATACAACACAAGCTCAAGAGGTAGCAAGAAGAATTTCTGGCGCCGTTGTCGGGGAGGCTTACGCAAAAGTCATATACCAAGTACCTATCACAAACCCTTATCCTTCGCATTACATTTATTTGCTTCTCGTTTTCCCCTCCCCCACTTCACCCTTGCCGTTTTATTCGCCCTTCTTCCGCTGTGTGTTTTTTGTTCGCTTGCTTCTTGTTTGCTTGCGTGTGTTGGATTGCTTGCTTGTCACTATGGCTCATAACAATACCAAATTGTGTGACTTCTCCAATACCAGCAACAATAACTTTATTAGCACTCCGATTGCTCCTATTACCGATGCTGAATCTTGTGAGATCAATGCTGCTTTGTTGAATCTTGTCATGAAAGATCAATTCTCCGGCCTTCCTAGTGAAGATGCCGCTACCCATCTAAACAACTTTGTTGATTTGTGTGATATGCAAAAGAAAAGGGATACGGATAATGATATTGTTAAATTGAAGTTATTTCTGTTTTCACTTAGAGATCGTGCTAGAACTTGGTTTTCCTCTTTGCCTAGAAATAGTATTGATTCGTGGAATAAGTGCAAAGATGCTTTTATCTCTAAGTATTTCCCTCGTACTAAGATCATCTCTCTTAGAAATGATATTATGAATTTTAAGCAACTAGATCATGAGCATGTTGCACAAGCTTGGGAGAGAATGAAATTGATGATACGTAATTGCCCTACACATGGTTTGAATCTATGGATGATTATTCAGAACTTTTATGGTGGCTTGAATTTTGCTGGTAGAAATCTTTTAGATTCGGCCGCCGGAGGCACTTTCATGGAAACTACCTTAGGAGAAGCTACCAAACTCCTAGATAATATCATGGTTAATTACTCTCAATGGCACACCGAAAGATCTACTAGTAAAAAATTGCATGCTAATGAAGAAATTAATGTTTTGATGGAAAGATGGATGAACTTGTGAAATTGTTTGCTGCTAAGAGTGCTTCTTTTGATCTTAATGATGTGCCTTTGTCCACTTTGATTGAGAATAACAATGAATCTTTTGATGTGAATTTTGTTGGTAGGAATAATTTTAGTAACAATGCTTATAGAGGTAATGTTAATCCTAGGCCTTTTCCTAGTAATTCCTCTAATAATTATGGTAATTCCTACAACAACTCTTATGGAAAGATGCCTTCTGAATTTGAGACTAGTGTTAAAGAGTTTATGATCTCGCAAAAGAATTTCAATGCTATGCTTGAAGAGAAATTGCTTAAGGTTGATGAATTGGCTCGAAGTGTGGATAGAATTACTCTTAATGTTGATCCTTTGAAACTTAGATCTATCCCACCTAAGCATGATATCAATGAGTCTCTCAAAGCCATCAGAATTTCCATTGATAAATGCAAAGAAAGAACCGCTAGAATGCGTGCTAAAAGAGAAGATTATATTAAATCGTGTTATTCTAGTTATCATGAGAATAAAGATGAAAATCTGAAAGTTATTGATGTGTCTCCTATTAGATCCTTGTTTTCTAGTATTAATCTTGATGAGAATATGATTGGAGATGATTCTGCTTTAAGGTGTCCCAATGATTTGGAGTTTTTAGATCTTGATGCTAAAATTGTTAAAAGTGGGAATGAAGAGATTAAAACCTTGCATAGTGATGAACCCACTACTTTGGATTTCAAGGGATTCAATTATGGTAATTGCTCTTTGATTGATTGTATTTCCTTATTGCAATCCGTGCTAAATTCTCCGCATGCTTATAGTCAAAATAAAGCTTTCACTAAACATATAGTTGATGCTTTGATGCAATCTTATGAAGAAAAACTTGAGTTGTAAGTTTCTATACCTAGAAAGCTTTATGATGAGTGGGAACCAACTATAAAAATAAAGATAAAAGATCATGAATGATATGCTTTGTGTGATTTGGGTGCTAGTGTCTCCACTATCCCAAAAGCTTTGTGTCATTTGCTAGGGTTCCATGAGCTTGATGATTGTTCTTTAAATTTGCATCTTGCGGATTCCACTATTAAGAAACCTATGGGAAGAATTAATGATGTTCTTATTGTTGCCAATAGGAATTATGTGCCCATAGATTTCATTGTTCTTGATATAGATTGCAATCCTTCATGTCCTATTATTCTTGGTAGACCTTTCCTTAGAACGATTGGTGCAATTATTGATATGAAGGAAGGAAATATTAGATTCTAAATTTCCGTTAAGGAAAGGCATGGAACACTTTCCTAGAAATAAAAACAAATTACCATATGAATCTATCATGAGAGCCACTTATGGATTGCCTTCCAAGGATGGCAATACCTAGATCTATTTTGTATCGTGCCTAGTTAGGGGCGTAAAACGATAGCGCTTGTTGGGAGGCAACCCAATTTTTTGTTTTTTGTTTTTGTTGCTGTTAGGGAATAAATATTGCATCTAGCCTCTGATTAGATGTGGTTTCATGTTTTTTTAGTGTTTGTGCCAAGTAGAACCTTTGGGAAGACTTGTGTGAAGTTTATGTGATCTTGCTGTGAAAAACAGAATCGTTAGCGCTTGCTAAAGTAGTCGTGGGATTTTACTGGAGCGTTATTTTTAGTTGATTCTTTTTGCATAGGATTGGTAGACAAATTTCGCAAATTTACCAATTTAGTTTGAATTTTTTGGAGTTCCAGAAGTAGGCGAACCCTGCAGATTACTACAGACTGTTCTGTTTTTGACAGATTCTGTTCTTCGTGTGTTGTTTGCTTATTCCAATGCATCTATGAGTAGTATTGGAGGATATGAACCATAAAGAAGTTGGATTACAGTGGGTTTAACACCAATATAAGCAAAGAATGAATTCATTTCTGTACCTTTGAGTAGTGGTTTTTTTTGTTTTACTAACGGAGCTCACAAGAATTTTTGTCTAAGTTTTGTGTTGTGAAGTTTTCAAGTTTTGAGTATTGCTTTGATGGACTATGGAACAAGGAGTAGCAAAGGCCTAAGCTTGGGGATGCCCATGGCACCCCAAGTAAATTCAAGAAAATCAAAAGCCTAATCTTGGGGATGCCCCGGGAAGGCATCCCCTCTTTCGTCTTCTTCCATCGGTAACTATACTTGGACCTATATTTTTATTCGCAACATGTTATGTGTTTTGCTTGGAGGGCCTTGTATAATTTGAGTCCTTGTTTGTTAGTTTGCCACAATCATCCTTGCTGGACACACCTATTTGAGAGAGTTAAATATGGCCTAGAAATTGTTAGAACACTCTATGTGCTTCACTTATATCTTTTGAGTTGAATAGTTTTTGCTCTAGTGCTTCACTTATATCTTTTAAAGCACGGTGATGGTAATATTTTGTAGAAATTGCTGAACTCTCATGATTCACTTATATCTATTTGAGAGTCTATTAAAACAGCATGGTAATATATTTATGCTAAAGAAACTAGTCTTCACATGATATACGTCCAATGTCAATGTAGTAAAAAACCTTCACACCAAGTGCATTGAATAGAATGAGATGTTGGATGCTTGATAATTGTTTTGGGAGATGAGGATAGTGATATTAGAGTCATGCTAGTGGAGTTATTATGAAATTGAGAAATACTTGTGTTAAGGTTAGTGATTCCCGTATCATGCACGTATGGTGAACCGCTATGTGACGAAGTTAGAGCATGAGGTATTTGTAGAGTGCCAACCTTTGTGTGGAGGTCGGGGGCGCGCGATGGTTAACTCCTACCAACCTCCCCCCTAGGAGCATGCGTTGATTTCTTTGTTTTGATGACTCGTAGAATTTTGCAATAAGTATATGAGTTCTTATGACTAATGTTGAGTCCATGGATTATACGCACTCTCACCCTTCCACCGTTGCTAGCCTCTCTTGTACCGCGCAACTTTCGCCGGTGCCATAAACCCACTGTATATCCTTCCTCAAAATAGCCACCATATTGTTCCTCAAAACAGCCACCATACCTACCTATCATGGCATTTCCATAGCCATTCCAAGATATATTTCCATGCAACTTTCCACCGTTCCGTTCATATGACACGCATCATATTGTCATATTGCCGTGCATGATCATGTAGTTGACATCGTATTTGTGGCAAGGCCACCATGCATAACTTTTTATACATGTCATTCTTGTTTCATTGCACATACCGGTACACCGCCGGAGGCATTCATATAGAGTCATACTTTGTTGTTGTAGTATTGAGTTGTAATATTGTGTTGTAATGAAAGTGTGATGATCATCATTATTAGAGCATTGTCCCATGGGAGGAAAGGCTAAATCTATAACGCCCCTCCGCAAAAAAAAGGCCAAAGAAAAAAAAGGCCCAATAAAAGAAAAAGAAAAAGGGACAATTTCTACTATCTTTTCCACACTTGTGCTTCAAAGTAGAACCATGTTCTTCATTGTAGAGAGTCTCATGTTTAGTCACTTTCAAATACTAGTGGGAATTTTCATTATAGAACTTGGCTTGTATATTCCAACGATGGGCTTCCTCAAATGCCCTAGGTCTTCGTGAGCAAGCAAGTTGGATGCACACCCACTAGTTTCTTTTGTTGAGCTTTCATTCATATTTAGCTCTAGTGCATCCGTTGCATGTCAATCCCTACTCACTCACATTGATATCAATTGATGGGCATCTCCATAGCCCGTTGATACGCCTAGTCGATGTGAGACTATCTCCCTCCTTTTTGTCTTCTCCACAACCACCTCTATTCCACCCATAGTGCTATATCCATGGCTCACGCTCATGTATTGCGTGAAAGTTGAAAGATTTGAAAAGATAGAGTATGAAAACAAGTGCTTGGCTGAAATCGGGGTTGTGCATGATATGAATATTTTGTGTGATGAAGAGGGAGCATAGCCAGACTATATGATTTTGTAGGGATAACTTTCTGTAGCCATAGTATTTTGAGAAGACATGATTGCTATGTTAGTATTGCTTGAAGTATTGTTATTTCTTATGTCAATATAGACTTTTATCTTGAATCTTTCAGATCTGAGCATTCATGCCACAATTAAGATAATTACATTGAAAAACTATATTGGTTAGCATTCCGCATCAAAAATTCTTTCTTTATCATTTACCTACTCGAGGATGAGCAGGAATTAAGCTTGGGGATGCTTGATACGTCTCCAACGTATCTATAATTTTTGATTGTTCCATGCTATTATTTATGAAGTCTTGGATGTTTAATGGGCTTTATCATTCACTTTTATATCATTTTTGGGACTAACCTACTAACCCAAAGGCCCAGTACAGATTGCTATTTTTTGTGCCTATTTCAGGGTTTTGCAGAAAAAGTATATCAAACGGAGTCCAAACGGAATGAAACCTTCGCGAGAGATATTTTTGGAGAAAATCACGCACGCGGAGCTTGAGGACCAAGTCAGGGGACACAGAGGTGGCCCTCGAGGGTGGGGGGCACGCCCCCCTTCCCAGGGCGCGCCCCCTGCCTCGAGGCCCCCTCAAGTGGCCCCCGATTCCCTCCTTCTTCCTATATAAGTCCACGTACCCCAGAAACTCCTTACACAGAGAGAAAACCCTAATTCCACCGCCGTAGCTTTTGTTCCCATGGAGATCCCATCTTGGAGCCTGTTCCGGAGCTCCACCGGAGGGGGATCCATCACGGAGGCCTTCATCATCATCATCATCATCGCCCTCTCCATGAGTTGTGAGTAGTTTACCTCAGACCTTCGGGGTCCATAGCTAGTATCTAGATGGCTTCTTCTCTCTCTCCGGATCTCAATACAATGTTCTCCTCGGTCTTCGAGGAGATCTATTCGATGTAATCTCTTTTTGCAGTGTGTTTGTCGAGATCCGATGAATTGTGAGTTTATGATCAAGGTTATCTATGAAAGATATTTGATTCTTCTCTGAACTTTTAATGTGTGCTCATAATATCCTTGCAAGTCTCTTCGAATTATTGGTTTGGTTTGGCCTACTAGATGTATAGTTCTTGCAATGGGAGAAGTGCTTGGCTTTGGGTTCAATCTTGCGGTGTCCTTTCCCAATGACAGTAGGGGCAGTAAGGCACGTACTGTATTGTTGGCATCGAGGTTAAAAAGATGGGCTTTATATCATATTGCTTGAGTTTATCCCTCTACATCATGTCATCTTGCTTAAGGCGTTACTCTGTTTGTATGAACTCAATACACTAGATGCATGCTGGATAGCGGTCGATGTGTGGAGGAATAGTAGTAGATGCAGGCAGGAGTCGGTCTACTTGTCTCGGACGTGATGCCTATATACAATGATCATGCCTATATAGTCTCATAATTATTCACTTTTCTATCAATTGCTCGATAGTAATTTGTTTACCCGCCGTAGAATATCGCCATTATGAGAGAAGCCACTAGAGAAAACTATGGCCCCCGGGTCTATTCTCAACATATCAATCTACATCTACTTTACTTTTACCGCTTTTATTTGCTCTTCTTATAAATTAAAAATATCAAAAATATAAACTATCATCTCTATCAGATCTCACTTTCGTAAGTGACGGTAAAGGGATTGACAACCCCTTATCGCGTTGGCTGCGAAGTTCTTATTTGTTTGTGAAGGTGCGAGGGACTCTCACGTGGTCTCCTACTGGATTGATACCTTTGGTTCTCAAAAACTTGAGAGAAATACTTACGCTACTGTGCTGCATCTCCCTTTCCTCTTCGAGGGAATACAACACAAGCTCAAGAGGTAGCAATTAGAAGGTATTGTAAGATGAAGCGGCCTGGATCAACATTACATGCCCACGTACATGAGTCTGGTTCCACCGTCACATGCAACTTGTTTGCATAAAGGTGGCTGGCGGGTGTCTGTTTCTCCTACTTTAGTTGAATCGAATTTGACTGCGGCCGGTCCTTGTTGAAGGTTAAAACAGCAAATTTGATAAATCACCGTTGTGGTTTTGTGCCATAGGTAAGAACTGTTCTTGCTAGAAGCCCGTAGCAGCCACGTAAAATCTCGCAACAACAAAGTAGAGGATGTCTAACTTGTTTTTGCAGACATGTTTGATGCGGGGTCTGCCCGTTCTAGGCCAATCTTTAACGATTGGAGAGGTATCCCATGATGAACACAAAGAATACAAGGGAGAAACACGAGGGAAACTAGGGGAAGACACTCAAATCAACAGGAAGTAGTCACACATATGCTAGATACTGGAACACATAGAGATACACGATCCAAGGTCAACGACGGACAATACAGGTGGCGGTAGTCTTCTCCATGAGGATGTCTTGAATCTTCTCCCAGAGGAGGTCTTGAATCCGTGTGGATCTTCTCCGTAGAGGCCACGGTCACAAAAGAGTTACTGTCATCACACGCCATTTCAGACCGGATGTTTCTCAGATACTATCAATTTTGCACGGGTGCGAAAACTAGCAAGTTCGATTGCTAGTACGATCATTTCATCACACTAAAAGAGGATTAGGGTACGGAACTGCAGCACAGAGTGAAAGAACATGTGGTGCCCCCATGTTTGGTTTTGGTAATTGATGACAATCTCTATGGACTAATGGTTGCCTTGAGTTATATTTGAAGGGTTTGTCCATAGGCTTTTCTTGGAGTTCATTTGTTGGTTTCAAAAAGAGTTTGTGATGACCAAGGTGCTATTAAGGAATTATCCAAAGATTGGTCTTGTGGGTGTTGAGCTTATTGCAAGCATGTCTTGAAGAAGAAGAGTGTGTGATCATTCATGTTTACCATCAAGACATCATCCAAATGAAGAGAGTTGGAAAGATTCAAGGTTGATCAAAACTAAGTCAAAGAATGAATCAAGTTGATCAACACACAAAGTGTAGAAGATGTACCGAGAGGGATCAAGCAATCCCATGGTATGGTAAGCATTGTCAATCACGCTTTGTGTACTAACCCATGGTCTTCGTGATAGTTCTTTGTGGGGTTAGGTTGCGGTGTGCAAGTTCAAGTGGAGCATCACAAAGAGATCAAGTGCTTGAAGCTTGCCACCATTGTTGTGACAATGGACTCATGAAGATGTGCCGAAGAGTGGCTCACCCATAGTGGAGTACGGGGGAGAAATCTACTAGTCTTCACTGAGCCAACGAAATCAAGAAAGGTGGTCCAACTTGAGGAAGTCAAGATCGTCTACATCTAGCTCAACTGGACTTTGTGGAAGGCAAAGGTTTGCCCTTGATAGGTTCTTTATTTTACCGGTCTCATGGTGGTAGTTTGGAGACCGGGTTATAGGATCGATTGCCGTACTATCAAGGGGGGCTCTCAAGTGAGTAGCTTGATCATATCGTTCGTAGAGAGCTCAAACCATTGCATGCTTGCATCATATTTCTTGGTTCTTGTTTGGTTTTCTTCTTGTGAGATTTGGAGCTTATGGTCATCTTCTTGACAAGCTTGAGTTCATCGAAAACGGAGTTCACATGCTTCTTCTATTGCGTTTTCGGTGTTGGAGGTTTTACCGATATCTTTCAAGGAAGGGTTCTCACCTTTTTCTTATGGGCCTTTTCTCATTTGCTTCTTATTGTTATTTCTATCAAGATTGTGTTAGGCCATGTCGTTAGCTTTCCAACAAACTTGGTTTCGTTGAATTTGGAGTCCGTTTGCAAAAGTTATGTCAGTTTTGGTGTCCCCAGAAGGGCTGCAGCGGTACTACCGCAAATTGGAGCGGTACTACCGCTTGGAGGGGATGTAATTTTTTACTTTCGTGGCTACTTCCGCTCCGGACCAAAAACTCGTCATAAGTCTAGCGGTAGTAGGCACGGATGTAATTTTTTAGTACCGCTCGCAAGCAGTAGTACCGCTACCCTTAGCAGTAGTACCGCTACCCCTAGCGGTAGTACCGTGAGGTCAAGCGGTACTACCGCTCCGACGGTTCTTCTGGTCTTTTTGCCTCCTCGCTGTTGTGTTTCAAAGGGCTACTACCGCCCTAGCGGTAGTACCGCTCCTTGGAGCGGTAGTACCGCTCGATGCAGGCTGTGAGCATAACGGTTGGATTTTTCCCCACCTATAGAAGAGGGTCTTCTTCCCCGTTGAACCCTATCCTTTGAGCCAGTGTTCTCCCCCCATTGTTGACCTTCTTTGAGCTTGCTATCTCTCAATCCCTTCATGGATTCTTGCTAGTTTTGGGGGGAAAAGAGAGAGGAGCTCTAGATCCACATTTCCACCAATCACTTTCTCCTCTAGGTGAGGGGAACCCCTTGGATCTAGATCTTGGAGTTCTTGGTGTTCTCCTTCTTGTTCTTCCTCTCATTTCCCTTCCTAGCATTAGTTGTTTTGGTGGGATTTGGGAGAGAAGGACTTGGGCACTCCGTGATCCCTTGCCATTGCATTTGGTGCATCGGTTTGAGTTCTCCACGGTGATACGTGGAAGTTACAAGTTGAGAAGCTTATTACTCTTGGGTGCTTGGTACCCTTGAGCTTGTTCCTCTTGGGTGCTTGGGCGCCCTAGACGGTTGTGGTCACCTCGGAGCCATATTCCATTGCGGTGAATCTTCGTGGTGTCGTTGTGGAGATAGCCCCAACCTTGGTGTTCGAAGCTCAATCATTGTGGTGTAAAGCTCCGGGCAAGCGTCGGGGTCTCCAATTAGGTTGTGGAGATCGCCTCGAGCAATTTGTACGGGTTCAGTGACCGCCCCCAAGGGTTGCCATTTGTACGGGTTCGGTGATCGCCCTCAAGGGTCCCTTAGTGGAATGACGACATCTTGCATTGTGCGAGGGCGTGAGGAGATTACGGTGGCCCTAGTGGCTTCTTGGGGAGCATTGTGCCTCCACACCGCTCCAAGCGGAGATTAGCATCCGCAAGGGTGTGAACTTCGGGATACATCGTCGTCTCCACGTGCCTTGGTTATCTCTTACCCGAGCCCTTTACTTATGCACTTTACTTTGTGATAGCCATATTGTTTCTTGTCATATTTCTTGCTATCACCTAGTTGTTTATCTTGCGTAGCATAAGTTGTTGGTGCACATAGGTGAGCCTAGTTGTTGTAGGTTTTGTGCTTGACAAATTAACCGCTAGGTTTATTCCGCATTTGTTCAAGCCTAAACAGTAATTATTTTAAAGCGCCTATTCACCCCCCCTCTAGGTGACATCCACGATCTTTCAATTGGTATCAGAGCCTCGTCTCTCTTTATAGGGCTTAACCGCCTAGAGAGTAAGGATGTCGACCAGGGGCTTAGGATTCTCTGACACTCGCATGGTTAATCTCTTTAGGGTTATGGCACAAATTTTGATGTTTGGGTAATTCGCATGGTTAATCTCTTTAGGGTTATGGACCCAAATTTAGAGCGAATTGTAGATATGGGTTTTTCTCCTCCAGAGGATCCACAAAGATTATCTTTAGAGGATGAGAAAAACTTATATCTCAATGCTCAAGCTTCTAATGTGCTTTTCGATGCTTTGAGCAATGTAGTTATATTTCAACTCATGCCGTTCCGGGATGCTCATGGGTTGTGGACAAAGCTTCAAGATAAATATGGTGTGTCCAAGAATTGTGGAAATGATTGTTCTCCCTCCACCTCCGGCCGTGTTGTCTTCTCCACTTCTTCTACTTCACCTACATGTGGTTTGCCACAAGGTAATGATATGGTGAGTGGTGTTGGTCATTGCAATGATGATAGTATGCTTATTGTGGATGATCCTTCATCACTATCTTATTGCAATGCATCTTCTTTGGACTTTAACATTTCGAGCACCCTACATGTTTCACATGCTTGTGCTGATAGTCCTTGTATATCATGTAGAAATTGCTTGACTAAAACTCATGATGATATGCTTGTTATGTCTTGTTGTCATGATAAAAATGCATCTATTTCCTCGAATTGTTGTGCTAACATTGTAGAGGAAACCCAACACCCCATGAAGCAAGATGTAGTCTTGAATGGTGCTTCAAGGGATTCGACATCATCATCTGTTGCGTTTTGCCTTATGGCTAAGGCTTCAAAGGTATCTCCCACTTTGAACCCCAATATATCTTGTGATGATAGTGATGATGACAATGATGATGATGTAGAAAATGATGAAGAGAATGATAATGTTGCCTCCTTAAAAATTAAGGGGGAAATGATTTTTAAAGCTCTTCTTAAGAATAAATTAGCTCGTTCCAACTTTATGGAATTCATGTCTATTGCCATTTAGGGCAAGAAATATATTGATGAGTTGGAATCTCATCTAGAGGAGCATGAGGTCACCATTGAGAAAATGGAAGGTCATGAGCGTGATTACGCTAATGAGATCGCCGACCTCTCGCAAGCTCTTGAACTTGAACAAACCACCAAGGAATCTCTTGAGGAGACTTTTTCTCTAGAACTATCTAGAATAAAGGAATCCCGTGATAGAGCTCTCGAGGTGGCTAATGATTTTGAAACTAAAAATGAGAAGCTTGAAGTTTCACATGCTAAACTCCTTGAGGATTTTGAGCACCTCGAAAATGGCTCAAGGGTCATTAAGAGTGAGCTCATCAAACTCACCGAGTCTCATGCTCAACTTAAAGCTTCATATTCTAAAGAGCTTGTCAAGTTGCCTTCTCCTCTTGCTATTATTGATGATGCTTGTGCTACTAACTCCATTTCTAGTGAAGCATCCATTTTGAAGGAGAATGTTGAGCTAAGGGCTCAACTTGAGTTGCTATCTAGCAATTATGGGAGATTGGAAGAAAGTCGTGTAAAGCTCACAAGATCTCATGATGATCTTCTAGTATCCCATAATGTGCTAAAGATAGATCATGAGGCTATGATTATCAAGGTAACATCTAGTGAGTCTCATGTGGTCGCTAGCACTACTTCTAGTCAAAATGCTATATTGCAATGTGCTAGTCCTCGTAATTCATCTATGCATAACATTGGTACATCTTGTGATGAATTGCTTTCCTTGCCTTGTTGCTCTAAATGAAGCCTATACTTCCTCTAGTACTTGTGTTGATACTAACCATGTAGAGGAAATCAAAGAGCTCAAGGCCTAAGTCTCTTTCTTGAAGAAAGACTTGAAAAAGTGTCATGAAGGGAAGTCCACACTCAACAATATCTTGAGTGTGCAAAAATCCCCCAATGACAAAGGTGGACTTGGATTCAACTCCAACAAGAAGAAGAAGTCCAAGAGCAACAAGAAGAAGGGCCAAGAACAACTCAAGAATTCAGCCAAGATTATTTGCCTCAAGTGCAAAATTGAAGGGCATCATGTTAGATCTTGGACATTGAAGAAGGCCATTAGTGACAAGCAATAAGGGAAGAGGCCACAAGTTCAATCCCGTGCTCAACCACAAGTTGGAGAAAGGCCGCTTCCCAAGAAGACTCATGATAATGCTTCTCATTTTGAGAAATCAAATAAGAAGAAAGTGAAGAGTAGATGTTGCTACCTATGACGTGAGAAGGGTCACCTTGCTTCTTCATGCACTAGTGGTAAATTATCCAACCATATTATTATTGATGATGTCTATTCTCTTGGGAAGGATAAGGCTGACAATGTGTTTGCCAAGTTTCTTGGGACTCAAAGTGGTGTCAAGAAAAGAACCATTTGGGTAGCCAAGCCTATTGTGACTAACCTCTTAGGACCCAACTTGGTTGGGGACCAACTAGCTCAAACGTGATCAATAGGTGTTTTGGAGGGCATTGGAGACTTGGCTACATTATGAAGAATTAAGGAGTCTTCATCATTCATATTGTCTCAAGCCAAGTCATTCGGATTATCAAGTTTCTATCTTATATCCAATGTTCCTCCTTGCTGTAACTCGTGCTTAAATTGTTTACATTAAAAGTTATTTGCCTCTTTGCATGTTTTGGTTTTGTTCCTTGCATGTGTTTGTATATGTTGTGCGTCCAATTTGTGTATCTTGAGAAATAAAGTATGTGTATATTGGTTTGCACATCATGTATGTGTGTGTCGTGCGTTGAGCCTTTGTGCTTCTTGCTTTTATCTTAGTTGGCTCTTGTGAGAGATTAATGGAACATCCCATTTTGGGGGAGTGATGTGCTTTGTGCACCTCACAATCCTATAAATGTGTGTACATGAGGAATACCATCTAGTATTGATATTACAAGATTATCTAGTCTCTGTGTGGTATGTCTTCTCATGAGAAAGTCAAATTCTAAATGTTCCATTAATTATCTCTTGTTGGTTCTCTTTTGCATCTTGGTAAGTTTTTCATTGGTATCACATTATGGGGGAATAATATTCTATGTGCATATTACAAGCCTAGAAAATGTGTAAATTTGAGATATTGTCAGCTAGAGTTGATAGTATAAATTATGTTGTTCCTAGGTGGCATGTTAGCTCTACAAGTTGCATTTTGCTTGTGTTTGGTGTGAAGATGATGTTGGATATCATTGCTATCTATCACCGGGAATTATTTTCAAATACCTCTTGTCTTTGACAATTGGTAATCATTTATGTGGTGGAAATTTATTGATCATCTTTACATTGTCTTTTGGTTTTATTTGTCTTATCTCTTCCCAAGTTTGTGTCAACTCCCATTTCCATCCACGCCACTTGTGGATCTCGTGTTTTATTGTTTTTGTCAAGTGTTTTCTAGATATAGTGAAAGTGGTGATCCCACCTTGTGCATTTTGTACTCGAATGCAAATTCTCTTTAAATGCACAATTCGTGGGGGAGCTATCCTATTTTAGATAGAACACTCATCTTGTGATCCATATCAAGTGTGTGTTGATGGAAGGCAAGCCGTTTCTTTTTGGTACTTGTGCCATCATGAAACGTTGTAGATGGGTTGGTTTGTTTGGAACCATCCTCTCTTTTGGGAGTCCGATATCTTTCCTTTTGCGTGTATCAATGGATATCTCATTCCTTGATGTATCTTCTAATAGATATCTACCAAGTGATGATTTCTCCATTTGGTATCCTATTTTCACTTGGTATTTCTTTTTCATTTTGTTTCATTTCTTGAAAGTCTTGAGCATGCATATTTACTTCATGTATTTTCTTTGGCATGCTTTCTTTCTTTAACCCAATATATAAGGGAAACTCCACCTAGTCTCAATTTGGATGATATGTGCATGAAATTCATTTTCATATATAAATGCACATATGTTTGTGGAGTTTTTTTTCCTATGTATTGGTGTTTCTAACTCTTTGGTCCCAATGAGTTTGGGTACCATTTTGTTTGTGTTGTTGTTCTAGGAACAATTGGAGATGCATTGGATGCTCGGCTCATTCAAAAGGAAGGTGGTGTCACCATGTGCTTATTGGAGTCAAGCTAGGATGATCAATGAACTACTATCTACCTTCAATGGGTATCTACTACATCCTTCCAATGGTATCTCGGTAACAAGTATCATCATCTACTTCATGCACACATTTCTTGCACTAACCTTGTGTAGGTTGTATCATGGCATGTTAGTCATTCCTTCTTTATGATATTTGTTTCCTTTCTCAAAGCATCCCAACAATGATTTCTTGTTGCTAGTTGTGATGTCTTTGATGTTCGCTTGGTTGGAATTCATGTATATACAATAAGACCTTATCTAGCCATGTGCTATGCGTTCAAGCAAAATATCTTATTGGTATAATTGTGACTTCCTCGTGGATATCTTATTACTTCCTTTTTTAACTATTTAGAGTGTACATTCTTCTTTGTGGATTGATATCATCATGATTTTCATCTACCTAGAATCTTTTACACTTGAGAGAAATTACATATCTAGAAGATATCCTTTCTTTCGTGACCACCTTGTCTTTCTTGTTTCATTTCTTTGGTGGCTCTGTGAAAGCCTTTGCCTTGAGTGCGGATCTTATCTTGTTGCATCTAGATGCACTCTTGTGTGGTGAAGATATTTTTGTCTCTTGCTTGTCTTGACAAGGCTTTTGCCAATTAATTGGTATCCCTCGTCTTGATAACGCTCTCTTTTTATATCTTCACTACGGGTTGTCACAAGCATAGGTTCTTTATATGCTTATTAGTGGGCTTGTGAACCCATTTGCTTGTTGTGTGTGGGAATGATAGGCCTTGCACCGTGTATCTCATTCATTCAAGACTATATTGATGCTTAATGCCCATCCATACATTAGTCTTCTCAAGTGCTTTCCCATGACTCACACACATCATTTTGGTTGAGCCTACTCTTAAGTTGTCTCTTTTATATGATGCTCAACCATTTGTTTGTTGCAAGTGCTAGGCTTTGTTTCCTTTATGCTCACTTGCACTTGGTGTGATTTTCTATTGATTGTGGGGGAGTGATGATCCTATTTTGTGCACTTGGTATCCTAATGAAAATATTCTAAGGAGTGCACAAATTATGGGGAGCTTCACAAGTGCCTTTAGAACACTCCGTTGCTATGTCGTGAGGGTCTCTTGATCTTGGGGGAGCAACGATTCTATTTTGTGCTCGTTGTATCCAAATACAAAATTAAATTGTGCACAAATCATGGGGAGCTTCTCTAGTTTCTCTAGAACACTCCTTTGCTCATATCATAATATCTTTTATTCATGTGGCATGTAGGATCATTGGTCTAGTTGGTTCAATTGGTATCTTTTGATAGCTTTCTTCAATTGGTATGCTTTGATTGCTTGATTCTGTGTCTCTCCCTTTGTTATGCCTTTGTGGCAGATCATTCTTTTGCAATCTTTAAGCCTCAATATAATTTGTCTTCCTCCAAGTAGTTACCGTTGGATATGTGTATTGCATTCCACTCTCTTGTTGAGAAATACACAATTTATGGAGGAACACAATTTATATTGGCCTTCTAAGCTATTCGGCCATTTTGGCAATCGATGCCAATGGGGGAGAAGTTTCAAAGAGTTTAGTTTTGTGAGGAAGATTAGAGAGTTGTCTCTTCTCTCTTCTTGCTTTGGTTTTGTTCCTAAGCTTTTGCATTTCATGCGCATACATTATTGTTGCATGGTATGGTGATGCATAATTCCTTATACAAACTCTCTTGAAAGTGATTGTTATCAATTACCAAAATGGGGGAGATTGAAAGAACATGGGGTGCCCCCATGTTTGGTTTGGTAATTGATGACAATCTCTATGGACTAATGGTTGCCTTGAGTTATATTTGAAGGGTTTGTCCATAGGCTTTTCCTGGAGTTGATTTGTTGGTTTCAAAAAGAGTTTGTGATGACCAAGGTGCTATTAAGGAATTAACCAAAGATTGGTCTTGTGGGTGTTGAGCTTATTGCAAGCATGTCTTGAAGAAGAAGAGTGTGTGATCATTCATGTTTACCATCAATACATCATCCAAATGAAGAGAGTTGGAAAGTTTCAAGGTTGATCAAAACTAAGTCAAAGAATGAATCAAGTTGATCAACACAAAGTGTAGAAGATGTACCGAGAGGGATCAAGCAATCCCATGGTATGGTAAGCATTGTCAATCACGCTTTGTGTACTAACCCATGGTCTTCGTGAGAGTTCTTTATGGAGTTAGGTTGCGGTGTGCAAGTTCAAGTGGAGCATCACAAAGAGATCAAGTGCTTGAAGCTTGCCGCCATTTTTGTGACAATGGACTCGTGAAGATGTGCCGAAGAGTGGCTCACCCATAGTGGAGTATGGGGGAGAAATCTACTAGTCTTCACCGAGCCAACGAAATCAAGAAAGGTGGTCCAACTTGAGGAAGTCAAGATCGTCTACATCTAGCTCAACTGGACTTTGTGGAAGGCAAAGGTTTGCCCTTGATAGGTTCTTTATTTTACCGGTCTCATGGTGGTAGTTTGGAGACCGGGTTATAGGATCGATTGTCGTACTATCAAGGGGGGCTCTCAAGTGAGTAGCTTGATCGTATCGTTTGTAGAGAGCTCAAACCATTGCATGCTTGCATCATATTTCTTGGTTATTGTTTGGTTTTCTTCTTGTGAGATTTGGAGCTTATGGTCATCTTCTTGACAAGCTTGAGTTCATCGAAAACGGAGTTCACATGCTTCTTCTATTGCATTTTCGGTGTTGGAGGTTTTACCGGTCTCTTTCGAGGAAGGGTTCTCACCTTTTTCTTATGGGCCTTTTCTCATTTGCTTATTATTGTTATTTCTATCAAGATTGTGTTAGGCCATGTCGTTAGCTTTCCAACAAACTTGGTTTCGTTAAATTCGGAGTCCGTTTGCAAAAGTTATGTCAGTTTTGGTGTCCCCAGAAGGGCTGCAGCGGTACTACCGCAAATTGGAGCGGTACTACCGCTTGGAGGGGATGTAATTTTTTGCTTCCGTGGCTACTTCCTCTCCGGACCAAAAACTCGTCACAAGTCCAGCGATAGTAGGCACGGATGTAATTTTTTAGTACCGCTCGCAAGCAGTAGTAGGGCTACCCCTAGTGGTAGTACCGTGAGGTCAAGCGGTACTACCACTCCGACGGTTCTTCTGGTCTTTTTTCCTCCTCGCTATTGTATTTCAAAGGGCTACTACCGCCCTAGCGGTAGTACCGCTCCTTGGAGCGGTAGTACCGCTCGATGCGGGTTGTGAGCATAACGGTTGGATTTTTCCCCACCTATAGAAGAGGGTCTTCTTCCCCATTGAACCCTATCCTTTGAGCCCGTGTTCTCCCCCCATTGTTGACCGTCTTTGAGCTTGCTATCTCTCAATCCCTCCATGGATTCTTGCTAGTTTTGGGGGGGGGGGAAGAGAGAGGAGCTCTAGATCCACATTTCCACCAATCACTTTCTCCTCTAGGTGACGGGAACCCCTTGGATCTAGATCTTGGAGTTCTTGGTGTTCTCCTTCTTGTTCTTCCTCTCATTTCCCTCCCTAGCATTAGTTGCTTTGGTGGGATTTGGGAGAGAAGGACTTGGGCACTCCGTGTTCCCTTGCCATTGCATTTGGTGCATCGGTTTGAGTTCTCCACGGTGATACGTGGAAGTTACAAGTTGAGAAGCTTATTACTCTTGGGTGCTTGGTACCCTTGAGCTTGTTCCTCTTGGGTGCTTGGGTGCCCTAGACGGTTGTGGTCACCTCGGAGCCATATTCCATTATGGTGAAGCTTCATGGTGTCGTTGGGGAGATAGCCCCAACCTTGGTGTTCCAAGCTCAATCATTGTGGTGTAAAGCTCCGGGCAAGCGTCGGGGTATCCAATTAGGTTGTGGAGATTGCCCCGAGCAATTTGTATGGGTTTGTTGACCGCCCCCAAGGTTTGCCATTTGTACGGGTTCGGTGACCGCCCTCAAGGGTCCCTTAGTGGAATGATAGCATCTTGCATTGTGCGAGGGCGTGAGGAGATTACGGTGGCCCTAGTGGCTTCTTGGGGAGCATTGTGCCTCCACACCGCTGCTAACGGATATTAGCATCCGCAAGGGTGTGAACTTCGGGATACATCGTCGTCTCCGCGTGCCTCGGTTATCTCTTACCCGAGCCCTTTACTTATGCACTTTACTTTGTGATAGCCATATTGTTTCTTGTCATATTTCTTGCTATCTCCTAGTTGTTTATCTTGCGTAGCATAAGTTGTTGGTACACATAGGTGAGCCTAGTTGTTGTCGGTTTTGTGCTTGACAAATTAACCGCTAGGTTTATTCCGCATTTGTTCAAGCCTAAACCGTAATTATTTTAAAGCGCCTATTCACCCCCCTCTAGGCGACATCCACGATCTTTCACAGAGCAACACTAACTCTTGAGCAACAAAGATTTTGTTGTTGAAGTTCTTTCGAAGTGAAATTTTGAAGCATGAAGCCGGCTGGATCATGGAATGAAGCATTGCATCCAAGCACTCACAAGTTCATTCAGATTTATCTGCCTTAAAGAAAACCTGACCATGGAAGCACGATACGATACTTGCGTGCTAAAAGAAGAAGAAGCAGAAACGGGGGAAAGGGGGGAAAGTATCAAGAAGGACCTGAAGGAAATATGCCCTAGAGGCAATAATAAAGTTGTTATTTATATTTCCTTATATATCATGACCAATTTCTTTTATTCATGCTATATTCACCGGAAACTTGATACATGTGTGAATACATAGACAAAACATAGTGTCCCTAGTATGCCTCTACTTGACTAGCTCGTTAATCAAAGATGGTCGAGTTTCCTAACCATAGACATGTGTTGTCATTTCATAAACGAGATCACATCATTAGGAGAATGATGTGATGGACAAGACCCATCCATTAGCTTAGCACAATGATCATTTAGTTTTATTGCTATTGCTTTCTTCATTACTTATACATGTTCCTCTGACTATGAGATTATGCAACTCCCGAATACCGGAGGAACACCTTGTGTGCTATCAAACGTCACAACATAACACGATGATTATAAAGATGCTCTACAGGTGTTTCCGAAAGTGTTTGTGGTGTTGGCATAGATCATGATTAGGATTTGTCACTCCGAGTGTCGGAGAGGTACTTCTGGGCCCTCTCAGAAATACACATCATAATAAGCCTTGCAAGAAATGACTAATGAGTTAGTCACGAGATGATGTATTACGGAATGAGTAAAGAGACTTGCCGGTAACGAGATTGAGCTAGGTATGATGATACCGATGATCGAATCTCGGGCAAGTAACATACCGATGATAAAGGGAACAACATATGTTGTTGTGCGGTTTGACCGATAAAGATCTTCGTAGAATATTTAGGAGCCAATATGAGCATCCAAGTTCTGCTATTGGTTATTGACCGGAGATGTGTCTCGGTCATGTCTACATAGTTCTCAAACCCGTAGGGTCCGCACGCTTAACGTTCGATGACGATTTGTATTATGAGTTATGTGTTTTTTATGACCAAAGATTGTTCGGAGTCCCGGATGAGATCACAGACATGACGAGGAGTCTCGAAATGATCGACACATAAAGATTGATATATTGGAAGGTTATATTTGGACACCGGAAAGGTTCCGAAGTGTATCGGGTATTTTTCGGAGTACCGGGAGGTTACCGGAACCTCACGGGGAGTCAATGGGCCTTAATGGGCCCTAGTGGAGAAAGAGGGCAGCAATCAAGGTGTGGGGCACACCCCCTTAGCCCCAAACCAAATTGGTTTAGTGTTTGGGGGGGGCACCCCCATTTCCTTCTCCTCTCCTCCTCTTTCCTCCTTCCCCTAGTAGGAATAGGTGGGGGGGGGGGCAAACCTACTTGGAGTAGGATTGCCCCCCCTTGGCGTGCGCCTCCTCCTAGGCCGACCTCCTCCTCCCTCCCTCCTTTATATACATGGGGAGGGGGCACCCCAAAGACACACAAAAGTTTCTCTTAGCCGTGTGCGGTGCCCCCTCCACAGTTACGCACCTCGGTCATAGCGTTGTAGTGCTCAGGCAAAGCCCTACGACAGTAACTTCATCATCACCGTAACCACGCCGTCGTGTTGATGAAACTCTTCCTCGTCCTCAACTGGATCAAGAGCTAGAGGGACGTCATCGTACTAAACGTGTGCTGAACACGGAGGTGCCGTACGTTCGGTGCTAGGATCGGGCAGATCGTGAAGACGTACGACTACATTAACCGCGTTGATAAAACACTCCCGCTTTCGGTCTACGAGGGTACGTGGACACACTCTCCCCGCTCGTTGCTATGCTTCTCCTAGATAGATCTTGCATGATCGTAGGATTTTTTTTTTGAAATACTACGCTCCCCAACAGTGGCATCATGAGCCAGGTCTATGCGTAGATGATATGCACGAGTAGAACACAATGAGTTGTGGGCGATAATAGTCATACTGCTTACCAGCATGTCGTACTTTGATTCGGCGGTATTGTTGGATGAAGCGGCCCGGACCGACATTGCATGACCGTGTTCATGAGACTGGTTCTACTGATATGCTTTGCACAAAGGTGGATGGTGGGTGTCACTTTCTCCAACTTTAGTTGAATTGAGTGTGACTACGTCCGGTCCTTGTTGAAGGTTAAAACAGCACACTTGACTAAAAATCGTTGTGGTTTTGATGCGTAGGTAAGAATGGTTCTTGCTAGAAGCCCGTAGCAGCCACGTAAAACTTGCAACAACAAAGTAGAGGACGTCTAACTTGTTTTTGCAGGGCATGTTGTGATATGATATGGTCAAGACGTGATGAGTTATATGTTATTGTATGAGATGATCATGTTTTGTAAATTATCGGCAACCGGCAGGAGCCTTATGGTTGTCTCTTTATTGTATGAATTGCGAAAGCCATGTAATTGCTTTACTTTATCACTATGAGTTAGCGATAGTAGTAGTAGCAATAGTTGGCGAGACGACCACGACGCTACAGTGAAGATCATGGTGTCAAGCCAGTGACGATGGAGATCATGACGATGCTTTGGAGATGGAGATCAAAATCACAAGATGATAATGGCCATATCATGTCACATATTTTGATTGCATGTAATGTTTATCTTATTATGCATCTTATTCTGCTAAGTACAGCGGTAGCATTATAAGATGATCCCTTACAAAATTTCAAGGTACAAGTGTTCTTCCTGAGTATGCACCGTTGCGACAGTTCATCGTGCCGAGACACCACGTGATGATCGGGTGTGATAAGCTCTACGTTCACATACAACGGGTGTAAGACAGTTTTGCACATGCAGAATACTCGGGTTAAACTTGACGAGCCTAGCATGTACAGACATGGCCTCGGAACACTAGAGACCGAAAGGTCGAGTGTGAATAATATAGTAGATATGATCAACATAAGATGTTCACCATTGAAAACTACTCCATCTCACGTGATGATCAGGCATGGTTTAGTTGATTTGGATCACGTGATCATTTAGATGACTAGAGGGATGTCTATCTAAGTGGGAGTTCTTTAGTAATATGATTAATTGAACTTTAATTTATCATGAACTTAGTCCTGATAGTTTTTGCATATCTATGTTGTTGTAGATCACTTGCCCGTGCTACCGTTCCCTTGAATTGTAATGCGTTCCTAGAGAAAGCTAAGTTGAAAGATGGTGGTAGCAAATACACGGATTGGGTCCATAACTTGAGGATTATCCTCATTGCTGCACAGAAGAATTATGTCCTGGAAGCACCGCTAGGTGAAAAGCCCACTGCAGATGCAACACCGGACGTTATGAACGTCTTGCAGAGCAAAGTTGATGACTACTCGATAGTTCAGTGTGCCATGCTTTACGGTTTAGAATCGGGTCTTCAAAGACGTTTTGAACGTCATGGAGCATATGAGATGTTCCAAGAGTTGAAGTTAATATTTCAAGCAAATGCCCGACTTGAGAGATATGAAGTCTCCAACAAGTTCTATAGCTGCAAAATGGAGGAGAACAGTTCTATCAGTGAACACTTGCTCAGAATGTCTGGGTACTACAATCACATGACTCAACTTGGAGTCAAAGTTGATGAAGATAGTGTTATTGATAGAGTTCTTCAATCACTGCCACCAAGCTATAAAGGCTTCGTGCTGAACTATAATATGCAAGGGATGGAGAAGACTATTCCCGAGCTCTTCGCAATGCTCAAAGCTGCGGAGGTAGAAATAAAAAAGGAGCATAAGTGTTGATGGTTAACAAGACCACTAGTTTCAAGAAAAAGGGCAAGGGAAAGAAGGGGAACTTAAAGAAGAATAGCAAGCCAGTTGCTACTCCCGCGAAGAAACCCAAGTCTGGAGCCAAGCCTGAAACTGAGTGCTTCTACTGCAAAGGGACTGGTCACTGGAAGCGGAACTGCCCCAAGTATTTGGCGGATAAGAAGGATGGCAAAGTGAACAAAGATATACTTGATATACATGTTATTGATGTGTACCTTACTAATGCTTGTAGTAGCACCTGGGTATTTGATACTGGTTCAGTTGCTAATATTTGTAACTCGAAACAGGGGCTAAGGATTGAACGGAGATTAGCTAAGGACGAGGTGACGATGCGTGTGGGAAATGGTTCCAAAGTCGATGTGATTGCCGACGGCATGCTGCCTCTACATCTACCATCGGGATTAGTTTTAGACCTAAATAACTATTATTTGGTGCCAGCGTTGAGCATGAACATTATATCTGGATCTTGTTTGTTGCGAGCCGGTTATTCATTTAAATCAGAGAATAATGGTTGTTCTATTTATATGAGTAATACTTTTATGGTCATGCACCCTTGATGAATGGTCTATCTTTGTTAAATCTCGATCGTAGTGATACACATATTCATAATATTGAAGCCAAAAGATGCAAAGTTGATAATGATAGTGCAACTTATTTGTGGCACTGCCGTTTAGGTCATATTGGTGTAAAGCACATGAAGAAACTCTATGCTGATGGACTTTTGGAATCACTTGATTATAAATCACTTGGTTCTTGCGAACCATGCCTCATGGACAAGATGACTCAAACTCTGTTCTCCGGAACAATGGAGCAAGCAACTGACTTATTGGAAATCATACATACTGATGTATGCGGTCCAATGAGTGTTGAGGCTCGTGAAGGGTATCGTTATTTTCTTACCTTCACAGATGATTTGAGCAGATATGGGTATATCTACTTGATGAAACACAAGTCTGAAACATTTGAAAAGTTCAAAGAATTTCAGAGTGAAGTAGAGAATCATCGTAACAAGAAAATAAAGTTTCTACGATCAGATCGCGGAGGCGAATATTTGAGTTACGAGTTTGGTCTTCATTTGGAACAATGTGGAATAGTTTCACAACTCACGCCACCCGGAACACCACAGTGTAATGGTGTGTCCGAACATCGTAACCGTACTTTATTAGATATGGTGTGATCTATGATGTCTCTTACATATTTACCACTATTATTTTGGGGTTATGCTTTAGAGACAGCTGCATTCACGTTAAATAGGGCACCATCTAAATCCGTTGAGACGACACCTTATGAACAGTGGTTTGGCTAGAAACTCAAGTTGCCGTTTCTTAAAGTTTGGGGCTGCGATACTTATGTGAAAAAGCTTCAACCTGATAAGCTCGAACCCAAGTCGGAGAAATGTGTCTTCATAGGATACCCAAATGAAACTGTTTGGTACACCTTCTATCACAGATCCGAAGGCAAGATATTCGTTGCTAAGAATGGGTTCTTCCTAGAAAAAGAGTTTCTCTCGAAAGAAGTGAGTGGGAGGAAAGTAGAACTTGATGAGGTAATTGTACCTTCTCCCGAATTGGAAACTAGTTCACCACAGAAATTAGTTCGAGTGATTCATAACCAATTAGTGAGGAAGCTAATGATAATGATCATGAAACTTCAGATCAAGTTACTACTGAACCTCGTAGGTCAACCAGAGTATGTTCCGCACCAGAGTGGTACGGTAAGCCTGTTCTGGAAGTCATCTTACTAGACCATGATGAACCTACGAACTATGAGGAAGCGGTGATGAGCCCAGATTCCGCAAAATGGCTTGAGGCCATGAAATCTGAGATGGGATCCATGTATGAGAACAAAGTGTTGACTTTGGTTGACTTGCCCAATGATGGCAAGCAATTGAAAATAAATGGATCTTTAAGAGGAAGACTGACGCCTGTTAATGTTATTGTCTACAAAGCTTGTTGCGAAAGGTTTTCGACAAGTTCAAGGAGTTAACTACGATGAGACTTTCTCACCCGTAGCGATGCTTAAGTTTGTCTGAATCATGTTAGCAATTGCCGCATTTTATGATTATGAAATCTGGCAAATGGATGTCAAAACTGCATTCCTTAATGGATATCTCAAAGAAGAGTTGTATATGATGCAAAAATAAGGTTTTGTCGATCCTAAAGGTGCTAACAAAGTGTGCAAGCTCCAGCGATCCATCTATGGACTGGTGCAAGCATCTCGGAGTTGGAATATACGCTTTGACGAGGTGATCAAAGCATATGGTTTTATACAGACTTTTGGAGAAGCCTGTATTTACAAGAAAGTGAGTGTGAGCTCTATAGCATTTCTGATATTATATGTGGATGTCATATTATTGATTGGAAATGATGTAGAATTTCTGGATAGCATAAAAGGATACTTGAATAAAATTTTTACAATGAAAGACCTCGGTGAAGCTGCTTATATATTGGGCATCAAGATCTATAGAGATAGATCAAGACGCTTAATTGGACTTTCACAAAGCACATACCTTGATAAAGTTTTGGAGAAGTTCAAAATGGATCAGTCAAAGAAAGGGTTATTGCCTGTGTTACAAGGTGTGAAGTTGAGTAAGACTCAATGCCCGACCACTGCAGAAGATAGAGAGAAAATGAAAGTCATTCCCTATGCTTCAGCCATAGGTTCTCTCATGTATGCAATGTTGTGTACTAGACCTGATGTGTGCCTTGCTATAAGTCTAGCAGGGAGGTACCAAAGTAATCCAGGAATGGATCACTGGACAGCGGTCAAGAACATCCTGAAGTACTTAAAAAGAACGAAGGATATGTTTCTCGTTTATGGAGGTGACAAAGAGCTCGTCGTAAATGGTTACGTCGATGCAAGCTTTGACACTCATCCGGATGACTCTAAGTCACAAACCGGATACATATTTTTGTTGAACGGTGGAGCTGTCAGTTGGTGCAGTTCTAAGAAGAGCGTCGTGGCGGGATCTACGTGTGAAGCGGAGTACATAGCTGCTTCGGAAGCAGCAAATGAAGGAGTCTGGATGAAGGAGCTCATATCCAATCTAGGTGTAGTACATAGTGCATCGAGTCCAATGAAAATCTTTTGTGACAACACTCGAGCAATAGCCTTAGCGAAGGAACCCAGGTTTCACAAGAGAACCAAGCACATCAAGAGACGCTTCAACTCCAGCCGCGATCAAGTCAAGGAAGGAGACATAGAAATTTGGAAAATACATACGGATCTGAATGTCGCAGACCCATTGACTAAGCCTCTTCCACGAGCAAAACATGATCAGCACCAAGACTCCATGGGTGTTAGAATCATTACTATGTAATCTAGATTATTGACTCTAGTGCAAGTGGGAGATTGAAGGAAATATGCCCTAGAGGCAATAATAAAGTTGTTATTTATATTTCCTTATATATCATGATAAATGTCTTTTATTCATGCTAGAATTGTATTAACCGGAAACTTGATACATGTGTGAATACATAGACAAAATAGAGTGTCCCTAGTATGCCTCTACTTGACTAGCTCGTTAATCAAAGATGGTTGAGTTTCCTAACCATAGACATGTGTTGTCATTTGATCAACGGGATCACATCATTAGGAGAATGATGTGATGGACAAGACCCATCCGTTAGCTTAGCACAATGATCGTTTAGTTTTATCGCTATTGCTTTCTTCATGACTTATACATGTCCCTCTGACTATGAGATTATGCAACTCCCAAATACCGGAGGAACACCTTGTGTGTTATCAAACGTCACAACATAACTGGGTGATTATAAAGATGATCTACAGGTGTTTCCAAAAGTGTTTGTGGTGTTAGCATAGATCAAGATTAGGATTTGTCACTCCGAGTGTCGGAGAGGTACCTTTGGGCCCTCTCGGTAATACACATCATAATAAGCCTTGCAAGCAAATGTCTAATGAGTTAGTCACGAGATGATGTATTACGGAACGAGTAAAGAGACTTGCCGATAACGAGATTGAACTAGGTATGATGATACCGACGATCGAATCTCGGGCAAGTAACATACCGATGATAAAGGGAACAACGTATGTTGTTATGCGGTTTGACCGATAAAGATCTTCGTAGAATATGTAGGAGCCAATATGAGCATCCAGGTTCCGCTATTGGTTATTGACCGGAGATGTGTCTCGGTCATGTCTACATAGTTCTCGAACCCGTACGGTCCGCACGCTTAACATTCGACGACGATTTGTATTAGGAGTTATGTGTTTTTGATGAGCGAAGATTGTTCGGAGTCCTGGATGAGATCACGGACATGACGAGGAGTCTTGAAATGGTTGAGACATAAAGATTGATATATTGGAAGGTTATATTCGGACATCGGAAAGGTTCTGAAGTGTATCGGGTATTTTTCGGAGTACCGGAAGGTTACCAGAACCCCCGGGGGAGTCAATGGGCCTTAATGGGCCCTGGTGGAGAAAGAGGGCAGCAAGCAAGGTGTGCGGCGCGCCCCCTAGGCCCAAACTGAATTTGTTTAGGGTTTGGGGGGGCGCCCCCCCTTTCCTTCTCCTCTCCTCATCTTTCCTCCTTCTCCTAGTAGGAATAGGAAAAGGGGGGGGGGCAAACCTACTTGGAGTAGGATTGCCCACCACACGCCTTAATTCTCATTGGATCACATACATCAGCATGTATGATTTCCAACAAGTCACTTACCCGTTTCATTGTACCTGAAAACGGGATCTCAGTCATCCTGCCCATGAGGCATGGCTCGCATGTGTCAAGCGATTCAAAATCAAGTGACTCCAAACGTCCATCAGCATGGAGTTTCTTCATGCATTTTATGCCAAAATGACCTAAGCGGCAGTGCCACAAGAAAGTGGTACTATCATTATTAACTCTACATCTTTTGGCATTAATATTATCATCATGTGTATTGCTATAATCGAGATTCAATAAACCATTGGGTGCATGACCATAAAGGTATTATTCATGTAAACAGAATAACCATTATTCTCTAACTTAAATGAATAACCGTATTGCAATGAACATGATCTAATCATATTCATGCTCAACGTAGACACCTGATAACATTTATCTAGGTTCAACACTAATCCCGAAAATAGAGGGAGCGTGCGATGGTGATCTTATCATCCTTGGAAACACTTCCAACACACATCGTCACCTCGCCCTTAGCTAGTCTCCGTTCAGTCCGTAGCTTTTGCTTCAAGTCACTAATAATAGCAACTGAACCGGTATCCAATACCCAGGTGCTACAAGGAGTACTACTAAGGTACACATCAATAACACGTATATCAAATATACTTTGTTGAAGTTGCCAGCTATCATATCTACCATGTATTTTGGGTGGTTCCGCTAACATGTGACCGTTCCCCTTACAATAGAAGCACTTAGTCTCGAGGTTTGGGTTCAACCATGGGTTCCTTCATCAGAGCGACAACAGGTTTGCCATTCATGAAGTTTCCCTTCTAGCCCTTACCCCTTTTGAAACCAGTGGTCTTGCTAAACCATCAACACTTGATGCTCCTTCTTGATTTCTACTTTTGCGGTACTAAGAACCGCTAACAGCACCGGGATCATCTCCATCCTTTGCATGTCATAGTTCATCACGAAGTTCTAGTAGCTTGGTGATAGTGTCTAGAGAATTCCGTCAACCACTATCTCATCTGGAAGATTAACTCCCACTTGGTTCAAGTGATTTTAGCACCCAGACATTCTGAGCACACGCTCACTAGTTGAGCTATTCTCCTCCATCTTTTTGGCAAAAGAACTTGTCAGAGGTCTCATACCTCTCAACACGGGCATGAGCCTGAAATCCCAATTTCAGCTCTTAGAACATCTCATATGTTCTATGGCGTTCAAAACGTCATTGGAATCCTGATTCTAAGCCGTAAAGTATGGTGCACTAAACTATCAAGTAGTCATCAGGACGTGTCTCTCAGGTGTTCACAACATCCACAGACAACGTTGTAGGGGTTTGCACATCGAGCGGTGCATCAAAGACGTAAGCTTTCTGTGCAGCAGTGAGGACACTCCTCGGACTACGGACCCAGTCCGCATCATTGCTTACAATATCTTTCAACTTAGTCTTTCTCTAGGATCGTATTAAACAGGGAGCTACAACGCAGTTATTGGTCTACAACATAATTTGCAAAGGCAACTTAGACTATTGTTCATGATAAGTGAGTTTAACTAATCAAATTACTTATAACTCCCACTCAAATTGACATCCCTCTGGTCATCCGAGCGTGACATGATCCAAATCCACCAACCCAAGTCCGATCATCACGTGAGATGAGGTGGTGTCAATGGTGAACATCTTCATGTTGATCATATCTACTATATGACTCATGCTCGACCTTTCGGTCTTCCGTGTTCCGAGGCCATGTCTGTACATGCTAGGCTCGTCAAGTCTAACCCAAGTGTTCTGCATGTGCAAAACTGGCTTGCACCCGTTGTATGCGAACGTAGAGTCTATCACACCCAATCATCACGTGGTGCTTCGAAACGACGAACCTTCGCAACGGCGCACACTCGGGGGGAACACAATTTCATCTTGAAATTTTAGTGAGGGATCATCTTATAATGCTACCGTCGTCCTAAGCAAAATAAGATGCATAAAAGGATTAACATCACATGCAAATCATAAGTGACATGATATGGCCATCAACTCGTGCTTTTGATCTCCATCTCCAAAGCACCGGCATGATCTCCATCGTCACCGGCGTAACACCATGATCCCCATCATCATGATCTCCATCATCGTGTCGCCATCGGGGTTGTCGCGCGCCCACCATGCTCTTACTACTATTGCTACCGTTTAGCAATAAAGTAAAGCATTACATAGCGCTTAATGATTGACACGCAGGTCATACAAAAATTAAAGACAACCCTATGGCTCCTGCCGGTTGCCGTATACATCGACATGCAAGTCGATATTAACTATTACAACATGATCATCTCATACATCAAATATATCTCATCATGTCATTGGCCATATCATATCACAAACATACCCTGCAAAAACAAGTTAGACGTCCTCTAATTTGTTGTTGCATGTTTTACGTGGCTGCTATGGGTATCTAGCAAGAACGCTTCTTACCTACGCAAAGCCACAACGGTGATATTTAAGTTGCTATTTAACCTTCTACAAGGACCGCCTTTGTCGAATCCGATTCAACTAAGGTGGGAGAGACAGACACCCGCTAGCTATCTTATGCAACAAAAGTCACATGTCTGTCGATGGAACCGGTCTCATGTACGAGGACATGTAAGGTTGGTCCGAGCCGCTTCATCCCACAATACCGCTGAATCAAGAAAAGACCAAGGAGGGAAGCAATCTAAACATCAACGCCCACAAAATCCTTTGTGTTCTACTCGTGATTGCATCTACGCAAAGACCTAGCTCATGATGCCACTGTTGGGGAACGTTGCATGGGAAACAAAAATTTTCCTACGCTCACCAAGATCAATCTAGGAGATGCATCTACGAGGGAAGAGTCGGATCCACATACCCTTGTAGATCGCGATGCGGAAGCGTTGCAAGAACGCGGATGAAGGAGTCGTACTCGCTGCGATTCAGATCGCGGTTGATTCCGATCTAAGCGCCGAACAACGGCGCCTCCGCGTTCAACACACGTGCAGCCCGGTGACGTCTCCCACGCCTTGATCCAGCAAGGAGAGAGGGAGAGGTTGGGGAAGACTCCATCCAACAGCAGCACGACGGCGTGGTGGTGGTGGAGGAGCGCGGGACTCTGGCAGGGCTTCGCCAAGCGCTGCAAGAGACGAGGAGGGAGAGGGGTAGGGCTGCGCCAAGAGGGAGACGTTCTCGTGTCTAGCAGCCCCAAAACCTCACATATATATATAGGGGGAAGGGGGGGGGGCTGCGCCCCCTTTAGGGTTTCCCACCCCTAGGGGTGCGGCAGCCCCCAAAAACCCATCTAGGGTGCGGCCAAGGGAGGGGAGAGAGAGGGGGCGCCCTAGGGTGGGCTTTAAGGCCCATCTGGACCTAGGGTTTGCCCCCCTCCACTCTCCATGCACCTAGGGACTTGGTGGGGGGGCGCACCAGCCCCCTTGGGGCTGGTCCCCTCCCACACTTAGCCCACGCAGCCTTCAGGGGCTGGTGGCCCCACCTGGTGGACCCCCGGGACCCTTCCGGTGGTCCCGGTACATTACCGATATCCCCCGAAACTTTTCCGGTGACCAAAACAGGACTTCCCATATATGAATCTTTACCTCCGGACTATTCCGGAACTCCTCGTGACGTCCGGGATCTCATCCGGGACTCCGAACAACATTCGGTAACCGCGTACATACTTTCCCTATAACCCTAGCGTCATCGAACCTTAAGTGTGTAGACCCTACGGGCTCGGGAACCATGTAGACATGACCGAGACAACTCTCCGACCAATAACCAACAGCGGGATCTGGATACCCATGTTGGCTCCCACATGTTCCACGATGATCTCATCGGATGAACCACGATGTCAAGGATTCAATCAATCCCGTATACGTTTCCCATTGTCTATCGGTATAGCACTTGCCCGAGATTCGATCGTCGGTATACCGATACTGAACGATCGTGGATGTCGCCTAGAGGGGGGGTGAATAGGCGCTTTTAAAATAATTACGGTTTAGGCTAGAACAAATGCGGAATAAACCTAGCGGTTAATTTGTCAAGCACAAAACCTACAACAACTAGGCTCACCTATGTGCACCAACAACTTATGCTAAGCAAGATAAACAACTAGGTGATAGCAAGATATATGACAAGAAACAATATATCTATCACAAAGTATAGTGCATAAGTAAAGGGCTCGAGTAAGAGATAACCGAGGCACGCGGAGACGACGATGTATCCCGAAGTTCACACCCTTGCGGATGCTAATCTCCGTTTGGAGCGGTGTGGAGGCACAATGCTCCCCAAGAAGCCACTAGGGCCACCGTAATCTCCTCACGCCCTCGCACAATGCAAGATGCCGTGATTCCACTAAGGGACCCTTGAGGGCGGTCACCGAACCCGTACAAATGGCAACCCTTGGGGGCGGTCACCGAACCCGTACACTTTAGCAACCCTTGGGGGCGGTCACCGGAACCCGTCAAATTGCTCGGGGCGATCTCCACAACCTAATTGGAGACCCCGACGCTTGCCCGGAGCTTTACACCACAATGATTGAGCTCCGAACACCAAGGTTGGGGCTATCTCCCCAACGACACCACGAAGCTTCACCACAATGGAATATGGCTCCGAGGTGACCACAACCGTCTAGGGCGCCCAAGCACCCAAGAGGAACAAGCTCAAGGGTACCAAGCACCCAAGAGTAATAAGCTTCTCAACTTGTAACTTCCACGTATCACCGTGGAGAACTCAAACCGATGCACCAAGTGCAATGGCAAGGGCACACGGAGTGCCCAAGTCCTTCTCTCCCAAATCCCACCAAAGCAACTAATGCTAGGGAGGGAAATGAGAGGAAGAACAAGAAGGAGAACACCAAGAACTCCAAGATCAAGATCCAAGGGGTTCCCCTCACCTAGAGG
This sequence comes from Secale cereale, assembly GCA_902687465.1. Classification (NCBI taxonomy): domain Eukaryota; kingdom Viridiplantae; phylum Streptophyta; class Magnoliopsida; order Poales; family Poaceae; genus Secale; species Secale cereale. Next base: position 461,031,205 of record LR738713.1, on the reverse strand, counting down.
AGAAAGTGATTGGTGGAAATGTGGATCTAGATCTCCTCTCTCTTTTCCCCAAAAAACTAGCAAGAATCCATGGAGGGATTGAGAGATAGCAAGCTCTAAGAAGGTCAACAATGGGGGAAGAACACGAGCTCAAAGGAAAAAAGGTTCATTGGGGAAGAAGACCCCCTTTTATAGGTGGGGGAAAAATCCAACCGTTATGCTCACAGCCCGCACAGAGCGGTACTACCGCTCGAGGAGCGGTACTACCGCTAGGGCAGTAGAACCCCTTTGAAAAACAACAGCGAGGAGGCAAAAAGGCCAGAAAAACCATCGGAGCGGTAGTACCGCTTGACCTCACGGTACTACCGCTAGGGGTAGCGGTAGTACTACTAAGGGTAGCGGTACTACTGCTTGCGAGCGGTACTAAAAAATTACATCCGTGCCTACCACCGCTGGACTTGTGACGAGTTTTTGGTCCCGAGCGGAAGTAGCCACGGAAGTAGCCGCGGTAGTACTGCTCCAAGCGGTAGTACCGCTCCCGAAAGCGGTAGTACCGCTCCCGAAAGCGGTAGTAAAAAATTACTTCCGCTCCTACGCGCGGTAGTACCGCTGCAGCCTTTTCAGTACACCAAAACGACAATAACTTTTGCATACGGACTCCGAATTCGATGAAACCAAGTTTGTTGGAAAGCTAGCGACAAGGGCTAACACAATATTGATAGAAATATCAATAATAAGCAAGTTAGAAAAGGCCCATAAGAAAATGGTGAGAACCCTTCCTCAGATAAGACCGGTAAAACACCCAACACCGAAAACATCATAGAAGACACATGTGAACTCCGTTTTCGATGAACTCAAGCTTGTCATCAAGATGACCATAAGCTCTAAGACTCACAAAGAGAACCAAACAAGAACCAAGAAACATGATGCAAGGATGCAATGGTTTGAGCTCTCTACTAACGATACGATCAAGCTACCAACTTGAGAGCCCCCCTTGATAGTACGGCAAACGATCCTATAACCCGGTCTCCCAACTACCACCACGAGACCGGTAAAATAGAAATCTTATCAAGGGCAAACCTTTGCTTTGCACAAAGTCCACTTGAGCTAGATGTAGATGATCTTGACTTCCTCAAGTTGGACCACCTTTCTTGATTGCGTTGTCTCGATGAAGGCTAGTTGATTGCTCCCCCATACTCCACTATGGGTGAGCCATTCTCCGGCATATCTTCACAAGTCCATTGTCACCACAATGGACGGCAAGCTTCAAGCACTTGATCTCTTCGTGATGCTCCACTTGAACTTGCACACCGCAACCTAACCCCACAAAGAACTCTCACGAAGACCATGGGTTAGTACACAAAGCGTGATTGACAATGCTTACCATACCATGGGATTGCTTGATCCCTCTCGGTACATCTTCTACACTTTGTGTGTTGATCAACTTGATTCATTCTTTGACTTAGTCTTGATCAACCTTGAATCTTTCCAACTCTCTTCATTTGGATGATGTCTTGAAGGTAAACATGAATGATCACAAACTCTTCTTCTTCAAGACATTCTTGCGATAGGCTCAACACCCACAAGACCAATCTTTGGATAATTCCTTAATAGCATCTTGGTCATCACAAACTCTCCTTGAAACCAACAAATGAACTCCAAGAAAAGCCTATGGACAAACCCTTCAAATATAACTCAAGGCAACCATTAGTCCATAGAGATTGTCATCAATTACCAAAACCAAACATGGGGGCACCGCATGTTCTTTCAATCTCCCCCATTTTGGTAATTGATGACAATCACTTTCAAGAGAGTTTATATAAGGAATTATGCATCACCATACCATGCAACAATAATGTATGCGCATGAGATGCAAAAGCTTAGGAACAAAACCAAAGCAAGAAGAGCGAAGAGACAACTCTCTAAACTTCCTCAGAAAACTAAACTCTCTGAAACTTCTCCCCCATTGGCATCGATTGCCAAAATGGGCGAATAGCTTAGAAGGTCAATATAAATTGTGTTCCTCCATAAATTATGTATTCCTCAAAATAGAGAGTGGAAGGCAATACATATATCCAACTGTAAATACTTGGAGGAAGACAAACTATATTGAGGGTCAAAGATTGCAAAAGAATGATATGCCACAAAGGCATAACATAGGGAGAAAAACACGTAATCAAGCAATCAAAGGATACCAATTGAATCAAGCTATCAAAAGATACCAATTGACCCAACTAGACCAATGATCCTACATGCCAAATGAATAAAAGATATTATGATAAGAGCAAAGGACTGTTCTATAGAAACTAGGGAAGCTCCCCATGATTTGTGCATAATTTAGTTTTGTATTTGGATACAACGAGCACAAAATAGGATCGTCGCTCCCCCAAGATCAATAGAACCTCACGACATAGCAACGAAGTGTTCTAAAGACATTAGTGAAGCTCCCCATAATTTATGCACTCCTTAGAATATTTTCATTAGGATACCAAGTGCACAAAATAGGATCATCACTCCCCCAAGATCAATAGACACTCACACCAAGTGCAAGTGAGCATGAAGGAAACAAAGCCTAGCACTTGCAGCAAACAACTGGTTGAGCAATATATAAAAGAGTCAACTTAAGAGTAGGCTCAACCAAAATGATGTGTGTGAGTCATGGCAAAGCACTTGAGAAGATTAATGTATGGATGAACATTAAGCATCAGTATACTCTTGAATGAATGAGATACACAGTGCAAGGCCTATCATTCCCACACAAAACAGCAAATGGGTTCACAAGCTCACTAATAATCATATAAATAACCTATGCTTGTGACAACCTGTGGTGAAGATATAAAAAGGATAGCTTTGTCATGAGGAGGGATACCAATAGAAATGGCAAAGCCTCATCAAGACAAGCAAGAGAGAATGATCTTCACCACAAAGAGTGCATCAAGGTGAAACGATATAAGATCCGCACTCGAGACACACACCTTCACGGAGCCACCAAAGAAATAAAACAGGAATGAAAAGGTGGACGTGAAAGAAGGGGATATCAAATAGATATGCAACTTCTCTCAAGTGTATAAGATTCTAGGTAGATGAAGATCATGATGATATCAATCCACAAAGAAGGATGTACACACAAAATTGTTGCAAAAAGGAATGGATACGATATCCCCAAGGAAGTCATAAATATACCAATAAGATATTTGCTTGAAGGCATAGCACATGGCTAGATATGTTCTTATTGTATATAAATGAGTTCCAACCACACGAGCATCAAAGACATCACAACTAGCAACAAGAGATCATTGTTGGGATGCTTTGAGAAAGGAAACAAGTATCATTAGAAGGAATGACTAACATGGCATGATACAACCTACACAAGGTTGGTGCAAGAAATGTGTGCATGAAGTAGATGGTGATACTTGTTACCGAGATACCATTGGAAGGATGTAGTAGATACCAATTGAAGGTAGATAGTAGTTCATTGATTATCCTAGCTTGACTCCAATAAGAACATGGTGACACCACCTTCCTTTTGAATGAGCCGAGCATCCAATGCATCTCCAATTGTTCCTAGAACAACAACGCAAACAAAATGGTACCCAAATTCATTGGGACCAAAGAGTTAGAAACACCAATACATAGGACAAACTCCACAAACACATGTGCATTTATATATGAAAATAAATTTCATGCACATCTCATCCAAATTGAGACTAGGTGGAGTTTCCCCTATATATTGGGTTAAAGAAAGAAAGCATGCCAAAGAAAATACATGAAGTAAATATGCATGCTCAAGACTTTCAAGAAACGAAACAAAATGAAAAAGAAATACCAAGTGAAAATAGGATACCAAATGGAGAAATCATCACTTGGAAGATATCTATTAGAAGATACATCAAGGAATAAGATATCCATTGATACACGCAAAAGGAAAGATATCGGACTCCCAAAAGAGAGGATGGTTCCAAACAAACCAACCCATCTATAAAGTTTCATGATGGCACAAGTACCAAAAGGAAACAGCTTGCCTTCCATCAACACACACTTGATATGGATCACAAGATGAGTGTTCTATCGAAAATAGGATAGCTCCCCCACGAATTGTGCATTTAGAGAGATTTTGCATTCGAGTACAAAATGCACAGGGTGGGATCACCACTTTCACTATATCTAGAAAACACTCGACAAAAACAATAAAACACGAGATCCAGAAGTGGCATGGAAGGAAATGGGAGTTGACACAAACTTGGCAAGAGATAAGACAAATAAGACCAAAAGACAATGTAAAGATGATCAATAATTTCCACCACATAAATGATTACCAATTGTCAAAGACAAGAGTTATTTGGAAATAATTCCCGGTGATAGATAGCAATGATATCCAACATCATCTTCACACCAAACACAAGCAAAATGCAACTTGTAGAGCTAACATGCCACCTAGGAACAACATAATTTATACTATCAACTCTAGGTGACAATATCTCAAATTTACACATTTTCTAGGCTTGTAATATGCACATAGAATATTACTCCCCCATAATGTGATACCAATGAAAAACTTACCAAGATGCAAAAGAGAACCTACAAGAGATAATTAATGGAACATTTAGAATTTGACTTTCTCATGAGAAGCCATACCACATAGAGACTAGATAATCTTGTAATATCAATAATAGATGGTATTCCTCATGTACACACATTTATAGGATTGTGAGGTGCACAAAGCACATCACTCCCCCAAAATGGGATGTTCCATTAATCTCTCACAAGAGCCAACTAAGATAAAAGCAAGAAGCACAAAGGCTCAATGCACGACACACACATACATGATGTGCAAACCAATATACACCTTGATTTCTCAAGATATACAAATTGGATGCACATCATATACAAACACATGCAAGGAACAAAACCAAAACATGCAAAGGGGCAAGTAACTTTCAATGTAAACAATTTAAGCACGAGTTACCGCAAGGAGGAACATTGGATATAAGATAGAAACTTGATCATCCGAATGACTTGGCTTGAGACAATGTGAAAGATGAAGACCCCTTAATTCTTCATAATGTACCAAGTCTCCAATGCCCTCCAACAACGCCTATTGATCAAGTTTTAGCTTGTTGGTCCCCAACCAAGTTGGGTCCTAAGAGGTTAGTCACAATAGGCTTGGCCACCCAAATGGTTCTTTTCTTGACACCACTTTGAGTACCAAAAAACTTGGCAAACACATTGCCAACATTATCCTTCCCAAGAAAATAGACATCATCAATAATAATTGGGTTGGATAAGTTACCACTAGTGCATGAAGAAGCAAGGTGACCCTTCTCACGGCATAGGTAGCAACATCTACTCTTCACTTTCTTCTCATTTGATTTCTCAAAATGAGAAGCATTACCATGAGTCTTCTTGGGAAGCGGCCTTTCTCCAACTTGCGGTTGAGCACGAAATTGAACTTGTGGCCTCTTCCCTTGTTGCTTGTCACTAATGACCTTCTTCTTCAATGGGCAAGATCTAACATGATGCCCTTCAATTTTGCACTTGAAGCAAATAATCTTGGCCGAATTCTTGAGTTGTTCTTGGCCCTTCTTCTTGTTGCTCTTGGACTTCTTCTTCATGTTGGAGTTGAATCCAAGTCCACCTTTGTCATTGGGGGATTTTTGCACACTCAAGATATTGTTGAGTGTGGACTTCCCTTCATGACACTTTTCCAAGTCTTTCTTCAAGGAAGAGACTTGGGCCATGAGCTCTTTGATTTCCTCTACATGGTTAGTATCAACACAAGTACTAGAGGAAGTATAGGCTTCATTGTTAGAGCAACAAGGCAAGGAAAGCAATTCATCACAAGATGTACCAATGTTATGCATAGATGAATTACGAGGACTAGCACATGGCAATATAGCATTTTGACTAGAAGTAGTGCTAGTGACCACATGAGACTCACTAGATGTTACCTTGATGATCATAGCCTCATGAGCTATCTTTAGTACATTATGGGATACTAGAAGATCTTCATGAGAGCTTGTGAGCTTTACATGACTTTCTTCCAATCTCCCATAATTGCTAGATAGCAACTCAAGTTGAGCCCTTAGCTCAACATTCTCCTTCAAAATGGATGCTTCACTATAAATAGAGTTAGTAGCACAAGCATCATCAATAAAAGCAAGAGGAGAAGGCAACTTGGCAAGCTCTTTAGAATATGAAGCTTTAAGTTGAGCATGAGACTCGGTGAGTTTGATGAGCTCACTCTTAATGACCCTTGAGCCATTTTTGAGGTGATCAAAATCCTCAAGGAGTTTAGCATGTGCAACTTCAAGCTTCTCATTTTTAGTTTCAAAATCATTAGCCACCTCGAGAGCTCTATCACGGGATTCCTTTATTCTAGATAGTTCTAGAGCAAAAGTCTCCTCAAGAGATTCCTTGGTGGTTTGTTCAAGTTCAAGAGCTTGCGAGAGGTCGGCGATCTCATTAGCGTAATCACGCTCATGACCTTCCATTTTCTCAATGGTGACCTCATGCTCCTCTAGATGAGATTCCAACTCATCAATATATTTCTTGCCCTCAATGGCAATAGACATGATTTCCATAAAGTTGGAACGAGCTAATTTATTCTTAAGAAGAGCTTTAAAAATCATTTCCCCCTTTATTTTTAAGGAGGCAACATTATCATTCTCTTCATCATTTTCTACATCATCATCATTGTCATCATCACTATCATCACAAGATATATTGGGGTTCAAAGTGGGAGATACCTTTGAAGCCTTAGCCATAAGGCAAAACGCAATAGATGATGATGTAGGATCCCTTGAAGCACCATTCAAGACTACATCTTGTTCCATGGGGTGTTGGGTTTCCTCTACATTGTTAGCACAACAATTCGAGGAAATAGATGCGTTTTTATCATGGCAACAAGACATAGCAAGCATATCATCATGAGTTTTAGTCAAGCAATTTCTACAAGATATGCAAGGACTATCAACACAAGCATGTGAAACATGTAGGGTGCTCGAAGTGTTAAAGTCCAAAGAAGATGCATTGCAATAAGATAGTGATTAAGGATCATCCACAATAAGCATACTATCATCATTGCAATGACCAACACTACTCACCATATCATTACCTTGTGGCAAACCACATGTAGGTGAAGTAGAAGAAGTTGAGAAGACAACACGGCCGGAGGTGGAGGGAGAACAATCATTCCTACAGTTCTTGGACACACCATATTTATCTTGAAGCTTTGTCCACAACTCATGAGCATCCCGGAATGGCATGAGTTGAAATATAACTACATTGCTCAAAGCATCAAAAAGCACATTAGAAGCTTGAGCATTGAGATAAGAGTTTTTCTCATCCTCTAAAGATAATCTTTGTGCATCCTTTGGAGGAGAAAAACCCATATCTACAATTCGCTCTAAATTTGGGTCCATGACCCTAAAGAGATTAAGCATGCGAATTACCCAAACATCAAAATTTGTGCCATTGAAACTAAGAGTGTCAGAGAAACCTAAACCCCTAGTCGACATCCTTACTCTCTAGGCGGTAAAGCCCTATAAAGAGAGACGAGGCTCTGATACCAATTGAACGATCGTGGATGTCGCCTAGAGGGAGGGGGGTGAATAGGCGCTTTTAAAATAATTACGGTTTAGGCTAGAACAAATGCGGAATAAACCTAGCGGTTAATTTGTCAAGCACAAAACCTACAACAACTAGGCTCACCTATGTGCACCAACAACTTATGCTAAGCAAGATAAACAACTAGGTGATAGCAAGATATATGACAAGAAACAATATATCTATCACAAAGTATAGTGCATAAGTAAAGGGCTCGGGTAAGAGATAACCGAGGCACGCGGAGACGACGATGTATCCCGAAGTTCACACCCTTGCGGATGCTAATCTCCGTTTGGAGCGGTGTGGAGGCACAATGCTCCCCAAGAAGCCACTAGGGCCACCGTAATCTCCTCACGCCCTCGCACAATGCAAGATGCCGTGATTCCACTAAGGGACCCTTGAGGGCGGTCACCGAACCCGTACAAATGGCAACCCTTGGGGGCGGTCACCGAACCCGTACACTTTAGCAACCCTTGGGGGCGGTCACCGGAACCCGTCAAATTGCTCGGGGCGATCTCCACAACCTAATTGGAGACCCCGACGCTTGCCCGGAGCTTTACACCACAATGATTGAGCTCCGAACACCAAGGTTGGGGCTATCTCCCCAACGACACCACGAAGCTTCACCACAATGGAATATGGCTCCGAGGTGACCACAACCGTCTAGGGCGCCCAAGCACCCAAGAGGAACAAGCTCAAGGGTACCAAGCACCCAAGAGTAATAAGCTTCTCAACTTGTAACTTCCACGTATCACCGTGGAGAACTCAAACCGATGCACCAAGTGCAATGGCAAGGGCACACGGAGTGCCCAAGTCCTTCTCTCCCAAATCCCATCAAAGCAACTAATGCTAGGGAGGGAAATGAGAGGAAGAACAAGAAGGAGAACACCAAGAACTCCAAGATCAAGATCCAAGGGGTTCCCCTCACCTAGAGGAGAAAGTGATTGGTGGAAATGTGGATCTAGATCTCCTCTCTCTTTTCCCCAAAAAACTAGCAAGAATCCATGGAGGGATTGAGAGATAGCAAGCTCTAAGAAGGTCAACAATGGGGGAAGAACACGAGCTCAAAGGAAAAAAGGTTCATTGGGGAAGAAGACCCCCTTTTATAGGTGGGGGAAAAATCCAACCGTTATGCTCACAGCCCGCACAGAGCGGTACTACCGCTCGAGGAGCGGTACTACCGCTAGGGCAGTAGAACCCCTTTGAAAAACAACAGCGAGGAGGCAAAAAGGCCAGAAAAACCATCGGAGCGGTAGTACCGCTTGACCTCACGGTACTACCGCTAGGGGTAGCGGTAGTACTGCTAAGGGTAGCGGTACTACTGCTTGCGAGCGGTACTAAAAAATTACATCCGTGCCTACCACCGCTGGACTTGTGACGAGTTTTTGGTCCCGAGCGGAAGTAGCCACGAAAGTAGCCGCGGTAGTACTGCTCCAAGCGGTAGTACCGCTCCCGAAAGCGGTAGTAAAAAATTACTTCCGCTCCTACGCGCGGTAGTACCGCTGCAGCCTTTTCAGTACACCAAAACGACAATAACTTTTGCATACGGACTCCGAATTCGATGAAACCAAGTTTGTTGGAAAGCTAGCGACAAGGGCTAACACAATATTGATAGAAATATCAATAATAAGCAAGTTAGAAAAGGCCCATAAGAAAATGGTGAGAACCCTTCCTCAGATAAGACCGGTAAAACACCCAACACCGAAAACATCATAGAAGACACATGTGAACTCCGTTTTCGATGAACTCAAGCTTGTCATCAAGATGACCATAAGCTCTAAGACTCACAAAGAGAACCAAACAAGAACCAAGAAACATGATGCAAGGATGCAATGGTTTGAGCTCTCTACTAACGATACGATCAAGCTACCAACTTGAGAGCCCCCCTTGATAGTACGGCAAACGATCCTATAACCCGGTCTCCCAACTACCACCACGAGACCGGTAAAATAGAAATCTTATCAAGGGCAAACCTTTGCTTTGCACAAAGTCCACTTGAGCTAGATGTAGATGATCTTGACTTCCTCAAGTTGGACCACCTTTCTTGATTGCGTTGTCTCGATGAAGGCTAGTTGATTGCTCCCCCATACTCCACTATGGGTGAGCCATTCTCCGGCATATCTTCACAAGTCCATTGTCACCACAATGGACGGCAAGCTTCAAGCACTTGATCTCTTCGTGATGCTCCACTTGAACTTGCACACCGCAACCTAACCCCACAAAGAACTCTCACGAAGACCATGGGTTAGTACACAAAGCGTGATTGACAATGCTTACCATACCATGGGATTGCTTGATCCCTCTCGGTACATCTTCTACACTTTGTGTGTTGATCAACTTGATTCATTCTTTGACTTAGTCTTGATCAACCTTGAATCTTTCCAACTCTCTTCATTTGGATGATGTCTTGAAGGTAAACATGAATGATCACAAACTCTTCTTCTTCAAGACATGCTTGCGATAGGCTCAACACCCACAAGACCAATCTTTGGATAATTCCTTAATAGCATCTTGGTCATCACAAACTCTCCTTGAAACCAACAAATGAACTCCAAGAAAAGCCTATGGACAAACCCTTCAAATATAACTCAAGGCAACCATTAGTCCATAGAGATTGTCATCAATTACCAAAACCAAACATGGGGGCACCGCATGTTCTTTCAGATACCTTGCTCAATCTCGTTACCGGCAAGTCTCTTTACTCGTTCCGTAACACATCATCCCGTGATCAACTCCTTGATCACATATTGTGCACATTATGATGATGTCCTACCGAGTGGGCCCAGAGATACCTCTCCGTCATACGGAGTGACAAATCCCAGTCTCGATTCGTGCCAACCCAACAGACACTTTCGGAGATACCTGTAGTGCACCTTTATAGCCACCCAGTTACGTTGTGACGTTTGGTACACCCAAAGCATTCCTACGGTATCCGGGAGTTGCACAATCTCATGGTCTAAGGAAAATATACTTGACATATAGAAAAGCTTTAGCATACGAACTACACGATCTGTGCTAGGCTTAGGATTGGGTCTTGTCCATCACATCATTCTCCTAATGATGTGATCCCGTTATCAACGACATCCAATGTCCATGGTCAGGAAACCATAACCATCTATTGATCAACGAGCTAGTCATCTAGAGGCTTACTAGGGACATGGTGTTTGTCTATGTATCCACACATGTATCTGAGTTTCCTATCAATATAATTCTAGCATGGATAATAAACAATTATCATGAACAAGGAAATATAATAATAACCAATTTATTATTGCCTCTAGGGCATATTTCCAACATATCTTGCTTTGAGTTCACGTGCGATTCCTTGTTAATTTTGATAGCTCTTGAAGGTTTGCGATTACATTGGATGGTGGGTGTCTGTTTCTCCTACTTTAGTTGAATCGAATTTGACTGCGGTCGGGCCTTGTTGAAGGTTAAAACAACAAATTTGATAAATCACCATTGTTGTTTTGTGTCGTAGGTAAGAACCTTTCTCGCTAGAAGCCCGTAGCAGCCATGTAAAAACTTGCAACAACAAAGTAGATGACGTCTAACTTGTTTTTGCAGAGTATGTTTGATGCTGGGTCTACCCATTCTAGGCCGATCTTTCACGTTTGGAGATGGATCCCACGATGAACACAAAGAATACAAGGGAGAAACACGAGGGAAACGAGAGGAAACCTCTCAAATCAACAAGAAGTAGTCACACATATCCTAGATCTGGGAACACATAGAGATACACGATCCAAGGTCAACGATGGACGATACAAGTGGCAGTAGTCTTCTCCGTGAGAGGTATTGAATCTTCTCCTGGATGAGGTCCTGAATCCGTATGGATCTTCTCCGTAGAGTCCGCGCTCTCTCGTGGTGATGAACTACCGAAGTCTCGGAATCCCAGTCCTCCCTTCATCTTATGTGACACAATGTGTGGCCAAGAAAGCCAATGAGTTTTCCACTTCCCTTCCTTCGCACCCACCAGAAATTACGCACCATTCTGTTTAGGTCATCACACACTGACATCGGTAGTTTGAAAACTCCCATCATATAAGTTGGAATAGCCTGGGCGACCGCCTTAATCATGGTCTCCTTCCCTGCCAAAGACAAGGTGTCGCCCCACACGATGATGCATTTATTGAGGAGAGCTTGCAAATTCTGAAATTTTCCTTTGAACATTCTACCTTTTGGGATTGTCAGCCCCAAATATTTCTCCTTAAAAGTTGACAACTGGACCTGCAACGATGCACGAACTTGCTCCTATTCTGTGAGCAGACAAGAATTGCCAAACAAAATACTGCACTTTGTTGGGTTTATCAGTTGGCATGTTGCATTCTTATAAGTGTTAATAATTTTCTTAACCTCTATGGCTTGCTCCGTATCTGCTTTGAAGAATAGTAGTGTATCGTCCACGAAAAGCAAGTGAGAAATACCAGGCGCACGACGACAAACTTTAATGGGCGAAAATTTTCCTTGTACCTCACCATCCTTCAACAGAGTGGATAATTTCCTTCTATCTTGCTTTGAGTTCACGTGCGATTCCTTGTTACTTCTGATAGCTCTTGAAGGTTAGCGGTTACATTAGCAACTTTGACCTCTATGACTGAGATTGCCAAGGGACTCTAGTACCAGTCTTCATGCAATTTGTAGGGTCATCCGCCAATGTGTTTCACTGATCTTTCTGCGGCCATCTTACTTTTCCGATCTCCATTAGTAATTGTTGGTACCATGCTCCATCTTCCTTGCCTCAAACCCGAGTCTAGAGAAAAAGGAGAAGGCGGTAGAGGCACATGCATGTTAGTTGTGTGGCCACAAATGGCTCGAGGGGCGGTCGTGGCTGCAAGCTGACAAGAAGACACTTGGTTTTTGTTGGTGACGGGATCTAGCTAGGTTGGGCGGTGGCTCCAAGCAATGTATTGCTTTATATCATGGAAACTGTGAGGGGGTGGAGCGGCGGTGGTGGCAACATGCGAAGAAAGGAGAACGTTATGTGGCGAAGGTGAAGTATGGTTTGTAAAAGGATAGTACTTGGAGTATTTTATTCATTAGATTTCTTGTGGTGGAATCAACCCATCCGGTTGAAGTCTTAGACTTGGAATGTGTGCTCACACATTTTCTAAATTTATTTTAGCCTATTCGACGTTATTCTTTCAGTGGTATGACTTGTTCATTGAGTACAATGTATTTGTGGCGACTTTCGAGAATCCGTCGTTTTGATCTCTGGAAGATGCTCATAATAGTAGGTTGCTTGTGTATGTTCATAGGGTTGGGTACACGTGCTTGTTGTGAGTGTCTGCGTCTATTTCGTGTTTCTAAAGAAAAATATGAAATGGTGAATCTAGATCTAAATATTATGCATACATATGCAACTTGGTGAATTTTTAAACAACATTTTTGTGGCTTTAGTAATGACAAATCCAATATAAACCTTGTCTGGCTCCCACGAATTGAGTCCATACTCCAAGAACTGAAATTGGATTCCACAAATATGAGCACAAGAATTGAAACCATAATTTTACTAGATAAAATTACATGGGACCCACTTGCACGAGCCGATCTGGCAATAAGCTCAAGTTGCTCCTCGGTGCCTAGACAATACCCATCAAAATTTGAATTAATTTCGTGGAAACTTTATAGCGTGAACACAAGGTTGAACTTTTAAATAGCAAAGTTCTACGAGAAATTGGACGTGGACTTACTTCTACAGTTGTATCCTCGTCCGAACAACATTGGCCAAATATCAACTAATTTTGAGAAATATTTTATGTGTGTAAACTATATTGAATTCAAAGCACAAAAAACAATACTCCCTCATTATACTAAATGTGCATCAATTAATTTAGATAGGAGGAAGTAGAATGATTAACATTTACTTCCGTTTGACATCCAAACATACTAGTACATGTATAGTAAGTTGGTAAATGACATATATTTTGCATCTAATTCAAATTATATGAGAATGCGATTTACTTCTGTACGACAATACTTGTAGCTGGGGAACCAATGGTCCTCCAGCGAAGTACTCCCTCCGTTCCAAAATATAAGTCTTTTTTGAGATTCCAACAAGTGACTACATACGGAACAAAATGAGTGAATCTATACTCTAAAATATGTCTACATACATCCGTATGTTGTATCTCATTTGAAATGTCTAAAAAGACTTATATTTAGGAACGGAGGGAGTATTATGGTATAGAAGGAGTATTTCCTCCATTCTCAAATATTTATCTTTTTAGAGATTTTAACGAATGACTACATACGAAAAATATGAATGAATCTACACTCTAAAATATGTCTATATACATCCGTATGTTGTAATCTATTTGAAATGTATAAAAAAACAAATACTCCCTCCGTCCGAAAATATTTGTTGGAGGACAAGTATTTTCGGACGGAGGGAGTATTTAGGAACAAAGGGAGCAGAATCTAACTGAATGAGTTCAATTTATTTTGGGGTGACAAACGACGTGCAGAATAATATACGTGGAGTTCCGTGAAAACATTAGTTCACGCAAAAACATGCAATACATTGACATTTAAAAATCAGTTATTTTTGCCATGATATTACACCTTACACAACTGAAACACCCAAATAAAAGCAGATGCCACGAGTCATCACTCTGTGTGTACGGGTACGGTCAAATGAAAGAATCAACCAGGTCAACACAAGGAACAAACTTGAGCTTGCAGCGCTCAAACATCAGACCGTCGTCCATGGCCTAGAACCGGCGGCCGCCGTACCTGCTCGCCTTCTTCCGCCGCTCGGACCTTGCCCGCAGCACGCACAGCTGCGCCTCCCACACGTCCCTCGCGAACCCACCCGCCTGCGGCCTCGCCTCAGCCCGGCCCGTCCTCAGCTCGGCGTCGTACCGCACCCTCGTGGCCGGGTCGGACAGCGTCTCGTAGGCGCGGCGGAGCTCGACGAAGAGCTCCGTGGACTCGGCCCTGCGCGACGGCGGGCACACGTCGGGGTGGTACTGCAGCGCCAGCCGCCGGTACGCGCGCTTGACCTCCTCCTCGCCCACGCCCGCCGAGTGCTCCAGCGACAGCACCTTGTAGTAGTCCGTGGTCCTGCCCGCCGGGCGGCGGACGCCAGCGCTCGCCGCCGCCGCCGCCTTGACAGTGCGGTGGCTCCTCCGACCAAAGACGGCACCGCCGCTAACACTTCCCGTGACGTTCATGGCTGATCGAACGTTCCAAGAAAGAAAGAAGTCTTTGCAGGGGGTGTAGAGCCAGGTGCGTACTGGCGGTGACAAAGAACAAAATGTACCCACGACACGTATATATAGGCCGGACCGGAGCGGCGCGCCGGAGGACGAGACAAATACTAGTAAGGAGGTGAGCACGCGCGCGGCCGGTGCTGTAACGCGTTTTAGGGTTGGGTAAATTGGTGGTGAAGGTATACCGTATACGGATGCGCCATTTGGACGGAGACAAAGAGAGTGCGGGTGCGGAAGGTGGCGGTCGGACCCGGCCGCACGTAGATTCACCTGTTTCCGCCGTCTGAGGTTTGACCGTGTGGCTGTCACAGGAGATCATAATTTATGATGGAGGATTCTCCTCCTCACATACCCGTACGTGCAAATGGTGCAAGAAAAATCCAGGTGAGCGACAGCTCTGATTAATTGGTTATAATTAATCCTCTCCGGCAATGGGAATAGTTCACGCGTTATTCCTTGTTTCTCTCGGAGCATTGTCTTCAGTGTCATGGCAAAAATCCAGGGGAGCGACAGCTCTGATGTGCGTAAGCGCATAGCTAAGTTTCACAGTTCTTCCCTCCGTGCTCAAGCCATGCTATGCTATGCCCATGCTTTTCTCCTGGCCTTGATGCCACGAGGGAGGCAGTGGATCTCTAGTTCAGCGTCCATGGTATCAAACCATGGAGGGTTCGTCCGACCAAGTGGCCAGCCAAGATTCCACCAACAAAACATCCTCAAATGTTGTGAATGCAATTGTATCCACGGAACTTCCTTTGCCCTTGCAGATCATCCCCATGGATGATGCCGATGCATTAGATGTGCCAGAATGGGGGGTGGGGTGCCCAACGACGACATCTATGGTGGTGGACGGGGTCAACGATGCAGATGGGGAGCAAGGGTGAAGGACAACGACTTAGATGCAAGACATGGGGGACCGACGATGAGGAGGGTAGTGGACTTGGTTAATTTGGTGGAATTTGAGGTGGATCTAGTCTGTCTAGTCCGGCATGACGGATGCGGCCTGATGTATTCGGGCCTCCTTGTATTTGTTCCAGGTATGAGTTGGATACAAGGGGTGTCGGTCAGCCCGAACGTATAGGGTCGGTTTGAGAGGACCGGCTGGACCATGATTTTATAACCGGTCACTGACTCGACCATCCGCCTAGACATATAGGGAACGTTTAAGAAGCTTGACTATAGATGCTCTTACCGGCTTATACGTTTTGTCGTACTTAGCACATTCACATAAATCCCGCTCCTATGCCTAGTACATAGTTGTTTGTTTATGTATCAATATAAATCAATACTGCAATTGATCAACGCCATTTATTTATGAATTAAATCAATCAAAAAATCTATTATTTATCTAAGAGTGAATTCTTCTTTGTACCCTCTATTTTGATAATTTTGACACTAATTACCCAATTTAGTGAAATTTCATCCGTTTTACCCAATTTAACAAAACTGTTGACACATTTTACCCTGTTTAAAGTTTTGCGCACATT
Organism: Secale cereale; assembly: GCA_902687465.1. Taxonomy (NCBI): domain Eukaryota; kingdom Viridiplantae; phylum Streptophyta; class Magnoliopsida; order Poales; family Poaceae; genus Secale; species Secale cereale. The sequence continues at coordinate 461,014,923 of LR738713.1, read as the reverse complement.
TTAACCGGCCTGTCACATTTGTTCTGTGGTTTTTCATGACTATTTTTCTCACTGCTAAACAGGGCCGCGCAGCTTCTCCGAACCGGCTCGGCCCGATGGCGGTCGCTCGCGTCACATCCAACACACAACGCCCAAGTCGGCCGTGCGCTACACTCGCCTCCCGTGGCTTCTCATTTGCGTTGCTCGCCCCCAATCAAGCATGCAAACTGAATTCCGTATAAGCATCAAATTCCTATAACATGTTCATCGCGCCTGCATTATTTGTTAACTCAACCATGGAGTTTCCGTTGGCCACCTTCTTCTGATAATAACCGTTGTCCCAAGGGTTGGAAGCCAATTCCTTGATCTTCTCCTTTATATCAAAATAACTAATGAAGTCCCTCTCAATCATCTCTGGCTTTGGATTCTTTTAACCTAGGACATGTAAAATATGCCTAACACTCCGCATCTTGGTTGACATCCGCTTTGTGCAAGAAAAATAAAAACAAATTAGTGGCTGCAATCATCATAAATCATAATCTACTCTAATAAGGTAAATACACATGTTTCAGCATGCATTGTAAGATATAAATATCCAAAATTCCTTTACAGCTAGCAAGTAGCAACATATGCTATCACTTGTGCATGTATTAACACTCTTCCGGTCAACATATTTGCTACCTAGATATTCAGATATGTAGGTGTATCAGAGTTAGTAAAGTAGTATATTCACACCACTTCAATATAATCCATAGAACCATGCATACTTAGGGCCGTATATGATAACTGAAAAAAACATACATGATTTCAAAGTATATCAGTAAGAATTTCTCCGATAATGTATTCAATGGTAATATGCCATGCTGATCAAGTATAGTCGTCCCATCAGAATACTTCAAACCGGAAACGAGTTGAGTAGGGAGAAAAATACGCAGGAAAAAACGGAGGACATGGCATGCCAACCGGTCAGAACGCAAAAAAATAAATTAAAACATGGTAAATTGTGGCAACACTTTTGCTAAATGGGGTAAAACGGATGAAATCCCGCTAAATGGGGTAATTAGTGTCAAAAATGTCAAAATATGGGGTAAAAACCGGAATTCACTCTTTATCTAACAACGTGTGCTTTTTTTTAGAGAAAACTGTTCGAGTATAATGTCCGGCCCTCTCCATTCGTCTTTCGGTTGCATTGGCTAAAGCATATGCACTTCTACATGATATCACGGCCAAAAGGTTTCGAATTCAAGATCGGGCTGTCACAATTAAAATTGCAGCCCACTTACGGTTCATATTTAGGCCTGAGGGAACCACATATGAGGGGGATTCAGCTTTATTTAAACAGTGACATTATACAAAGTTCCGTGGATACAATCCGGAACATAATGTCACTAGAACTAATAGAACGCATACATGATTTAGCTAACAAAATGAGCCTCAACGTTTAAGCGCCGACAAACATGTTTGAATATCACCGAGTCAAATCCTGCAGAAACACACTTGATATCAACAACAAAGTGAGCCAGCAAAGAGAACGATCAGTTACTGATGACTTTAGCCTATGCACCAGAGATAAGCAATTGAAGACAACGATCACATGAGAGACATGTTCCTCTAGCGCCAACTGAACATCACGCCTTAGGGCCATGGCTTCAGCCATTTCAGGCTCCAACTCTGTAAGGATCGGCTCGCTGCATGCCACCACACAACGGCCAACATGGTCTCTGCCCATAATCCCAATACCGGATTTATTCAGCTCGGTGAATATGGCAGCATCAGAATTAGAGACAATAGCATCATCGAGTTGTTAGATACACGCCCGTGAGCAGATACCGGTTGATATATATATTTTTTTTTTTGCGGGGGAGACACCGGTTGATATAGATGCTACATAATCATACGAATGTAAGCTTTGATTTTCTTCGTTGTATGGCACGGATGAGGAGTATCAAGATTATTTCTAACGAAACTTCCTATATGTGCCACATAGTCACTATTAGAACAACGCAATCATGATCTGAAGAAATACATAAAAAGTCTAACTAACACAATTTGGGAGAAATACAATCACACCGCTTGAGCTTAGAGAATCTCCAGCCGCGCCCCCAGCACGCCCTCCCCAGGTGATTTTTTCACGCCGGCGTCGAAAAGTCGGCCCAGTCACTCCCCCAAAGGCCCATTTTTCGCCGGCTCGGACTGAATTTGGCGTCGGCGGACCCAGGCAGAACCCGGCGCGCTCGGCGCGCTTGGGGGCGCCGGCCGAATTGTTTTTGCCGCGAAAATCGGCGGGTCCTCCTTGGCAGCGACTCGGCGGTTCTCGTCGCTTCGTCGTCCTCATCGCCTCGGTTCCCGCGGGGGAATCAATGCCAAAGCTGTCGCGCTGCCGCGCCGGTCAGCCTTCATTGATGCCTCACGGGCGGCGCAGTGAAGGCGCGGCGACGCGCGTCCCTCCCTCGCCCGCCACGCGTACACACGACGGCCACGCGGGCGACGCCCGACCGTGGCTATAT
>LR738713.1:460982902-461012365 GCA_902687465.1 Secale cereale | reverse complement strand
CGACCGCCGACGCCCCACTGTTTCTCCTCTCTTCTCGCCGCTTCTGTTTCACCCCATGGCGTAGCGCTACCAAGGCGATGGTGCGGCGTCGAACGGCTTCGGCCGCCGCCACCTTCACGAGGACGAGGCTCGGCTTCTCTATGAGGCCGAGTACCCGGCCCCGTCGGACATGCGGGTGCCCGAATCGTGGAAACTAAGCGCCGGCGGGGTCCCCGTGCCACCGCTGCCCACTGGGGCGGCCAGGCGTCCGCAGATCGCCCGCATCCGCTCCTCTGTGTCGCAGGCGGCGAGGGACCAGCCGAGGTACGCCTCCGACAGCACGCTGTGGGAGCCGTACTTTCGGTGTCATCACGTCGAGCAGGTCGAGGCCACAAACGGCGTCGTGCCCCGCGGGAACTACAACTCCGAAGGGCGCCGCTAATGGTGGGGCGTGCCCGGCCCGTGCCCCCCACCTTCTCCTGCCAGCATGGTAGCTCGTGGACGCCGAGACGCATGGACCCGGCGTCCTCCTCGTCGTCCGGCCGCTCGTCCGGCTCGCCCTCCCTCCTCCCCGTCAAGCCGGAGCCCCAGGACACGCCGATCAGTCGGCGCACCCGCAGCGGCGGCATCCGCATCGCCGAGTCCTTCCACCCATCAGCCCGGCTCGTCAGGCCGAAGGTGGAGTCGGGCCTCCCCGCGGAGTACGAGGCCATTGCCCGGTCCGACTTCTCCGACGAGGCCGCCCTAAAGTGGGCGCGGGATGACTACCTCCACAACGAAATGGTCCGGCAGCGCCGAGCCCTCGAGGAGATAGCCGCCCGTCGGCGTGGGCGCGAGCAGGACGGCGTCGTCATCCTCGACAGCGATGACGAGGACGCCCCCGGACCGTCCAACCCCCCCCCCCCCCCCCCCCCCCCGCCTCGGCGACCCTGGGTAAGGGAGCAGCAGGGACGGCGGCCGCAGCGGAGGAGACGACGGCGGCGACTACACGAAGTTCTACAGGCTCCTCGGCATGTAGAGCTTCAGGGCGGCGAGGGCGAGTGCGACGGCGGGTCTAGTAGTGGCTTTTTTAATCTTTTTTGTAAAATATTTGATGAACTCGCTGAAGTTTGGTTTAATTTGCGCCTTGTTTGTCCAAATCTGTGGTCGAATTTTATTTTTGAAAAAAATATGAAAATACGCCGTGGGGATGACGACTGGGGAGCATCACGCCCCCACGACGCGGTTTTCGCCGGCTCACCCCCAAACGACGCTATTTGAACGTCCCTGGAGGGCCGAACGGCTGGAGATGCTCTTAATACCGTATGCTTCTTTGTTCAGTTTCCAAACCTTTCTTGCATGCGGACAAAATAGCAAAGCATGCTCTACAGCTTCAAACCGCCCACAGAAACAGCATAGCTCGGAAGTTGGTACCTAGCGACGTAAGAGTTGAACCCCAGTCGGTAAGCAATCTTGAACAAATCGCCACACGACCACCTTCATCTTATTAGGAACCTTAATAGCCCAGAAAGCTTTCCACTTAATTTTCTTCAATGGATCGGTCCGTGATCAGGCCCTGGCCCTTCTTACATTGGCACACCAAAAAGTTATTCATACAAGCCAAATTGATAAAATCCTCCCAGCGGCGGATTATGGGGATGTGTAGTATAGCTGAGGCAACATCATCTTTGAAGAAGGCTCGCACCATTTCCTCATTCCATGTTCCACCGTCCTCATTCAGCAAACAATGGACCTTAGTAGTTACAGGTACATGCAAGATAAACTGAAGAATATTCGAAGGTATGGTGGGGGTCTAATGATCAGAAACAATATGAACTTGTTATTGATATGTCCAAAACGTATCTATAATTTCTGCTTGCTCCATGCCTTTTTTGGGTGATATTGCTATGATATTTATACACTTCCATACACTTTTGATCATATTTGGACTAACCTATTAACTCAGTGCACCCCAGTGCCAGTTTCTGTTTTCGGCTGTTTTTGTATTTCAGGTTTTCACATTACGAGAACTGCCAGGAAAAATCCAGAAAAATTATATAAAAAATCAGCGTTGCAGAAGCTACCGTGCGCCCGAAGTACAGCCGGGGGGGGGGGCACCAGGGCTCCAGGCGCCCTGGCGGCGCGCCCCCCTGGGCTGCGCCGGGGGGGCGCCTGGGCCCCCCGAGGCTCCGCTGATGCCCCCCTTTGGCATATATTTAAAGAGTCTCCCGAAACCCTCGAGACGGGAACTCTTTTTCGCGATCTCATCTCTGTTCCGCCGCCGCCGCCGCTTCCAAGATCGGGAGCACCAGGAGAACTCTTCCCGGCACCCTGCCGGAGGGGAGGATCACCACCGGGAGCCTCTCCACCACCATGGACGCCTCCCGGATGAGTTGTGAGTAGTCTCCCTTGGACCATGAGTCCATGACCAGTAGCTATGTGATGTTCTCCTCCCGTTCTTGTGCTTCACTAATTAGTCCTCGTGAGCTGCCCTACATGATCGAGGCACATATGTAATCCTTATGCTGTTGCTATGATGAGTTTGCTGGGATCCGATGGATTATGAGATTATGTTCAGATTGTGTTTGAGTAATATATTTGATTCACCTCTTTTATATTTATGTTCGTAAGTAATTCTTGCATGTTCTCCGTTGTTATTTATTGCTTTGGCCAAGTAGTAGGTAGTGACTCCAAGAGGGAACGTTATGCTTGATTGTGGGTTCATGCCCCTCGATGACTAGCTTGAGTGACAGAAACATGAGTCTAGGGGATGTGTTGTTGCCACAAGGGGGAAAACAACGGTGCTTGTGCCCGCGGGTGCAAGGATTGTTTACTTTACGCAAAGTTCTTTTAATGCAGTTGTCTGTTGCTTTGAGTTTACACTATGGGTGGGACTCGCAACTTAATACAAGCGAGATGTTCTGGATAGATATCTCAAGGTGGATGATTAGTAGTAGATGCAGATGGATTTCGGTCTACTTACCTCGGCGTACCGCCCATGCTTTGAGCCTCAACCTTTCTTGCAATGTAGTCAGCATTGGTTTGCGCACATGGTCCTGTCAATTGCCCAGCTGTAATTCGTTTACCTCACATAGCTGTTTTATCGTCTTTTGGGAGAGAGACGTCACTAGTGAACATCATGAGACTCCGGTCCATATTACCATCATTGATCACATCCGCTATTTACTTTTCTGCATTTTACTTACTATTGCAATTATATCTATCACTATTATCACTTGCGTTTGATCCTTTGTAAACTACAAGGCCGGAGGGATTGACAACCTCTCTGTACTCGTTGGGAGCAAAGTTATTTGTATCTGTGTGCAGGTCCACGTTGATTGCTAATATCTGGCGCCGTTAGCAGTTGACACCTTCTTGTTGAAACTGGGAGTCTCAGGGAAATCGATCATTGGTATTGCCAATGGAAATCTTCTGCTACACTGCATATTAAACCTTCCACTTGGGGTAACCAACGAGGGGTGAGAAGCCACCTAGCAAAGCAATTTCTGGCGCCGTTGCCGGGGACTCCACTCTTCAGGATAGGGGAGTTGCACGCTATCTTTTACCTTTGCTTTTAGTCTTGTTAGTTTACCTTTCAGTTTTGCTTCAGTATCTTTTATCGAAAATCACAAAAATAGTTATCTTGCTTGCTTGCTACAATGGGTTCCACCAAGAACACCAAGTTGTGTGACTTCACTAGTCACAACAACGATGACTTTATCTGCACACCTATCACTACTCCTGCCACTTCAGCACCTTCATATGAAATTAAACCTGCTTTACTGAACTTAGTCATGAAAGATCAATTCTCCGGTGCTGGAGATGATGCTGCTTTACACTTAAACAATTTTGTTGAACTTTGTGATATGCAAAAGTACCGAGAAGTAGACGGTGATATTGTTAAGCTTAAGCTTTTTCCTTTCTCCTTGAGAGGAGGAGCTAAAATTTGGTTTCAGTCTTTGCCTAGAAACAGCATAGATTCTTGGGACAAGTGCAAAGATGCTTTTATTGGAAAATACTATCCACCTGCTAAAATTATCCAACTAAGAAGTAACATAATGAATTTTAAACAATTGGATAATGAACACGTTGCCCAAGCTTGGGAACGTATGAAATCTCTTATCAAGAACTGCCCTACTCATGGTTTGACTACTTGGATGGTTATCCAAACTTTTTATGCAGGCTTGAACTTTACCTCGCGGAACTTGTTAGATTCGGCCGCGGGAGGAACCTTTATGTCAACTACACTTGGTGCTGCCACGAAGCTTCTCGATGAGATGATGACCAACTATTCCCAATGGCACACCGAACGCGCTCCAACAGGTAGGAAGGTAAACTCTGTCGAGGAGATTTCCTCCCTTAATGAAAAAGTTGACTTGATCATGTCTCTATTTTTGAAGCAATCCTCTGTTGATCCTCGTGATGTTCCTTTAAATTCTTTGATTGCTCAAGAACAAGTAGATGTGAACTTTATCTCTAGAAACAATTTTAATAACAATGCTTATAGGAGTAATTTTGGTAGCAATCCAAGACCGTTCCTCTCTAATTCTTATGGGAACAACAATGCTTATCCTAGCACCAGGAACTCCACTACTGAACTAGAGACTATGCTTAAAGATTTCATCACTACCCAAAAAGCTTTTAACAATAGTGTAGAAGAAAAACTAAACAAACTAGGTGATCTCTCTTCAAAGGTAGACAATTTAGCCAATGAGGTAGAATTGCTTAAAATTAGAACTTCTCCTCTTGAGGAGAGGAAGGTCACTCCTATTAATGCTATTCAAGTGCAAATTAATGAAAATATTAGGATGATGGCTAAACTTAAAGAGAGATGGGCTAGAGAAAGGGAGGAAGAGGATAGAATTAAGAGCCTTCCTACCCACCACACTGTTGCTACTATCCAAGTTGTTGAGGATATCCAAACTCTTAGCACCCAATGCACTCCTGGTCCCGATGGACCTATTAATGGTGATGCTATGACTATAGAAACTACCAAACAAGTGAACCTAAAGGACACCACTACCACTTTACTTGATGCTAGTGACCTTGATTTTGATAATTGCACTCTTACCAAAGTTATTGATTTCCTTCACAAGATGTCTAGAGACCCCCGCACTAGCACGCTTAACCTTGCCTTCACAGAGCATATCACTAATGCTCTCATCAAAGCTAGGGAGGAGAAACTTAGAGTAGAAGCCTCCATACCTAGAAAGCTAGAAGATGGTTGGGATCCTATGATAAAAATTAAATTGAATGACTTCTCTTGCTATGCATTATGTGATGTTGGAGCTAGTACCTCTGTTATGCCCAAAAGAATATATGATATGCTTAAATTGAAACCTTTTGATTCTTGTTCTTTTGATGTTCGTCTCGTTGATTCTTCCATAAAGAAACCTTTGGGGAGGATCGACGATGTTCTTATCATTGTCAATGACAATTATGTTCCCGTTGATTTCACTATTATGGATATTGAATGTGATCCTTCTTGTCCAATTATTTTGGGACGTCCCTTTTTGCGCACCGTTGGTGCTATCATTGACATGAAAGAGGGTAATATAAAATTTCAGTTTCCTCTCAAGAAAGGGATGGAACACTTCCCTCGAAAGAAGATCAAGTTACCTTTTGAGTCCGTTATACGGGCTAGCTATTCTTTTACTCTTGATAAAACTTGATCTATATGCATTATGCCTAGCTTAAAGGCATAAAAGAAAGCGCTTTTGGGAGGCAGCCCAATGAATAAATTCATTTTGCTTTTGTTGTGTCTTGATGTTATTTACTACTGTAGCATCATCATTGTATCTTTGCTTTTCAATTTTGTGCCAAGTATAGCCTCTGATTGCAAGAAAGTTCAAAAATGTGAGGTGTTGTCCAGGAAACAGATTCTGTCCTTGGATAGAAAACTTCGTATAAAATCACCAGATCATCTTTTTGGTCTGAATTTTTTCGACAGCGTGCTCTATATAATTGTCTTTCGTGCATCTGTTCTGAGTTTTTTTATTAGAGTTGCAGAAGTGCCCCGAACAAATCGTTTACTACCTGTTGTTCTGTTTTTCACAGATTCTGTCCTGTTTTGCCTTTCCTTCATTTTGCAAACCTAGAGCTTGCTTTTTCTTTGCAAAAACCTTTTGGCAATCTTGAGAAACAGTAGACCTTCAAGAATATCTTTATTTCCAGCAAGGTACAATTATTTTATTATGGGTACTAACCTCGCTAATCAGATTATGATGAGTTATGTATGAAGGGAGTTTTCAAGTGTGCGAGGGAAGATGATAAAAAGATTCAGGAGTGTCAAGCGCTCAAGCTTGGGGATGCCCCCGTGCACCCCCAAGAAATATTCAAGGAGACTCAAGCGTCTAAGCTTGGGGATGCCCCCGTGCATCCCCTTCTCCATCAACATTATCAGTTCGTCTTTCGTTCCACTATATTTTAATCACTTCATGTGTTATGTGTTATGCTTGGAGCGTCTTGCTTTTAATTTTCTTTAGCTTTTCATAACGAGTCGGAACTCAGCTTTCTTTATGTGGGAGAGAAACACGCTCCACTTCTACCTAGAACATAACATAGAATTTTCATGTCTATCTTTGCTGTGTGTGTTCTTTGTCTTTTAATAGCTACTATCATGCTTAGCTCTTAGTATTCATGCTTATCTTTTCAAAGAGCTTTTGTTTAGTTGGTTGCTTGAACTCTCTTTAGTCATCATGCTTATCTTATTAAGAGAGTTTGCTTCCGTTGCATTGGTTGATATGTCTATGATAAAGATGCTACGTGCATAATGGCGCTTGGTAGTTCAGGTTTTCTTATGGTTAGTCTCAAATAGCTGGGGGATTCCCAATGTGTTATTGGAGTACCAACATGATTTGTTTGCCTATGATGTGGTATGGTTTAGTAATATATTCCTTCAAAGAATTTATTTTGATTGACTTGGCGTATGCTCACGCATATTTAAGACTGTAAAGAAAGTCTGTCAAGCCTTGATGATCTTTTGTTTCTGACTAGCGATATAACTTCCATGCCTGATTCAATGTTGCTTTGTCGCTCTGCATGATTATGACCGTCATTGCTCTCTTAGTTGGTCGCTCCCAGTCTTTTGCTAACCTTCGCCTGTACAAAGCGGACTGACTGCTTGTGCATCCACATTCCTTTAAACCAGTTATGCCATATGAGTCCACCATACCTTCCTACATGGTATTTACCTGCCATTCCTAACGGAGACTTGCATGTGCCATCTCGAAATTATTCAAAGAAAAAGCATTCTTATTTTGTGCCTCTGTTGTAAGTTCATGAGGAAGTAGTAGTTAATTCATGACCTTTTTAAGTTGGACAAGCTTCACCCCGGGATTGCATGTATAATGTGCAAACCCATAATACGAGAAGGAACTGGCATTGAGTGCGCCCGGCTCAAAAAGATAATATAACAAACAAACCCTCCTTCACGCTTTGTTCATGAGAAATCAGAAAACTTTGGCAGTGATAAACAAAGGAGATTAAGAGGATGTGATCGTCCTCATTCGGGAGCCGTTCCTCGAAACTTGTCCATCTCAAGAAGTGATTGAGTTGTCTGCTAGCATTCGTTGACAAAACATGCATGATCTATATATATATATATATATATATATATATATATATATATATATATATATATATATATTACCTCTGTTTTAAAACCAAGAGCTCTGGTACATGTTTTGTCTTTGTTTCCGATTACGGGTTTTCAACTTTGCCAACAAAAGCCACGGTTCGAGAGTCTCCACCTTCTTTTAAAGCACCAACTACTGAGAGCATGATTGACATTCTGAGTGTAATGTGCATTGTCCCAATGTAGCATTGTCTTTTGCATGATTGTGATATCGTTTATTCTGAAATCATTGTATCTAGTCATCACTTAAACCTTGGAGGTGCCCCTGCATCTATGTTTTGCTTCACTAAAGGGGGCAAGCTAGATATCACTTTATCATATTTTCACATCATGTTCATTACAAATCTTTTTGATGTTCCAGTATCATATTGTAAAACTTTCAGTTCTTTGTGACTTTCTCATGAGGCAACTTAATTACTACAGATTCATTGTCTCAGTAAGCTTTTGTCATATGACTATGAGTAAGTCCTATATGGTTAATAGCATGTCACCACAGAAATTATTCTTGTTATCATTTACCTACTCGAGGACGAGCAGGAATTAAGCTTGGGAATGTTGATACGTCCAAAACGTATCTATAATTTCTGCTTGCTCCATGCCTCTTTTGGGTGATATTGCTATGATATTTATACACTTCCATACACTTTTGATCATATTTGGACTAACCTATTAACTCAGTGCACCCCAGTGCCAGTTTCTGTTTTCGGCTGTTTTTGTATTTCAGGTTTTCACATTACGAGAACTGCCAGGAAAAATCCAGAAAAATTATATAAAAAATCAGCGTTCCAGAAGCTACCGTGCGCCCGAAGTACAGCCGGGGGGGGGGGCACCAGGGCTCCAGGCGCCCTGGCGACGCGCCCCCCTGGGCCGCGACGAGGGGGCGCCTGGGCCCCCCGAGGCTCCGCTGATGCCCCCCTTTGGCATATATTTAAAGCGTCTCCCGAAACCCTCGAGACGGGAACTCTTTTTCGCAATCTCATCTATGTTCCGCCGCCGCCGCCGCTTCCAAGATCGGGAGCACCAGGAGAACTCTTCCCGGCACCCTGCCGGAGGGGAGGATCACCACAGGGAGCCTCTCCACCACCATGGACGCCTCCCGGATGAGTTGTGAGTAGTCTCCCTTGGACCATGAGTCCATGACCAGTAGCTATGTGATGTTCTCCTCCCGTTCTTATGCTTCACTAATTAGTCCTCGTGAGCTGCCCTACATGATCGAGGCACATATGTAATCCTTATGCTGTTGCTATGATGAGTTTGCTGGGATCCGATGGATTATGAGATTATGTTCAGATTGTGTTTGAGTAATATATTTGATTCACCTCTTTTATATTTATGTTCGTAAGTAATTCTTGCATGTTCTCCGTTGTTATTTATTGCTTTGGCCAAGTAGTAGGTAGTGACTCCAAGAGGGAACGTTATGCTTGATTGTGGGTTCATGCCCCTCGATGACTAGCTTGAGTGACAAAAACATGAGTCTAGGGGATGTGTTGTTGCCACAAGGGGGAAAACAACGGTGCTTGTGCCCGCGGGTGCAAGGATTGTTTACTTTACGCAAAGTTCTTTTAATGCAGTTGTCTGTTGCTTTGAGTTTACACTATGGGTGGGACTCGCAACTTAATACCAGCGAGATGTTCTGGATAGATATCTCAAGGTGGATGATTAGTAGTAGATGCAGATGGATTTCGGTCTACTTACCTCGGCGTACCGCCCATGCTTTGAGCCTCAACCTTTCTTGCAATGTAGTCAGCATTGGTTTACGCACATGGTCCTGTCAATTGCCCAGCTGTAATTCGTTTACCTCACATAGTTGTTTTATCGTCTTTTGGGAGAGAGACATCACTAGTGAACATCATGAGACTCCGGTCCATATTACCATCATTGATCACATCCGCTATTTACTTTTCTGCATTTTACTTACTATTGCAATTATATCTATCACTATTATCACTTGCGTTTGATCCTTTGTAAACTACAAGGCCGGAGGGATTGACAACCTCTCTGTACTCGTTGGGAGCAAAGTTATTTGTATCTGTGTGCAGGTCCACGTTGATTGCTAATATCTGGCGCCGTTAGCAGTTGACACCTTCTTGTTGAAACTGGGAGTCTCAGGGAAATCGATCCTTGGTATTGCCAAGGGAAATCTTCTGCTACACTGCATCTTAAACCTTCCACTTGGGGTAACCAACGAGGGGTGAGAAGCCACCTAGCAGTTATCCATCACCAATACCCCATTATGCACCACATTTCAGCAGATCACGACCAGCAAGAATGTTGCACCACGTAGCTCGGGCCGACCTTGGTTATTGGGCATTCCAGAAGCCGGGGTGAGGGTAATACCGGCCCTTAAGCACGCGAGCACACAAAGACTTCAGTTCGGTGATCAAGCGCCAGTCTTCTTTGGCAAGCATTGCCAAATTGAAGAGCCTCATATCACGGACATACCACCCCGTGACTTGGGGGCTGAGAGCCAATCCCAAGATCTCCAATGAAGCTTCTTTTTGCTATCCTCGCCGCCCGACCACTCGTCAGCAATAGTCTACCTAAATTTCTCACATATCCCCTTTGGAAGTTCAAATCAACTCATGATAAAAATTGAAATCACATGTATGATTGATTTCAACAAAGTTTCTTTTCCAGCACGAGAGACAGGACGACCAGACCATCCATAAATGCACCGCGAACTTCGACCATGTAGGAGTTTGAAGGTACTAGTAGGAGATTTGGTCACCTCCATAGGCATGCCCAGATAAGTGTGAGTGAAAACTTCACAAGAAATTCCGAATCTAGATTTCAGTCCCTGTTTAATATTTTCCGGGAAGTGACGACCAAAGTGTAGAGAGGATTTATCATTGTTAATCAACTGACCCGATCCAGAACAATAAAGATCCATAGTAGACTCCATAGCATCCTGTAATGCCCCGGATGTAACACTTTCCCTATATGGCAATATATAAACTTTGGCTTCATCATTTCCGTTCCGGGTTCTTCTTTATTTTCGGTTTCGTCGTTTTGTCGCGTGCGTGTGTGCATTTCATCCATGTCATGTTGTCATATGCATTGCATTGTTTTGGTGTTGTCACTTGCATCCGGTCCCACTCGTCTCTTCCCGTTATCCATTTCGAGTTCCGACGCTCTCACACGTGCCCGTGGCATCCACGAGTCCTTCTTTCATGTTTGGCCGTGTAACGTTTCCGGAATGACGCGAGACTTGTCGTGCGATGTTGTTTTGGTACGTGTAGGCCGCCTGCCAAGTTTCGTCGCGTTTGGAGTTCGTTTAGTACTCCAACGGTTAACCTAGTGGGCTAAAAGTACCTCCTCTTTGAGGCAAGACCCCCTCCACAACAGCCCACCAACCCAGCACAACCCTTCCCATCATCTCGGTCGTTGAATTGTGATCGCGTGGCCGAAAACTGCTCCCCATTTGGAGTCTCCTAGCTCCTTGTGCCTATAAAAACGTCCACCCCTCCATTTTTCTCGACCAAACCCTAGTCTTCTTCCTCCTCGAGCCCCCGCCTCGAAATCCATGTCGGGCGGACATGTCCGACCCGGGCCGGACAGTCCGCCACCGCACAGTGCAGCCTCCGCCGCCGCGCGGGCCCGCAGGCCCGTTTCCTGCCCGCTCCCGCTGCCGTTCGGGCCAGATCCCATGCCCCCGCGCTAGGCCCTTCGTCCCCGCCGCCGGCCGGGCGCGCCGCCGCCGGACCCCGCCGCCTCGCCGCCGGGCTCCACCGCCCCGAGCCCGAGCCTCCTCCGGCGGACTCCCTCGCTGCCAGCCTCGCCGCCGTTCCTCCGGGCGCCGCCGGGCGCCCAGGGGCCAGCCGCCGGCCGCCGCCCCTCGTACCTCCGGCCGGAGCCGCTGCCCGCCGGCCTCCCATCGAAGACAGCCGCCGCCGCCGATCCAACTCTGAGGCTGGATCCAGATCGAGCCGCCGGGCTGCGAACCCTAGCGGATCCCGGGCCCAAACCGCTCCGACCCGCACCCGCTTCACCCAAACCGCTCCGACCCGCCACCTGTTTGACCGAATCCAGGAGGTTGACCTCGTTTTCTTGCTAAGTCTTTTATTGTTGTTTTCATTGTCTGATGCATTTTTGTGAAGGCTATAATTTTTACCGTGCTTGTCCGATTTGTGCATATAATATGTCAAAACGATCGTGGAGATGTGTACTATGTTTTGTTTCATTGTGCCATGCATGTTTCAGTCCATCTAGATGTCTTAATCATCATGAGAAGAGTGCTACTTGTTATAAACTGCGGCTATTAGTTGTTTTCATGCCATGTTTGAGATGTGATAACTTGGTGCATGTTTATCCAAATGAGACAAATGATATGTCAAAATGTTCATCATGAGATGCTCTACATGTTGGTTGCTATAGCATGCATGTTAGAGTTCATATTGCCATGTTTATCTCTGTTGCAAAAGTGCATGTGACTGTTAGGTTTTGTAACTTGTTACGAGATGCCTAGTTGAGGAGCTCGTTGCTATTGTTGTGTTTGTCCCCATGTTGCATGCTTATATGTTTTAGATTCCCCATCATGTGATTTTTCTGTGGTGCAAACCACTTGCCATGATATGCTTTGAGGTGACTTAAACATGCTCACAAACATGCCATGATAATATTGTTGTTTAACACTTAGTGAAATTTCACTAAATCTGGAATCTGTAATATCCTGATGCCATGTTTGCTTGTCGTCCTAGGCAAATCCATGTTAGTTTTGGGGTGGCCATTGATCATTCCTTGTTGTATATTTGTTGTCTATCCATCCATGTCCTCACATGCTCATTTGGGTTGCTGTAGCATACTTAATTCTTGCTCCCGAGTTGCTATAAAATATTGCTGTCAGGTTTTTATTGTCATGATCAAAATGTTGTAGCTTGTTGCTGTTGATCCATGCCTCCTATGGAGATGCTTCAATGGAGTTGTTTGCTGTAGGATATGTCTACTTCATGTCCATGATTCTTGTCATCATGTTTGAGTGCTGTATAGTATATATTTCTTGCTCCGAAGTTGCTATGTGGCTGTTAATTTCAGCCTTGCTTTGTTTCTTGTTTAGGGTGTATCTTTTAGTCCGTTGCTCCGTTTTGAGCAAGTCCTATATGAAACTTGTGTGATTTTGCATGTAGATTCACAATATCATCTTGTTAACATGTTTGGAGTATGTTTGTTTGATGTTTGTTTGATGTTTGGGTGCATGTTGCACCGTTGCCATGCTTATCTTGTTTTGATCATATCTTCTAGACCGTAGCTCCGTTTTAAACAAACTTTATATGAAACTTGACTAGAATTTCGTGTAGATTGTCATGGTGCATGTTAACTTGCTGTTTAACAACTTTAACTTAAGGTTTTGTTCAGATCTAGACTAATTTCAAACTATGCATATGAGGACTTACCGGATTTGTCTTAAGTAGTTTCCGGCCTCATTTAAACCTGCTGTTTCTTGTGCTGTTTCTCTGTGCTTCCTACCTAGCCTTGTTTTGCTTCCTAAATAGACTTGTCTTGCATCCTACTTGCTTGAGCATATTGTCATGTTTCTTGTGCTTTTTCTCTGTGCTTCCTATGTTGTCATGATGTGCATCCTAAGTGCATCTGCAGTGCTTCCTTAGTGCATCAGCCATGCATCCTGTAGTTTGCGCATTGCATCTTGTTTGATTTCGTGCCTCGTGTGTTCTTGTGATGAGTAGAGTCGGAAGCCGAGATTGAGTACGAGAATGAGGTTACTACCGAGGTTGAGAACGAGGAGCCCTCTTACGATCCCATCGATGACTCGACAGGCAAGATGACCTGACCCAGATGTCATTACTATCTTTACCTATTGCTAGAAGTCTCGCTCTTTAGCTTATTGCCTCGATGCCCATGTTTGTCTGTCAGCCTCCTATTGTAACCATGAATCTGTCTAACCACCCTACCTATGCAAACCTTTGGTTGGCTACGTAGGCTTCGCTCAGCCCCTCTTATAGCATTGCTAGTTGCAGGAGAAGATTTGAAGATTCTTGCTTCATGTTGAAGCTTGTTGGGATATCACACTATATAAAATCTTAAATGAAATCATCTATATATTGGTAATGGGTGGAAGGCTGAGCCTCTTGCTCGGTGATTTGTTCCACTCATGCCGTCCTAGGAACCGTATAAAACGGTGTTATGTTCCTTGATTATGCGTTCCTCACACGGTTGGGGTTATGGGACCCCCTCGATAAATCGCTTAGCGCTAAGTCTTTTCCAGCAAGTCCCAACATTGGTTCTATTTGCCTAAACAACTAAAAACTTGCATAGGGAGTAATTAACCCTCTTCTTAATCAACAACCCCGGGCCAGTGCGCCACATGAGTGTTGGTCCGAACTGGGGGTCCTGCGGGGCCACCTCAAGGAAACTCGAGGGCTGGTAAAAACCCGTAGCATCACCCATCCGGTCGTGGCCTGAGACAAGATACGCGCGGCTACTATCAGGGTGTCGGCACGCCGGGAGGATTTGCTGGATTAGTCTTACCTTAGTCGGAGTATCTTGAGCACGGGATTCCGAGAATACTCGGGCCTTCCCACCTTGGAGTTGCGACTCCACGGATCGTGTGCTTGTAATGGGCCAAGTTGGAACACCCTTGCAGGGTTTTGAACTTTCGAAAGCCGTGCCCGCGGTTATGTCGCAGATGGGAATTTGTTAATATTCGGATGTAGAAAACTTGACACCATGTTCAGAACACACTACCAGCGTGAGTACCGTGACGGTCATTTTCCGAAAGGGGTTCGGAAAGTGAACACGGTGGGGTTATGTTTGTCGTTCTTAGATAGGATCACTTCGTGATCACCTTGTCGCTCATGGAACTTCTCTTCTCGCTCTTATTACGTAAGCTAGTGCTAGTGCAGCTGCAGCCTTTTATTCTTTCTTCAGTCTTGTTCCACACCCAAGGCTTAGATAGTTCTGTTACCCGGGAACGGGATTGCTGAGTCCTTTATGGCTCACAGATTCTACACCACACCAGATGCAGGTACCATGGTGAGTTACTCAGGTGTCGACACAGAGCTATACTGGGAGTACGATGAGGAACGTAGCCGTTACTATGTGCACTATCCCGATGATCAGTAGTGGTTTTCTACTAGGGGCGATCCGAACCTGTGGTTATGTATTTGGTATCTTTCATTTGGATCTTGACCCGTAGTCGGGTTGTGATATTATTTGAATGATGTTTGGCTATGTAATGAATTGTGTGATGTGGCGAGTGTAAGCCAACTATCTCTTTTTCTTTTCATCCCTATTTTTACATGAGATGTGCAAAGATACCGAACTTGAGATCATTCCAGAATGGGCTTATACCTTTAAGTCGTGCCTCGACACGTAGGAGGTATAGTCCCATCCTGGGCATTACAAGTTGGTATCAGAGCCTTCTCCGACCTATAAGCCCCTAGTGATTGATCGAATCGTTGACGGTTGAGTCTTGGCACACACTTAAAATGTTTTGAGTCCTATATATATCGGAGAGTAGGAATTCTTTTGCTCCTCATCTTGTTTCACTCTGGTGAGGACTCCTGACAATTACTCTTGTCTCTTCTACTCTCAAAATTTCACCAATTTTTTTTAGGAATCTCGTGAGTATTGTTTGGATTGTTCTGATGTCTTTGTGACGAGAACATTGTTCTCGATGCCTCCTGTCATTTAGGGGTTGTGGCAGTGTCCCGGGGAGTTGAGCTCCGAGGTGTTGTCGTCACAAATATATCGCATCAGTTCTGGAATACTTAAGACGCCCGACATCGAAAACTCTCCTATGCGGTTAGTGGCAAGATAACCCCGACATCACCCAGTACTGGGGAGGTAGTTCGGGAGTATTGCCATAGCTTGTATAGTAGATGCGTTTCGAAGGTCTGAGGTAGACGGTTTCCGGAAATAACTGCTTATGTGTTGAAGGATGGATACAGCTGGATGTAGGATTAGAGTTGAGTGCGCGATGCTTCCCCTGTATCCCCAACACCTGATTGCATAACTGGAAACTTTCGAAAATTAATATGTGGGTTCATCTAGTAGCTCATAGGCATTCTTCCAACGAATGCATGATATGGAGTTCGGGGTTCTACATTGAGTGAAGTAGTTTTATGGCCGTTGTTCCGATCGGGAGTTGCATCTTAAAGGGTCCTTGGCTATGCTGATCCGGGGATTGCAAAACCCTTTTGTAACACGTTCCGTAAGCTTTCAGCACGAATATGTCGAACGAAGCTTCTATCTTGTATTTGTTCTATCTGCACCTTGTTGTTTTATTTACCTTTTGTCTCCCAAGGGGCTTCTCGTGAAGAATGTTGTTACTATTAAACTGAGATTTCATTCGTTCCTCTTGTTCGAATGATTCTTGTGAAGACTATGTTGCAATTCTAGCCGTTGATTCAGCTTATATATTCTTTCAATCAAATGGCTAATAGTGGTCATCTCTTTCAGGATGGCTCCTAAAAGGGTTCCCAACGCTAACCCAGAGGGTGAAGAGGTTCCTGATCGTCCTCCTTCCCCTCCTCCTCCGTCTGAGGCCTGGAGAGCAATTATGCAAGCTATGAATCAGAACACCCAGATGCTTATGCAAATGATGCAAAACATTCAAGCAAATCAGGGTGCTCATGGGAACCAGGGCAATTTGTTCAACCAACCTCATTTTGCTACGCTCAACCAGTTCTTGGCAAATCAACCAAAGGCATTCAGTTACTGCGTGGACCCTCTCGATGCTGAAGACTGGATAACAAATATCAAGAAGCATTTCGAGTGCAGCAACGTAAGGCCCGAGGACTATGTGAAGTTTGCAGCCTTCCAACTCAAGGACCAAGTAGCTGATTGGTGGAAGCAGTACAAAGACTCCAGAGCAGGGCGTGTAATCTCCTGGGATGACTTCTGCAAGGACTTTCGCTCTCACTACATTCCAACAAGTGTCATCGAGGGTATGCGTGAGCAATTCCGCAACCTGAAGCAAGGCTCTATGTCTGTCTACCAATATAATGTCAAGTTCCAGAACCTTACCCGCTATGCCAAGCAAGACATCCCAGATGCCAAGAGCAAGATCTATCAGTTTCGCGGTGGTCTGAAGGATGAACTCCAACTAGCTCTCACCTTGTTCGAGCCTGATGAGTTTGATCAATTCTATAACATGGCACTTAAGCAAGAGGCAGCCCAACTCAAGATGGAAGCTTCCAAAAAGAGGATCAGAGACACTGTTCACTCCTCCTCTTCTTCTCAAGTGGTCGCAAAGCAACAGAAGTTTTGGCTTCCAGCTCCTCCAGTGATCCGAGCTCCCAACAACAACAACAACAAGAATTCTGGTGGCCGTGCTTTCTCCCACCCACCCAACCCAAGCAACCAGTCAAAGAATCATTTTCAAGCTTCCAAGTCAAGTGCTCCTTATCACCGTCCTCTCTCAGAAGTGGTTTGCAACAAGTGCACTCAGAAGGGTCATTATGCTAACAAGTGCCCCAACCCAAGGCGCCTTCCGCCTCCTCCACCTGTCAGCACTGCTATTGTCAAGCACAATCCCAAGCATGCAAGAGTGAATCTGATGAATGCAGCTCAAGCAGAGAATTCTTCAGATGTGATAAT
Source organism: Secale cereale (assembly GCA_902687465.1). Taxonomy (NCBI): domain Eukaryota; kingdom Viridiplantae; phylum Streptophyta; class Magnoliopsida; order Poales; family Poaceae; genus Secale; species Secale cereale. The sequence continues at coordinate 460,995,216 of LR738713.1, read as the reverse complement.
TGGTAATCTTCCGGTTAACTCTATTCCTGCAAAAGTGTTGTTTGATTCGGGTGCATCATGTTCTTTCTTGTCTCAACCATTTGCATCCAAGCATAATGTTGACATCAAAAGTCTACCAAGGGAGTTATCAGTTATTTCTCCGGGGAGACGAATGCATTCTAATTTTTTTGCTCCGGATGTATCTATTCGCATGGGTGATTACCGCTTTCTGGCTTCTCCGGTTGTTCTCGGCAACTCCGACATCGATCTTATTCTTGGGATGGATTGGCTTTCCCAGCATGATGCTCACATTGATTGTGCAAACAAGGAAGTCAAGATTACTCATCCTAACGAAGACATGATTATCTTCGCCTCTCGGGATAACACAATCAGGCTATTCTCTCTCAATGACAAGGGCGAGATTAATGCCATCTCTCAAATTCCGGTGGTCAATGAATACGAAGACGTTTTCCCTGAAGAGCTTCCAGGCATGCCTCCGCATCGTCAAGTTGAATTTGTCATTGAACTCGAGCCAGGTACCGAGCCAGCATGCCGGCGTCCGTACAAGCTCTCCCCTGAAGAGTTGAAGGAATTGAAGAAACAACTTGATGAACAAGAGCGTATGGGTCTGATCAGGCCTAGCACGTCTCCTTGGGGCTGTGGTGTCTTATTTGTCAAGAAGAAGGATGGCACGGAGCGTCTTTGCGTTGATTACCGGCCATTGAACAAGAAGACAATAAAGAACAAGTATCCGCTCCCCAACATCAATGAATTGTTCAAGCAGCTCAAAGGAGCAAAAGTGTTCTCAAAGCTCGATCTCCGGATGGGTTATCATCAAATCCGCATTCGTGAAGAAGATATCCACAAGACTGCCTTCAGAACGAGCTACGGCTCCTATGAGTATACAGTCATGTATTTTGGCCTCGCTAATGCTCCACCCACCTTCTCGAGAATGATGCACTATATTTTCAACCCCTACACCAACGAATTTGTGCTTGTGTATCTGGATGACATCTTGGTATTCTCCAAGAATGAAGAGGATCACGAAAAGCACCTCCGTCTGGTTCTCGACAGACTCCGTGAACATAAGTTCTATGCCAAGTTCTCCAAGTGCGAATTCTGGCTCGATAAGGTCTTGTATCTGGGCCATATCATCTCCGCTGACGGTATTGCGGTCAACCCCGAGAAAGTTGAAGCCATTGTCAACTCGGAACCTCCTCAGAATGTCAAGCAACTCCGAAGCTTTCTTGGTCTTGCTAGCTATTGCAGAAGGTTCATTGAGAACTTCTCCAAGATTACCAAGCCTCTCTCCAACTTGCTGCAGAAGAATGTCAAGTACAAATGGTCTCCGGATTGTGACGTGGCGTTCAAAACTCTCAAAGAAAAGCTCATCTCTGCTCCAGTTCTTACTCCTCCATATGAGTCCAAGCCCTACGAAGTTTTCTGTGATGCTTCTCTTCAAGGACTTGGTGGTGTGCTAATGCAGGACAAGAAGATTGTGGCATACACTTCTCGTCAATTGAAGACAAGTGAGAAGAACTACCCCACACATGATCTCGAGCTAGCAGCTGTGGTACACGCCTTGATCACGTGGAGACACCTTCTGTTGGGCAGAAAAGTCGACATCTTCACCGATCACAAGAGCTTGAAGTACATCTTCACACAGCCGAACCTGAACCTTCGCCAGACTCATTGGGTTGAGATGATCCAAGAATATGATCTAAGCATCGAATACACACCTGGCAAGGCCAATGTGATTGCAGATGCCTTGAGCAGAAAGACATATTGCAACAGTCTCCTTATCAAGCCGTTTCAGCCCGAGCTTTGTGAAGCATTCAGGAAGCTCAACCTCCAAGTTGTTCCGCAAGGCTTTCTTGCAAATCTTCAAGTTGCTCCTACCTTGAAAGATCAGATCCGTGAGGCCCAACTCAGTAATGCTATCGTGCAGAAAGTGAAACATGGTATTGCAAAGGGTACTCCCAAATACAAGTGCTATCGCGTTGATGAGAGAGATACCTTGTTCTTTGAGGACAGACTTGTGGTTCCCAAGGGTGATCTCAGGAAGCTCATAATGAACGAAGCACATGACTCCCTCCTTTCGGTTCATCCTGGAAGTTCCAAGATGTACCAAGACCTCAAGCAATCTTACTGGTGGACTCGCATGAAAAGGGAGATTGCCCAATTCGTGAATGAATGTGATGTCTACAGAAGAGTGAAGGCAGAGCATCAACGTCCAGCCGGTCTTCTCCAACCTCTTCCTATTCCAGAGTGGAAATTCTACCACATTGAAATGGATTTCGTCACTGGCTTTCCCAAGTCCAAGAAAGGGAATGATTCTATCTTTGTGGTGATTGACAAGCTTACCAAAGTAGCTCACTTCCTTCCAGTCAAAGAATCCATCAATGTAGCTCAACTGGCAGAGTTGTACACTTCCAGAATTGTGTCCTTACATGGCATTCCTCAAGTTATCTCCTCAGACCGTGGAAGTTTGTTCACATCCAAGTTCTGGGACTCCTTTCAGTCTGCCATGGGCACTAAGATCCGTTTCAACACTGCATTTCACCCTCAGACTAGTGGTCAAGTCGAGAAAGTGAACCAGATCCTAGAAGACATGCTAAGAGCTTGTGTCATCTCTTTTGGCATGAAGTGGGAAGACTGTCTCCCGTTTGCCGAGTTCTCTTACAACAACAGCTTCCAAGCAAGCGTCGGCAAAGCTCCGTTTGAAATCCTCTATGGCAGAAAGTGCCGTAATCCTCTCAACTGGTCCGAGACTGGTGAACGTCAACTTCTTGGCAATGACTTGATCTCAGAAGCCGACGAAATGTGCAAAGTCATACGTGAGAATCTCAAGGCCGCTCAGTCGCGTTAGAAGAGCTACTATGATGGCAAGCATCGTGATTTGGCCTTCAACATTGGTGATCATGTCTATCTCCGTGTTTCTCCTATGAAAGGCTCCCAAAGTTTTGGTATCAAAGGAAAGCTTGCTCCTAGATACGTGGGCCCTTTTAAGATCCTTGGCAAAAGAGGCGATCTAGCCTATCAACTTGAGCTCCCTTCCAACTTCGCTAATGTTCATGATGTGTTTCACGTGTCTCAACTCCGCAAGTGCTTCAAGACACCTGAACGCACTATTCCGTCCGAGGAGATTGATCTTCAACAAGACTTGTCTTACCGAGAGCATCCCGTTGCTATTTTCGAAGAAACCGAGCGCAAGACCCGCAACAAGTCAATCAAGTTCTTCAAAGTTAAGTGGTCACACCATACCGACCGAGAAGCTACGTGGGAACGAGAAGATCACCTTCGTTCCGAGTACCCTTCCTTCTTCCAGTCCTAGATCCCGGGACGAGATCTTTTCGTAGCAGAGAAGAGTTTGTAATGCCCCGGATGTAACACTTTCCCTATATGGCAATATATAAACTTTGGCTTCATCATTTCCGTTCCGGGTTCTTCTTTCTTTTCGGTTTCGTCGTTTTGTCGCATGCGTGTGTGCATTTCATCCATGTCATGTTGTCATGTGCATTGCATTGTTTTGGTGTTGTCACTTGCATCCGCTCCCACTCGTCTCTTCTCGTTGTCCGTTTCGAGTCCGACGCTCTCACACGTGCCCGTGGCATCCCCGAGTCCTTCTTTCGTGTTTGGCCATGTAACGTTTCCGGAATGACGCGAGACTTGTCGTGCGATGTTGTTTTGGTACGTATAGGCCGCCTGCCAAGTTTCGTCGCGTTTGAAGTTCGTTTAGTACTCCAACGGTTAACCTAGTGGGCTAAAAGTACCTCCTCTTTGAGGCCCAAGACCCCCTCCACAACAGCCCACCAACCCAGCACAACCCTTCCCATCATCTCAGTCGTTGAATTGTGATCGCGTGGCCGAAAACCGCTCCCCATTTGGAGTCTCCTAGCTCCTTGTGCCTATAAAAACGTCCACCCCTCCATTTTTCTCGTCCAAACCCTAGTCTTCTTCCTCCTCCAGCCCCCGCCTCGAAATCCGTGCCGGGCGGACGTGTCTGACCCAGGCCGGACAGTCCGCCACCGCACAGTGCAGCCTCCGCCGCCGCGCGGGCCCGCAGGCCCGTTCCCGGCCCGCTCCCGCTGCCGTTCGGGCCAGATCCCGTGCCCCCGCGCCGGGCCCTTCGTCCCCGCCGCCGGCCGGCCGCGCCGCCGCCCCGACGACACGCCGCCACCGGACCCCGCCGCCTCGCCGCCGGACTCCGCCGACCCGAGCCCGAGCCTCCTCCGGCGGACTCCCTCGCAGCCAGCCTCGCCGCCGTTCCTCCGGTCGCCGCCGGGCGCCCAGGGGCCAGCCGCCGGCCGCCGCCCCTCGTACCTCCGCCCGGAGCCGCTGCCCGCCGGCCTCCCATCGAAGACAGCCGCCGCCGCTGATCCAGCTCTGAGGCTGGATCCAGATCGAGCCGCCGGGCTGCGAACCCTAGCGGATCCCGGGCCCAAACCGCTCCGACCCGCACCCGCTTCACCCAAACCGCTCCGACCCGCCACCCGTTTGACCGAATCCAGGAGGTTGACCTCGTTTTCTTGCTAAGTCTTTTATTGTTGTTTTCACTGTCTGATGCATTTTTGTGAAGGCTATAACTTTTACTGTGCTTGTCCGATTTGTGCATATAATATGTCAAAACAATCGTGGAGATGTGTACTATGTTTTGTTCCATTGTGCCATGCATGTTTGAGTCCATCTAGATGTCTTAATCATCAAGAGAAGAGTGCTACTTGTTATAAACTGCTGCTATTAGTTGTTTTCATGCCATGTTTGAGATGTGATAACTTGGTGCATGTTTATCCAAATGAGACAAATGATATGTCAAAATGTTCATCATGAGATGCTCTACATGTTGGTTGCTATAGCATGCATGTTAGAGTTCATATTGACATGTTTATCTCTGTTGCAAAAGTGCATGTGGCTGTTAGGTTTTGTAACTTGTTACGAGATGCCTAGTTGAGGAGCTCGTTGCTATTGTTGTGTTTGTCCCCATGTTGCATGCTTATATGTTTTAGATTCCCCATCATGTGATATTTGCTGTGGTGCAAACCACTTGCCATGATATGCTTTGAGGTGACTTAAACATGTTCACAAACATGCCATGATAATATTGCTGTTTAACACTTAGTGAAATTTCAGTAAGTCTGGAATCTGTAATATCCTGATGCCATGTTTGCTTGTCGTCCTAGGCAAATCCATGTTAGTTTTGGGGTGGCCATTGATCATTCCTTGTTGTATATGTTGTTGTATATACATCTATGTCCTCACATGCTCATTTGGGTTGCTGTAGCATACTTAATTCTTGCTCCCGAGTTGCTATAAAATATTGCTGTCAGGTTTTTATTGTCATGATCAAAATGTTGTAGCTTGTTGCTGTTGATCCATGCCTCCTATGGAGATGCTTCAATGGAGTTGTTTGTTGTAGGATATGTCTACTTCATGTCCATGATTCTTGTCACCATGTTTGAGTGATGTATAGTATATATTTCTTGCTCCGAAGTTGCTATGTGGCTGTTAATTTCAGCCTTGCTTTGTTTCTTGTTTAGGGTGTATCTTTTAGTCCGTTGCTCCGTTTTGAGCAAGTTCTATATGAAACTTGTGTGATTTTGCATGTAGATTCATGATATCATCTTGTTAACATGTTTGGAGTATGTTTGTTTGATGTTTGGGTGCATGTTGCACCGTTGCCATGCTTATCTTGTTTTGATCATATCTTTTAGACCGTAGCTCCATTTTAAACAAACTTTATATGAAACTTGACTAGAATTTCGTGTAGATTGTCATGGTGCATGTTAACTTGCTGTTTAACAACTTTAACTTAAGGTTTTGTTCAGATCTGGACTAATTTCAAACTATGCATATGAGGACTTACCGGATTTGTCTTAAGTAGTTTCCGGCCTCATTTAAACCTGCTGTTTCTTGTGCTGTTTCTCTGTGCTTCCTACCTAGCCTTGTTTTGCTTCCTAAATAGACTTGTCTTGCATCCTACTTGCTTGAGCATATTGTCATGTTTCTTGTGATGTTTCTCTGTGCTTCCTATGTTGTCATGCTGTGCATCCTAAGTGCATCTGTAGTGCTTCCTTAGTGCATCAGCCATGCATCCTGTAGTTTGCGCATTGCATCTTGTTTGATTTCGTGCCTCGTGTGTTCTTGTGATGAGTAGAGTCGGAAGCCGAGATCGAGTACGAGAACGAGGTTACTATCGAGGTTGAGAACGAGGAGCCCTCTTACGATCCCATCGACGACTCGACAGGCAAGATGACCTGACCCAGATATCATTACTATCTTTGCCTATTGCTAGAAGTCTCGCTCTTTAGCTTATTGCCTTGATGCCCATGTTTGTCTGTCAGCCTCCTATTGTAACCATGAATCTGTCTAACCACCCTACCTATGCAAACCTTTGATTGGCTATGTAGGCTTCGCTCAGCCCCTCTTATAGCATTGCTAGTTGCAGGAGAAGATTTGAAGATTCTTGCTTCATGTTGAAGCTTGTTGGGATATCACACTATATGAATTCTTAAATGAAATCATCGATATATTGGTAATGGGTGGAAGGCTGAGCCTCTTGCTCGGTGATTTGTTCCACTCATGCCGCCCTAGGAACCGTATAAACCGGTGTTATGTTCCTTGATTATGCGTTCCTCACACGGATGGGGTTATGGGACCCCCTCGATAAACCGCTTAGCGCTAAGTCTTTTCCAGCAAGTCCCAACATTAGTTCTATTTGCCTAAACAACTAAAAACTTGCATAGGGAGTAATTAACCCTCTTCTTAATCAACAACCCCGGGCCAGTGCTCCACATGAGTGTTGGTCCGAACTGGGGGTCCTGCGGGGCCACCTCAAGGAAACTCGAGGGCTGGTAAAAACCCGTAGCATCACCCATCCGGTCATGGCCTGAGACGAGATACGCGCAGCTACTATCAGGGTGTCGGCACGCCGGGAGGATTTGCTGGATTAGTCTTACCTTAGTCGGAGTATCTTGAGCACGGGATTCCGAGAATACTCGGGACTTCCCACCTTGGAGTTGCGACTCCGCGGATCGTGGGCTTGTAATGGGCCAAGTTGGAACACCCCTGCAGGGTTTTGAACTTTCAAAAGCCATGCCCGCGGTTATGTGGCAGATGGGAATTTGTTAATATCCGGATGTAGAAAACTTGACACCATGTTCAGAACACACTACCAGCGTGAGTACCATGACGGTCATTTTTCGAAAGGGGTTCGGAAAGTGAACACGGTGGGGTCATGTTTGTCGTGCTTAGATAGGATCACTTCGTGATCACCTTGTCGCTCGTGGCACTTCTCTTCTCGCTCTTATTACGTAAGCTAGTGCTAGTGCAGCTGCAGCCTTTTATTCTTTCTTCAGTCTTGTTCCACACCCAAGGCTTAGATAGTTCTGTTACCCGGGAACGAGATTGCTAAGTCCTCTGTGGCTCACAGATTCTACACCACACCAGATGCAGGTACCATGGTGAGCTACTCAGGTGACGGCACAAAGCTATACTGGGAGTATGATGAGGAACGTTGTCGTTACTATGTGCACTGTCCCGATGATCAGTAGTGGTTTTCTACTAGGGGCGATCCGAACCTGTGGTTATGTATTTGGTATCTTTCATTTGGATCTTCACCCGTAGTCGGGTTGTGATATTATTTGAATGATGTTTGGATATGTAATGAATTATGTGACGCGGCGAGTGTAAGCCAACTATCTCTTTTCCTTTTCATCCCTATTTTTACATGAGATGTGCAAAGATACCGAACTTGAGATCATTCCAGAATGGGCTTATACCTTTAAGTCGTGCCTCGACATGTAGGAGGTATAGTCCCATCCTGGGCATTACACATCCACACTACCCATGTCGCTTCTTGCAAAGAAGATGTTGTCGCCGACAAAAAGGAGATGTGAGATAAATGGAATAGAGCTATTGTTCCTAATAGCATGTAGCTCATCACAATTCTCCTTGTGAAGTAAACAGGCTTGACAAATCCTTCAATGCATAACAGAAACAGGTAGGGGTTGATGAGATCACCCTGACAAATTCCTCTCGAAGGCACCACAAGCTCAATAAGCTCTCCGTTGACCCTGATAGCACCACAAGCTCAATAAGCTCTCCGTTGACAAATCCTTCAATGCATAACAGAAACAGGTAGGGGTTGAAGAAGGCTCGCACCATTTCCTCATTCCATGTTCCACCGTCCTCATCCAGCAAACAATGGACCTTAGTAGTTACAGGTACATGCAAGATAAATTGAAGAATATTCGAAGGTATGGTGGGGGTCTAATGATCAGAAACAATATGAACTTGTTATCCATCACCAATACCCATTATGCACCACATTTCAGCAGATCACAACCAGCAAGAATGTTGCACCACGTAGCTGGGGCCGACCTTGGTTATTGGGCATTCCAGAAGTCGGGGTGAGGGTAAAACCGGCCCTTAAGCACGCGAGCACAAAAATACTTCGGTTCGGTGATCAAGCATCAGCCCTCTTTGGCAAGCATTGCCAAATTGAAGAGCCTCATATCACGGAACCCCATACCACCCAGTGACTTGGGGGCTGAGAGCAATCCCAAGATCTCCAATGAAGCTTCTTTTTGCTATCCTCGTCGCCCGACCACTCGTCAGTAATAATCTACCTAAATTTCTCACATATCCCCTTTGGAAGTTCAAATCAACTCATGATAAAAGTTGAAATCACATGTATGATTGATTTCAACAAAGTTTCCTTTCCAGCGCGAGAGACAGGAGGACCAGACCATCCATAAATGCACCGCCAACCTCGACCATGTAGGAGTTTGAAGGTACTAGTAGGAGATCGATTTGGCCACCTCCATAGGTATGCCCAGATAAGTGTGAGTGAAAACTTCACATGAAATTCCCAATCTAGATTTCAGTCCATGTTTAACATTTTTCGGGAAGTGACGACCAAAGTGTAGAGAGGATTTATCCTTGTTAATCAACTGACCCGATCCAGAACAATAAAGATCCATAGTAGACTCCACAGCATCCACACTACCCATGTCGCTTCTTGCAAAGAAGATGTTATCATCGACAAAAAGGAGATGTGAGATAAGTGGAATAGAGCTATTGTTCCTAATAGCATGTAGCTCATCACAATTCTCCTTCTGAAGTAAACAGGCTTGACAAATCCTTCAATGCGTAACAGAAACAGGTAGGAGTTGATGAGATCGCCCTGACAGATTCCTCTCGAAGGCACCACAAGCTCAATAAGCTCTCCGCTGACCCTGATAGCATAACAGACATTTGTGACACACCTCGTCACCAAATTGATCCATGCAGGGGCAAAACCAAGCTTGGAGAGACAACCATGAAGATAACTCCATTCAACACGGCCATAAGCTTTCATTATGTAGGGGCAAAACCAGGAGCTTTCGTAGGCCCCATCCGAAAAAGTGCAGCCATGATTTCCTCATTAGTGTATGGCTTACAAAGATCATCATTCATTGTCTCATCGGAAATCTTGTGAGGAGTAGCATCAAGGTGAGAGAGCAAGAGATTGAGAATTTTATGTACTGCAATTTTTTTTTTGGCCTCACTTTTTTTTTGGGCAGATATAGTAGTCGTGACTTGTGACAGTGTAAAAAATCCGACTTGTGACAAGGTGAGAGAGGAAGAGATTAGGCTGTGTTTGGTTGAGCTGCAGATTCTGGAAAAGCTGCTGTGGAAAAGTTGCTGTGAAAAAGCTGCTGTGAAAAGCTGCTGTGAAAAAGCTGTAAGCTGCTTGGTTGAAACGGATGTTTGACTGAAACGGCTGTGAAACAATGGTGGCATTGATTGGTAAATACTACTCGGTTTTAGGGGACAGGCAAAAATGGTTGGTTTAGAAGCTGAGAAGCCGAGAAGCTGAAAAGTTGGGATATTTCAGCTTCAAAATTTACACTACAAAGAAGCTGCAGATTCTCAAAAGCTGCTTTGTAAATTTACCCCTTTGGTTCAGCTTATGGCTTTTGGACCCAGAAGTTGGAAGCTGAAGCCGAACCAAACATAGCCTAAGAATTTCATGTGCTGCATTTTTTTCCTCATTCTTTTTGGCAGTTATTCGTGACTCATGACAGTGTACAAATCCGAGCAGACTGACGGACACATACAGGAAAAAAAAACTGCCGGACACACACATGTCCGACCGTGGTCCGGCGGAACCTGCTCGCGCCTCTACCTCCGTTCCGACCCGAACCGGACCTCATCCGACGACGGGCAAAGGGCGGAGACGCGAAACAAGCAGCGAGCCAAGCAGCAGCCTCAGCACAGCACAGGCGGCGAACCTGCAAAGGAACACAGGACAGGAGTGGGCCGCATCGCATCGCATCGCACCCGCGTGGTGGGATGGAGCGGGGCGGCACCGCCGCGCTCGCCTGCACCTTCCGCTCCTCCTCCTCCTCCTCCCCCTCTCCGGTTTCCCACTGCCCGCCTCTCCGCTCCCGTGGACGCCCGCCCGCGGCCGCCGGGGCTCCTCACTTCCTCCCGCCAACCGGCCGGCGCTTCAGGTAACGAGGCAGCCGCCTTCTATCCTCCCCGCGCTTGCTTGCTTCACCTATCCTCTGCGTCGATGCGGGAGGAGGTCTCGCCTCCCCTGCGCCTGCGCGCGCAGGCTGTTCGACGGAACGCTTGAACTGTCGGGCGTTCGTGACAGGTGGACCTGCACCGTTGGAGTAGAATTTAGAATTATAACTGCTTAGCATAGGTTTTATATCTTTATTAAGGTTATGAAGGGCAGCTCGGGGTCTTTAAACGCCTTCCCAAACAGTGGACTTGTGAGATTTGAACTTTGTAGCCTTGGGGTTGGGGGTGCTGCTAGATTTTGCTGTGGTTATGTTGGTTTGGAGAATTTAGCTCGTTGGGCGGTTATTTATGGCTGGGTTGTCGACTTACAAGCTTACCCACGTTCATGATGATCCATAACCAAGCCCTACAAAGGCAAAGAATCTCTATATATGCCTGGAATTGTAGTAGTTTATGGGCGAGAACAAGAATGTTTTGGGTAAGATTTAGCGAGTGTGAGTTGAAGTTAGCTAGCTTCTTTCATTTACAACTTCATATCGTGAACACTTGTTTCAAGTTATTAATACGGTAAGCGACACATTCAAGCTAGTTTTTCGCCACTGCAGCCAAGCTAGGTTGTTTGGCCGGTGTGGTCAACCAACGGAGGGTGGAGGTGAAGGGGATTGAAATTTGGAAATGTGCATATCTAGAATAGAACAAACAAGTATGACCTGCTCTCGAGTCTCGACATAAATGCTTATTAATCCCTTAATTCTTGCTGATGCTGTGATGCAATTCATGACGGATAAGTGAGCGTTTTTTTTTCATGTCCTATAAGAATATGATGCATAACTGAAAATCAGATTATTAAAAGAGATAAGAAACCTATCGATTATTCAAATTGATTGATCCTAGGAAAGAGGTGCAAATATGGAGATTATCCTGCTAGAAGTCAGGATTTCTATCGCCCGTATGGTTCATTTTCCGTGCAAACATATAGCATAATTTCGGCCTGGCTGTTTAGCCTTTTTTGTTTTGAATTTTTGTTAACTTGATTATGCATTGCTAGCTACTGCAGTCAAAATAGGTTTTTAGACACAAGCAAGGGGCTTAAGCGGTACTCATTGACGACATTCAGCCCATTTGGGCGCCCAGCGGTTAGTCTGAACGATGCAGATGTAGTAAAAGATAAGATGCTAATTGATTGTGGAGAAGAGCAAGACTGTGTGCTTGGTAAGTTCTTTATGCCCTTTCTTCCTCTCGTATTAACAAATTCCAAAATCATGCTGTTAATATGTATGTAAAACCAGTACCTTAAACCGTTGTGTGCTTGTAATTTCTGTTGCCTGCAAAATTGTATTGTGGCAGCTCAGAAACTTCCTATTCCATAATTAATGGCATGTTCTAGTAATTTCCAAGAAACACTGTTCACATACTCCCTCCGTCTGGGTGCATAGGGCATGCGCGTGTTTCTAGGTTGTCAATTTAACCAACCAAATATATGTTATATGTCACCAAAATCATATCATTGGAATTGTCTATGGATGAAGTTTCTAAACATATAATTTTTATCACATATAATACATATTTGGTTAGTCAAATTGTCACCTAGAAACACACGCACGTCCTTTGACGGAGGGAGAACTATTTATGAAGGGCAGTATGGTGCACTGTTTTTGAGTCGAACGAGTCGCGACTAGTCGATGAGTCGCAACTGGCAGGTCGACTCAACATGTCGACTCGTCTAGTTGGCTGAGTCGAGCGACCAGTCGTGGTTTTTGAGTCGAACGAGTCAAATTGGCCCCACCTGCCATTTTTTTTTCTATTTCCTTGCCCAATCCCCC